>CM037777.1:56256088-56306088 GCA_021229015.1 Solen grandis
CCTTTAAGATGAGGAAATCTGTTCAAAATGTGCCTTGTTTTTAACTGAAAATTGAAGCAAACATTTCACTCTGGTTTTTTAATGATTGACCACAATGTAAGATGGGGAATGCATGTGGTTAAGTGCTGATTGAGCGAGCATGCTGGTATGATGCTATTGGAGGGACCAGACATGTCTCATATTTGGGTTCACAGGGAAAACTGCATATGAAGAGACACCGTTGAGAACACGTGGGAGAAATAAACAGTGGGAATTGAAAAGCATCAAAAGTAAAATATATTGATGAAAGATAGATTGGTACTGGACGTCTAAAAATTTCATTCAATACTGTAGACTTTTTCTACAAATTTTGTTGGTAACAATTCATAATCAATTTTGTTTATACAACTGAATACACAAAACTTTATGTGTACCAATCTTTTTGTTCAGTAATACTAACTTCTATGGATTTTCATTTAAATATTAGAAATTAGTAGATTTTTTCCCTGAAAGACTAGATATGAAATGGTTTGAAATCAATTTTCAAAGTTTAGATCAAGTAAAAGCATAACATCTCTTCCACCCACTAAGTAAATAACAAAATATCTCTGATTTTAAGGTATTCCCATCCTAATAGCCATATTTCATATCTTGCCACTAGATGGTTATATTTCTATGAAATTTTGTCACTTTGAAGACATTCAAAAATAAAAATATTTCACCAAGAGTTTTTTCAAGTTTTATCTAATTTGGGGGAGATAATCCGCATATAAGTTAACATTGAAGCCTATGGAAAATATGTATTTTCTATGAATATAAAAATCTGAATTTGATTCATGAGAAAAACTCATGGTAGAAAGATGCATTTTATGATTTTGTATCAATTTCCATGAAAAAAATCTAAACTTTACCACAAAAAAATGGAGAAAAACACTTTTTTTAGTTTTCAGGGGAGATAACTGATGGCAACAAAATAATTGAGGGGAGGTAATAAAAGAACTTCTGTCACTTATCATTACATGTTAATTTGCCCCTAAGATTACCATTGTTTGTCACTTTAAAAACTTATATACATGTGTATTGTTAAGTTATATGCATGGCTTTGATGAAATTGATCGCTATTAGGATGGGAATACCTTAAATATTAATGGAGGGAAGCTTTAATGCCCACTGATATTTTATGACAGCATATGAACATAATGAAACAAGGATTTAGTTAACACAAAGTTAAAAATAAAACTTCATTGCTAGTAAGAACAGAATGAAATGCATCTTAATGTATTTTAAATTGAGAGAAATGATGACTAAATATCTAAAAATAAGTATGTATATCTAAGAATGGATAGTCTTATAAAAGCCCATACCGTTTGTAACAATATCAACTTAAAAGTCACACGTAGATATGCAATGTACAGGACTAAGTACAAAATTGTAATATTGTAAGGTAAACCATACTGATTTCTGAATGCAAAAATAAATTGCAAGATACTTTCACTTTTAGTCTCTTTTAATCTTAACAATTTAAATATGCTTTACTGGAACACATCTGCATACAGTAAGCAGTAATTTTGTTTAATTACATAGTTACTTTTATTGTAGTATCATACATCCCTTAGGATTAATAACCACAGGGTCGAATTCCACCAACAATTCTTAGCACTAAGTAAAACTTAAACACTTAATAGCAAATTTCATAACTCTTGTTTTCTAATAAAAATACCCAGATGTTTCATTTCTTATCAATTATTGTTAGTTATTAAGGTAATAATTCATTTCAACTTAGTCGTTTACTTGAATATTTTATAAAATAGTAATGGTGGAATGTCTATCTATCTAGTTTAAGAATTTAAGTATTACTTAGCACTAAGTATTGTTGGTGGAATTCGAGCCAGGTCTTTCATACTACTGTACTTTAAGGCAAATATGGATTCAATCAGAAATAAATGCAACTTGCTCAAACATTGTTAGTTTTCAGTCAAAATGATAAGAGAAAGACTACCCTTCCATTATGATGTCGGGAAATGACGTTATATTCAGTGTTATCACTGAGACAAAGGGACCTCCACCCTGTCAAAACTGAAACCAGTACGGTACTTATAACTGTTTACATGTACAGGTATTCAATCCCTACCAATAACTTTCCAAAGCCAGCTGAAAAGTTACCTGAAATGTGTTTTATAATTATGTTCTTGGCAGAACTAGAACTGTCGCCTAAGGGCTTACTAATACCCCCCCGCAAGTGTTTTTGTCAAACATGGCTTTGGAGCATGAAATCAGAATTCTTGCATACAACACTCCATCTTAATACGTATATAGAGGACATATGTGCCAACTACATGGAAATCTAGTGATCCTTTGTAACACATACCTAAGTATATACCTATGTCTATGGATAAATATCATTAAGATTCACTGAAATCTATCAATGGAAGAAAATTGTAAAACAAATACCATCAAAGGGACATATCTTTAAAACAGGGGGGAGGGGGGGGGGTAACCCAATGTTATATAGAAAAAGCGCTACTACAATGTCTAAGGTTGAATGACAGCAAGTTTCATTGAAATCCCTCCAGTAGTTTAGGAGGAGTAGTCTGCAGAAAATTGTAAAGCAAAAATCATCAAAGGGGCATAACTATAAAAAAGGGAGGTAATCCAATGGGAGGAGTAATCTGCAGAAAATTGTAAAGCAAAAATCATCAAAGGGGCATAACTAAATAGGGAGGTAACCAATGTTATATAATAACCGCTTTACAATGTCTAAGGATAATGCAGCAAGTTTCATCAAAATCCTTCCAGTAGTTTAGAAGGAGTAGTCCGCAGAAGTTTGTAATGCAAAAATCATCAAAGGGGCATAACTTGGTAAATAGGGGAGGTAACTCAATGATATATAGATAACGCGCTTATACAATGTCTAAGGATCACTGCCAGCAAGTTTCATCAAAATCCTTCCAGTAGTTTAGAAGGAGTAGTCCGCAGAAGTTTGTAATGCAAAAATCATCAAAGGGGCATAACTTGGTAAATAGGGGAGGTAACCAAATGATATATAGATAACGCGCTTATACAATGTCTAAGGATCATTGCCAGCAAGTTTCATAAAATCCTTCCAGTAGTTTAGAAGGAGTAGTCCGCAGAAGTTTGTAATGCAAAAATCATCAAAGGGGCATAACTTGGTAAATAGGGGAGGTAACTCAATGCTATATAGATAACGCGCTGCTACAATGTCTAAGGATCATTGACAGCAAGTATCATTAAAATCCTTCCAGTAGTTTAGGCGGAGTAGTCCGCAGAAGTTTGTAATGCAAAAATCATCAAAGGGGCATAACTTGGTAAATAGGGGAGGTAACTCAATGCTATATAGATAACGCGCTAATACAATGTCTAAGGATCATTGCCAGCAAGTTTCATCAAAATCCTTCCAGAAGTTTAGGAGGAGTAGTCCGCAGAATTTTGTGTCTACAGACGGACGGACAGACGGACGGACGGACGGACGGACAACCTGATTCCAGTATACCCCCCCCTAACTTCGTTGCGGGGGGGTATAATAAATAACAAGCTAGTATCATTAGAGGACAAAGCGCCAAAGTTTTGATCACTGTGACCTCTGTAAAATCATATTAGAACACAACAAAATAGAGTTGAACACAACAGATTTTCCACCCAAAATGTAATAACCCAGTCAGCAGGCTAACCCTACTGTAAACACACGTCTCTTTTTCTTTCCAGGACTTTTCAATACTCGACATTTTCATCCACAGTTTTCTTTTATCACATTGAAAGTCGATAACTGGTTCTTGGATCACGCCTAGCATCTGATATAACTGCCATTAGGACTTTGTGGCAATTAAAACACCCTCAAATGCCTGCAGTATATTCATCAAGTCTATGAAAAAAAAAAAAAAAATAAAAACTCATCATCAAGGCCATAACGTCTTGAAAATTGAATCTAAGTTATTAAGTTATGATCTACAGTTTACTTATCTATATAATAATTCTACAAACTCTTGTAGCATATTCTGTATACAATAAATATATTTATATGTCCTTGTGGTAAACTGCCAATCATATGTTGTGGCATATTCTGTATCAGTAATAATAATATCCATATGCCCTTGTGGTACACTGCCTTGTATCCTGGCCACATTTCCACACTGCATCAAACAGGAAGTGCAGTGCAGCACTATCCAACATGGCTGCCACTACTACAGGCCAGGCGGGACTGGCAGAATGTTGGGATCAGTGATCAGACCAGTCCTATCCTCAGTCTATATACTCCACATAGTTCTCTGGTATAAGTCCCGTCTTGTTATCTAATGTTCCCTCTAACCATCCAGGCTCCTTAGAAGGGCGAACTGCAATAGATAAACAATGTAGCACCCAATACTGCTGCAAGATATTTGTAGCAAAGTATATACAACAAGTAACTGGTGTTGTATGCAACACATGAAGTCCCCTACCGGCTCCACCTTGACTCAATATGGTAATCAATAATACATTTATGAATTGATGAACAAATCTTCAAAATAATCTTCAGACATACGAAATGTAATGCAACAAAATTTCTTAAATTTGACTCAAATGACTTGAATAAAGTTATTGAAAGATCAATGATTTGTATCTGCTACCATAGCAACCGTAACTTCATAAATAAAAGACAACAGTAATCTAAATGTTCAGTGATATTTATAAAATTTATTATTAAGTTATCGCGGTCGCGGGATCCCATTTTTTGCCATATTTTCACTATTTCCGTTACCATAGCAACCACAATTTTAGTCGAAGAACAAAAATAAAACGATGTGCATAATCTACACATTGGCATCTAGTCATAAACCAAGTTTCATCAAGTTAGCTTGCTTAGTTATTAAGTTATCGCGGGATCCAGATTTGAGCGGACAGACAGACGGACGGACAGACCGGACGAACGCACGGACAGACGGACAGACGGAGGGCAAACCTATAGTCCCCTCCGGTGTGAACACGGTAGGGGACTAATAAATCACTATTTTGGTAGGGTTTTTTTTTGATGGTATAAAATAAATGTAGGTATTCTAACTTGGGTTGTTTGAATTTTGATGAATACTAATTTCATCAACCAAAATTTCCAGCATATCAGATATTTTGATTATACTTGCCTTATCTCTAAAACTTGAAGAAGCTAAAAACCAACATAAAAGAATAAATGAATATATGATAATTTTATAAACATATCCTTGCAATAATACCAAACAAAACTGGATATGTGTATTAAAAGCTTTCTGAATGAGTACAGGTATAGATAAATAAACATCATATATGTCTAAAGGCTTCATTTGTGTTCAACATTATCAAAACAAATGTTTCATGATGTTTATGGGAACTCAACAATTATGACGACAGTTTTACCTAGAGTTGTATTTTCCACTGACATATCAACACTTACCATTTCGTATAATCTGATTTGGTTCAAAAGACAGCTCTGTATTGTTTTCTGCTTCACAGTGATATAATGTACGCACAGTCCTAAAAATACGAACAAAGCAAATAAGCCTCTTGCAGCCTCAAGTAATTTTTTAATAACTGTTTGCTACCCTTTACAACTGAACAATGAGGAAACAAAAAAAAAAACCTCTGTTACCAGTGTAAGTCAAGGTCTGCTTACAGGTAAAATATACATGCAGATTGATCAAGGTTTTATATTGTTTTTATACCAATGGAGTCAAGATGAGAAGGTAACACTGTAATAGGTCATTGCTGGTTATCGCAAAATACGCCTGTCCTGCAATTTAATCAATTCAAACATTGTAACTTTGGAGTGTCTGGGATATTCTGACTGGTTTTCAAACTGCATTGAGATACTGTGCCAATGCATATTGTGACAAAGTTTAATAATGATTGTTTCACATTTGTCAGTGATAGAGAGAAGACACTGTTAATTTTGCAATTTTTTATCAATTCAAGGGCCATATATCCAGAGTGTTCAAGACATTTTGGCTAGTTATCAAACCTGGTCAAGATATTGTGCCCATTCACATTGTGACCAGGTTTGGACAATATCAATTCATGTTTATTAGAGTAAGAGAGAGGGCATTTTAATTAAGCTTATTTATCAATTTAAGGGCAATAACTCAAGCTTGTCTGGCACATTATGACTGTTATTGAACTTGGTCGAGATATTGAGCCCATACACATTGTGACCAAGTTTGGTAAAGATCGGTCCCTGTTTGTTGACACTGTTAAATAAGCAATTGTTCACCAATTCAAGGGCCATAAATCTGGGACAATCTGGCTGATTATCAAACTTGGCCAAGATATTGTGCACATATACACTGTGACCAAGTTTCATAAAGACTGGTCAAAGTTAGTTACAGTAAGAGAGGGGACACTGTTAATTTAACATTTTTTCATCAATTCAAGGGCCATAACTCCTGAGTGTCAGGTACAATCTGATGGTTATCGAACTTGGCAAAGATAATGTGCCCAGATATTGATAACCAAGTTTAGTTAAGATTGATCAACGTTTGTTCGAGTTAGAGAGCGGACAACATTAGTGGACGCTGCCCACCCACAGGTGAATCCATAATACATTCAGTCTTCCATGGGCTTATAAAAACCTGTTCAGAATTTCTGTCAGTCAGAGGTTGCTTTTCAATAGTCTAGCAATGCTTAAAATGAAAGTACAGAGAGAGTAAAGTCTCAACTAAAGTAAAGTCCTAGTAAAGGATCAAAGAACTGCCAAGATCTTCTCTCTTTTTCTTTTTACTCACAATGAAATCAGTTAACAAGAGTAGGTCACAATAACTAGTCCGGTACTGCTATCTTTACATTCTAACGATTTAGATTTTTTCCACAAGTTGACATGATCTTACACATGGAAGGAATTTTCTTCTTTATGTCAGATATTTAAGTGGTAAAAAGTCATAAACTAATTCACAATATTTCTATACATTTTTTTTTTTTTAAAAAGTCAGCACAATCTTGTGTGAAATTCTATTGTCACATTCTAAAATGTACTTAAAACAGGTTGCAATTATAAATCCAATACTGACAAAGCAAAACTATACTCAAATGTAAAAGTAAGTTATTGTAACTTTTGCTTTTAACCTCTACCTTTGTTTTTACAATCACATAAAATACCAATGTTTTTGAAATTAGAATTGCACATTATAATGCTCATACATTAATTAAACTTAACTGTTTCGGAAAGAAAAGGATAAATTTATATGAACAACATTTCCCATCTGCAATTACCACATCATTTACTTAAGCACCTATCAATATTTGCCCCAGGATGGGGCTGGCGGGATTACACAGGGCTTTTGACAGATGACCGTTCCTGACGGTCAGGAATTGACAGACAGCCTGGTACTGGGTCCAGACTTAGTAGCTTATAAATACTATTAGTCTTTCCATCATCATATTCCCAAACCTACTTAAAAATAAATATATTGTTTATCATATATGATCAAAGTAAAGTAAGATATTCATTTTTCATTTAAACTGAATATTTATTATTACTACACTTACCCATGCTGTGTACCATCTAAACATATTGTCTTCCATTTGAGAGAACTCAAGAAAGGGAAACATATTTAGAAATACAATAAGCATAAGTTTGAAAGGAAGAAAAGTTAAAAGTGGCAAAATATGGGGTGGGGGCACTTTGGTGTTTCTACAAATCAATGTTCACAGACAAACTGATAAAAAAATGAACAAAACAAAGGATGACATGTGTGGCAGATACAGACAGGTAAACAAACAAACAAACATAATACCGTCTCTTATTATGTGAGCTATTGCTACCGCTACTACCCAGACTGCCCGAGACACTTCCTGTCATGCTCACTGAGGCCCTTCCTGTGGTGGGCGTGCCATGCATAGAGGTTGACCTGCCAATCATAAACCACAGCACAAAATAAGGAAACAAACATGTGTGGAGAATGGTGAATGTCTTGTATACAGTGCCTGTAGTGACTTCAACAGAAGTAAATAATCTAAATATAATGAAACAAAAATTATATCACAACTAAATGCCAAATTTTCATGCAATAAGCAGATATATACAAAGGCAATGCATGCATGGTACATATTTTTCCAAAATTCATATACAAGCTTTGATGAAAATTTACACAATAAGTGACACAACATTCAATAAGAAAGTGGAAAAAATCTAATTAAAAGATTTTCTTCTTCTTTTTTTTTTCTTACCATTTTACCAAATCATATAGATGTTTTTGTGTTTTGTTTTGTTTTTTGCTGTTGCTTTTTTCACCATTCTGTCTGAAACACAGTCATCTGTGTCACTTACAACTATTCAGGCCATCAATCTATGAACACACCTCTATAATATTCAAGCTCAATAGTCAAATTCTGTGACCTAAAATCTGAATGTAAACATGGCTTGTTGTGCACACTAAAAAAAAATGAACTTCATTTGAATCTGCTTTATAATGTGATACTGTACAGACACTCTCTGATAATAATAAAAAAAATGATGAAAAAGACTTTATAATTTAGATAAACAAATGACACACCAGTATTTCTTATATTTAAAGGCCACTCTATGTATGGTGGGGAAGAGCAAGTTAAATGTGAGGTAACAATATATATACTGTACAAGCTCACAGCCTTGTTCTTACACAACATATAGTATTAATTGTGCCAGAAAATACACAGCATTAATCTGACTATATATCAAAACTGCTGAGTGGCATTTTAACCTTTTTTCCTTGAGGGAAATCATTAAAACATTGCGCGTCTCTCTAAAAAAAAAACCACACACACAGCTTTTACTCTGGTTTGTTTTTACCTTCTATAATAGAAACATGACCAGATGGAAAAAAATAGCATGATGGCCTGAGCACTAACTGACAATACCAAAGTTTCTTAGTTATCCTGTTTAGAAATACATCAATGAAAGAAGGGCTATAATTATAATACAAAGGTTACAGATGTACAGGTTACACAGGGGTTATACTGACAATATGGCCGTCTGCTTTACTGACCCTATACAACAGTTTACAGCAGCGAAGCATTTTTATACTAGTATTACAAATAATGAAATTATAACAGTCTCCTTTCTTTATAATACCAAAAAGCTATATAGGCTAAACATATCTTACGCTTAATGTTTCTTTGATAATTCTAACAATGTAACCTTTCTGTATAAATTTTGTCTAAGGCAAATGACTGGGCTAGACAGAGGTGCCCATGAACTAGTTTCAAATACAGGTGTTTCATCTTCCAACAAGATTGGTGTTGATTATTTAAAGAACAAAACTAATGAAATACACATAAGTGATATATGGTTCAAATGTATATAGGAAAACTAAAACTTTATGAGATATAGTTTACAGAAATTCAAGCAGACCAGTCACATCAACCGATAACAAACAGTACAGGATGAAAGATATACATGTAATACTATTAACTGTATCAATCACTCTGAAGACATGGTTCAGTATCACGTAACAGGGGTGAGGACCAAAAGGTTGTGGGTTCAAATCCTATTGAGGGCAGGTACGGTATGTTTCATGACCTTCTCAGGAAAAGTACTTAAAGTACTGGTCCAACCCGGGAACCAACAACATGGATTAGTAAAAGTTGTAAGAACTTGATTCCACATTAACGCAAAAAGAAATAAGCTTAAACAAAGAAGACTTCATTTCCTGATAGGCTATTTTCTTACTTTAAACAGCTCATATGCAACTAAGTCAACATAATTCACTATTTAGTATCTTTTTTTAAGTCACATTCATGTTGTACCTAACTATTTCAATAAGGAAGAATTTCATATGTGCCTCACTTGTTATCCTTCAAAGTATTTTTAATTTCCAATTATGTATTTTCTTATATATTTAATAAACATTACACATTTATTTTGTACAACTATGTTAAGCTATTAAATTAAAAGTTAGAAAGTTAAAATACAGAACACAATCCACCAACACACGGTACATGACATCATTACACAAGTGCAAATACTGACCTTGATCTTGAAACACAGATTTGTTTCCATAGAAATAGCATACATGTAAACATATATTTAGGAAATAAAACTTTTTAAACCACATGGGTCAGAGATCTTATCTATATCAGTGACTCTCTTTATACATACATATATAAACTTATTTGGCCACAAGACCCCCCCCCCCCACTCTAAAAAGAGAAAAAATACCCCCCCCCCCCCCCACACACACTTTTTTTTAATTCAAGGTTTGACAACAAAACTCTTCTAAGTGCATATAGAAATTGAAGGCGAGAGAACAGTTATGAGGTCAGCCACTGAATTAAGTATCCACAACTGTTACAAAAATATGGATCCAATTTTCAATAAACTTAGTATACATCTTTTTATTTAATCAACCCAATAATTACTTAAATTGACTTGTATGCTTCAGTTTCAACAGACATTTAAAAAAATATAGAACCTCTGCCAATCCCAAGGTCAAGGTCAGACTAATACTTGAGATAGAAAAAGTGAAAGGTTAAAGGTCATGCACTTTAATCTTACATAGATGTGGTTGAATGATCACATGACGTCCGTTTCTTGATACTGCCACTGGGAAAAATGTCAACAAGCAAATGAAACAAGCTGTTATTTAAGCAAGAAATTAGTGACTATAAACAGGTCAAGGTCACTGCAGAGCAATGTTTCTAAAGGATCATGCACACTTTTACCTAAAATGATCAAACCAATAAACATCTGAATTGAGAGACAGGCTTTATAAAAGTATTGAAATTTGGGGTTGGGGTGGGATGCTGCTGAGGCAAATCAAATCAAAAACTCTTTTATATAGAAAATTTTTACACAATACCAAGCCCATAGGGTAGAATATACCTTGACAAAAGGTGTACTGGTGAATTATGATGGAAAATTACATGGAAATTTGAAATCAAATGATGCTGCCAACAGTAGATTTAATGTGATCCTGTCACGAGAGAGAAACCTTGGTACCTGTCAAATAGCAACATGCACAGAGATTCTTGTATCAAGGATGCATGACACTGATATACCTGCATAGGTCTTTATCACAGTAAATGTCCCACATTAGGAACCCTTTACCTCATGAATATTCATGTACAAAATTATGAATTGATGAATATCAGTTGTCTTAGCTTTAAATGATATATGGAACTTTGCCATGCAGACTGTGTAGAATCTGAGCTACAATATTGTAGGAGTAAATATAGGAGACCCTGTTACTTGCCTTAAATAGGTCTCCTCTGTTTGACATGTATTAAAATAAATCTACATGAGGTAAAGGGTTGAACCTTTTGATATATTAGGTATTCAAAACACAAATTTAGTGCATACATTCTAATATCACACATAATTAGTTATACATGTATAATATTTTCCCTTTTGTTTCCTTTTGTATGAAAGGAAGGGTTTCCTTTTGTAAAAGAAGTTATTATATCAAATATTTCTTTTTCGCGAAAAGAACATTTAAGATATATTAAGAATGATATTCAACATAATTCTGATAGTTTAATACAATAACTGAATAAATATACATGAAATTGCAGAAAGCAAATGAATTGTGTGAGATGGTGAGGGAGGGGGGACATCAGATGTGTTGGGTATGTGTCTATTCTGAGGGGATCTGAATAACAGCACTTGACTAGCCAGCATACTGCAAACAAAGCAGGACACACTTTGGCAATGAATAACTCTCCACAGCACCTGTGGTTTAGGGAATTATTAAAGAAAACAAATGGGAATTAAGAATTATTCTCTTTTATATTTTACTGACAACTGAATTTTGAAATATAATCTACTGCTATCACATGTATTGTATGTTATGACATGTATTATGAATATGGGCAGGAGGCCTTTAGTACAATAATATTGTACAAAAGGCCTCAGGCCATATAGTCATGTCTATACAGTATTGAATATGCATAACTATACAGTAATATGTCAAACTCAGTAATGAATATGTCATAACATACAGTACATGTGAATATGTCATAACATACAGTACATGTGAATATGTCATAACATACAGTACATGTGAATAAACACTGAATTGATTGAAATCAAAACAAGCCATTGCTGCAAACAGTACCTAGCACAAACAAAGATCTATCATGTGGGACAGAATACAGGATATTTCTGGATAAATTTGAATTTGTTCTTGGCATAAGATATCTGTATGAAAGCTTCTGGGGACATGGTCAAAAGATTGTGTACATGACTTAAAATGTAAAGGATCTCAGATGCAATGTACTTGTCCAACCCCAGAACTACTGAGAGGAAGAACATGTAGTTGCAAAAAATGATTTCTGACACAAAAAGAACTGTCTGAATTAAAACATTATAGGGATATAATTATGTTTGTGACTAAATTTTTGATGATGCAAAAGCATGTATTAAGGCATAATTTTAATCTTTAATTGCAGTCAGTTATCTCTATTTTTATATGTTGCTTTAATCTTATTTTACATTATCACACAATTCATTAAATTTCATAAAATTACAAACACTTATCGGCATTCTGACCATGATCTGGAGTAAGGCACAAATTCCTATCCAACACACCTGTATTATAGAGTTGTTGAAACACATACATGTATTGCAGCTGGTGTAAACTGTCTTTCTCAAAATAATTTGTTTTGTGGTCTTGTACTTTTTTTTTTCTTCAATTTATTGAATGGCTACTGATATGCTTGTTACACTCATATATCTGACAGATCTGTAACCATGGCAACACAATAAGCAAATCACAGTTCTGAGAGTTAAGGCAAAGCATTAAGCGATCACCTTCGGAGCCATTTCCTTATTTTTTTACGTCGGAAAAATGATGACCTTTTCCTAGGAAAATTAAAACAAAAGGAAGAAATAATATGATTTTTTAACAGACTGTAAGAGATGTTTTGGTCCTTAATATCAAAATAATTACTAGTTATTCACCTTTCTTAAAACAACACTAGTCTAATTAACTTTTGATAAAGACAGCAAATTATAAGTGTACTAACGAGTCATTGAAAATACATGTAATCCAGCTGGTACAAAATGGTATAGCCAAACACAACTAAAAACATACACTTACAAATAAATATCAAAGACCAATTTAAGTATATCATAATTTCATAAGTCAATGTTCAACACCAGTAATTTACATATGCAAGAAGCTCTGCCAATTAAAATTCAGCCCAATGCAAACATGAACCAGTGACAAATTAAAACGAGTAAGCCTGTGCAATCCATCAGTGATGTTGCAGTTAATGTTTTCATTGCAGTGTTAGCACAATTAACTAAGAGACAATCAGGTCATGACACTTGTTAATGTCACATTTACTGGCAATACCAAGCATTTCAAGATCCACAGGATCACCTCAGACAGGGGAAAAACAGCACAAGCATTATTGAAAAGTGAGACTCTGATTAAAGGATCCAAGGCTTTGTACAGCACAGTACAGTATAGATAATCATAATACTAAGCTAAGAAAGTTGTTGTTTTGGGGTCTACCATTGTTTTCAAGTGTATTTCAGTCATACAGTGATGCCTAGAGAGGCCCACCAACCTTTTGCAAGCCAGCTGGAGGAGTTCTTTTCTTGAAATGTCTGAGAGACCAAAGCTGGACTCAAACCCATAGCAGTGAGAGGCTTAGTTTATAACTATAACCACTGGGTCACATGGGCCCCTGAGCTGAGAAAGAGAGACCAAAAACCTTATTGAATTCAATACTAGAGTAGACAGAATCCTAACCCTTTACCTCATAAATATTCATGTAAAATTAATGACTTGAAAAATTACTGTTTAACTGATCTTTAAATAGCTTTTGAAAACAGTGGTTTTGAATTTGTCAGTACAGACTGCGTAGAATCACAGCTACAATATTTTATGAGCAAACAGGAGCAGTCTGATCTGGGTCTGCTCTGTTTGCCAAGGCAGCAAAAGACATCTACATGAGGTAATGGGTAATTCAAGAACAATTTTAGAGAACAACAGGAAGCATCCCAGTGAATTACTGTTTTTATTTTGACCTTAACCCTTTCCCTCATATAGATTCATTTTGACGCACTCAATAGGTACCATATAAAGCCTGATCTGCAGAACCTTACCAAATTTAATTACAAAATCCTCATTTCCAGACCACTGAGAAGCAGCGAACAGCATAAAACCTGATCAGCCTGCAAGTTACTCACAGGCTGATCTGGTTTTATGGCTGTTCGCATAGGTCTTTTCATGGTTTCCTCTATGAGGGAAAGGGTTAACTCAAATTTACGCACATTGCTCCATTAAATTTCCAAAAAA
The DNA here is from genome assembly GCA_021229015.1 of Solen grandis. Classification (NCBI taxonomy): domain Eukaryota; kingdom Metazoa; phylum Mollusca; class Bivalvia; order Adapedonta; family Solenidae; genus Solen; species Solen grandis. Next base: position 56,270,308 of record CM037777.1, read on the forward strand.
TACTAACTAAGTGACTGTATAAATGATAGTTATTATGTAATGTATGATTCTGTGGACCATAATGGACGATAACAAGACATTCAGAAAAATACTTTTAGAAAAAAATTTTAAGAGCAAATGTAAGAATATAACCACTTAATAAATACATTTAAAGGTAGGTCTAATAAACACACCTTCAATCAGCATTTCATTTATATCTGATAAATAAATATATATTCCCATCACCTATCCATCATAAATATCACTAGTACTGGTATTTTTTTCTCCATTGGAACCCCTCCCCTCCTTTTTTTAATACATGTCCTGCTTTTGTTCTGACTTGTTTTAGCATATTTAAAAATATTAATTTATTATTATTATGACTTAAGCATTAAAGTGTGAGGGACAAGCAATTACACATATGTGAAACACTGTTAAAAAGCAAAATATATATATCACGTATATTAATGGCCTGAAAGCAAATGAGATGTGTTAGATCAATTAAGTCATGATAGAATATAACTTGTACTCACAATGTGGGAACATCTGATGTTGACAGGATCAGACGGTTAGCTGGAAAGAGACATAGACGAAAGGTTTTATAGGAGAAACATAATATGATAAGACTGTTTAGATGATTGTGTATAACTGTATCATATATTCATGTTATGATGTTTTAGTCTTTTAACCCTTTCCCTCATATATACTCATTTTGACGCCCTCAATAGGTATCACATAAAGCCTGATCTGCAGAAAACCACAGTTAAACCTTACCAAATTTAATTACAAAATCCTCATTTCCAGACCACTGAGGAGCAGCGAACAGCATAAAACCTGATCAGCCTGCGAGTTACTCGCAGGCTGATCTAGTTTTATGCTGTTCGCATAGGTCTTTACATGGTGTCCTCTATGAGGGAAAGGGTTAACTGTTTGTATAAGATGTCCCATAGCCTGTGATACTGGGAAATGTTGGTGAATATAAACAGCATACTGTTCTAGTGACCATACCAAAAACAAATATACAATTGACAGTTGTCAAGTTATATGTTAGAATAAAAGGTATTTAACATATATCATGGTTTGTCAAAACGCTATGTTGGCCTTTGTCAAGTGTATTCGATCACCATAAATTAGTTTGGGTACCAAAATAATTGCTTCAGACTGGTAGTCAACACTTGTTCTGGTTTCAAAGACTTATTAAGTTTTTGCCTTGCTAGGTTGCAAAGTATGGCAGGCCAAGCAATTAATCCTTTACCTGTGTACAATAGACAAATATCCTTAAGCTGATGCTGCTTTTGATTGACAGTGTTTTGAGCATTCTACAGAATTACACACAAATTGATAACTTACAAAGCTGAAATTAAAAATGCCTGGCAGAAGAGATTAGCAATGAGCCCAGATATAAAAATCTGTATTTCATTCACAAACTTATCAAACCAATCCATCATTTTCAAAAGTCCTGCATACCGGTACTTTTTTTTTACATACAGTTTAGTAATACTGCTTTCCTGAGATATAATCAACATTATCAGATTACAGAGTAATTTAAAACTTGGATATTGGAACTGTTCTCAGGAGAAACTAAAACTTTGATAACAATGTAATTGTTTCATGCAAATGCATTTTCACAGCATGCCTGAATCTGACTTTACTCTCAGCATGCAAGAAAACTGTCATAAATAAATAATTGTTGAGTTCTAGATAGCACTGAAATGCCCAAATGTGTTTACCCCTTTCCCTCATATAGACTCATTTTGACGCACTCAATAGGTACCATATAAAGCCTGATCTGCAGAAAACCACAGTTAAACCTTACCAAATTTAATTACAAAATCCTCATTTCCAGACCACTGAGGAGCAGCGAACAGCATAAAACCTGATCAGCCTGCTAGTTACTCGCAGGCTGATCTGGTTTTATGCTGTTCTCATAGGTCTTTTCATAATGTCCTCTATGAGGGAAAGGGTTAAGTAACTACCACCAGAGAGGTCAGGCTTGAACCTTCAACGACTACCTAGTTCTTTGACATTTTAATCTATGTATCCAGAAGACAATGATAGTTGTATGCATACAGATTTCTTGATTATTTTTTTGCCCCATGGAATTGATATACTACATGTAGCAAACTACTTGCAATAAATTAAAAATAAAACTTTCTTGGTAAGCTGCCAAGATGACACTGATGATGGTTATCATAAGACAAAGAAAGGGGAAGAAAAGACTAAGACTATTCAGGAATATAAAATGAATAACTGCAATAAAAGGATAGTGATTATGTAATGGGTGAGGAAGTAATTTGTTTAAGAATTATTTTCCATTGAATGTATTTTGTAACTCTGGCACTATCATCCTATGACAAACAATCACACAAACATTTCTAGCCTCTGGATCTCACAACTACTACAAATGCACATGATCAACAAGCAGTTAAGGCACATGTTTATGGATACAAATAATCTAGCACACATTTTTCTTAAACTGCATTCAAAACATGACAGGAGATGAATTAAGGCTAGGTCAAACATGCACACACACACACATTAAATTTCTGATACATTCAAACATTACAAGTCATTCATACATATATACACACAGAACGTTTAATGTTATTGAAGGTCCAAGAATATGTATACAGGTATATATATATACAACATGAAACATTTGTCACTTATGTCTTAGAATGAAGGCATTTGTATCAAGGTGAATACATTTGCCAGATACCAAACTCTTTACTGAAAACTTTAGAGGAGTACATCTTAAACAGCAAGTTATGGCAAGTTGGGGCAAGGCAGGATAGGATATCAGGGGTAAGAAGACATGCTGAGAAGCAAACCCAAAGTGGATGGGTTATCCATTTAAAGTTGCATCTATAGCTGAAGCAATTTAATCTGGACTTCAGACATACACAGGTAGAAAACTGTTGTTGATACTCAAATGCCAACAGTATCATTGTTGTTAATTTAATGACAACAATTATCTCCATGTCTTCAACATTTCTCAGAACAGAGGAATATATCAAAGGGCAGTACAAATATTAAAGCAATGTGAATGCATGGAACAATCCTTAACCCGTCCAGAATAAACCCAAAGGTACTGCAAATAAGGTCATAACTGTAGCCTTCCTGATCTTATTAACAAAGCAGGGTTGGTAAAAGTCTGTGGTTACAGTTCAGGGCCTAGCTGTTACGGCAAGCAGTTGATATAGGACAGGCACAAACAAACCACACTAGCTGGGATGCAAGTCAGTCCTGGACACACACTCACCAGAAAGTTTAGTGTTCTCAAACTCTATTTTCTCTACTGGACATTGATACCCTATAGGAAATAATAAACATTTAACAAATCAGTGTTTACTCATGTCGCATACTTTTGCTGCAGATAAGTCATTTTAATTGAATAAAGATAGAAAAAAGTTGTCTTGATGCCACTGTGATTAGACCCTTAATCTGCATAATTTATTACACTATACCTGTTACTTTAGGGAGAGGGTCAGAAACTTGGGCATTTTAACATCATAATGATATACAGATTAATTTTTACAAAGAAATTCACTAAATTGCTTAACAAATTAAATCTTGGAAGAAATGTATCCTAAACCCTGCCTGTGAGTGACTTGTGTGTTTTTTTTGTTTGTTTTTTTTTCTTCTTTTTTTTGCAGCGTAAACATTTAATTTACCATTACAGCTAGTACCAGAATAAAGTTATATCAAATCTGATAGCGAGTAATGGAATTTAAAATGTGAGTGATTCCTTTCTTTTTAAACCAAATCCCAAACAAACACACACACAAACATATCAAGGTGCTGATTAATATGTCTCTATTAAAGCGAGGTGTTATGTCCAAAGTGTGAGCTTTACTGGTGTCATTCAGAGGCATCCTGTGTACGAGCAAAACATTTGCCTTATTATCCTGATTTTCATTTTCTTATCAGAACACCTTTCATACCATAATATTCTTGGATTTTATTTTAATAAAAAAATTTAACACTGTCATTTAAAGCAAAGGTACCCGACCCGGTACGCTGCTGCCCATTATAAAAAAAAAAAATAATAATTCAATGACCTTATATATACGGTAATAAGAAGGTAGGACCATGATCTCTTCCGACCAAACACGTTTTCGACTTTGCGAACTGTTGTAGCGCGATTTGTTTGACTAGGGGGAGTTTTTTGTACCTGATTGTCTTTATTTATCCCTTCCATGCAAAATAAGACCAATTTTATGAAAATCCACCAAATTTCAAAGGAGTTACAGCAATTGAAACATGATGTACGTTTTCAGTGGAAGAAGTTACCTACCTTCTAATTATATAATTATAAGGTCACTGAATTTTTTTTTTTTTTTTTTTTTAAAGGCAGCAGTGTACCGGGTACCTTTGATTTAAAGTATATAACTAAGCCTTTATTGTGTACATATATACTACATACTATACAGCAAAAACTGTCTTTTATGTGGTTTGTGTCAGCTCTGACCTTTATTCTTCTCTATAACAGATGTTACAAATGTAGCAGTGAAGTAGGAAATATGTTTGTATCATATATGTACAAGTTTTATTAATAAAGAACAGCATTACCTGAGAATCAACTAAAGAAAGGATGTAATAATTTAAGTATGTACACATTTATAAAGAGATAAGATATTTTATTCACAAGATATTGAGAACTGACCATGAGATTTGCTCTAAGTGCATATGGAAATGGAAGAAGAAGGAATAGGTTTATGGTCAATCCTCTATATAGTGTAGTTTTCTAAAAATAAAAGTTTCAGACCTGGGTGGGATAACCTGACAAAGCTAACATTTTCTTTCCTGTATTCTATTTTATCAGATCAGAAATAAAAATAAAATACTGGAAAATTTTCATTATGTATTTTGAATTAGACCTTCAATGAATATTTTACAATATAAAAAAAAAACATTTGCTGACCCCATTTGTAAGCGGTAAGGCAATAAATCATTTTGCTGACATATGATACCACTATATGTTTTTGTTCAATAAACTAGATTATTGCAACAAAACCAATATTGGGCTGTGCACTAAAAATTTTATACGTAAAAAGTTGAGCTATAACTGAAAGTAATAGATGCCATTATGACCACTTTGTCCTACATAACATCAAAAATCTCTAAGGTGGCCATTTTTTTTTTTCTAAAAGAAGGGAGAAAGATTTGGTTAAAATTGACCTGAGAGTTATGGCCCTTGATGGAAAACTTAATACATGACCACAATCAATTTCAAATTACCAATATTCAAGCCAATACTTTCCTTCCTTTAATTTAAAAGCAAATGTTAGGAATTATTTTACATTAAAATGAGCATGTGATAATGATATAGTGTCCAATGATCAATGAAATTTTATCAAAGATCTAAACTACATACATAGACCAATAAATTAAATCTAAACATTCCTGACAAAAAAAGACAAAGTTGAAAGTATAAATAAATTGGATAAATAAGCTTTGCTGAGCAGAAGGCATGACACCAGCAAAAGTTTCGAGAACTATAAATAATTTTGCTTAATATCAATGGCAGAAGAACAAATATGGAAAGAGTGTAATTTTAACACACTGTAATACACACCTAGTTCACTGACGTTGATGTTCGAATACACAGGTCCAGTCCCAGGTCCCCGCCCAGGGATGCCACCAAAGTTCCGCCGCAGATGGTCGGGTTGTAGCCCGCTGGCTCCACCGTGGTTGACATGGTTGGATTGGTTGGAGTTAAGGGACTCTGAGCTGCCACTCACACTGTTACTGGTCTGAGTCTCAAAACCTGTGGATACACCAACACGGTTACGATCAATACCTGAATCTAAAAATCTCTAGCAACTACTGAAGATTAAGAATGACGAGTGCAAGATAACTAAATACTTCTTACGACAAATGGGACTGGTAGCGACCAGATTAGTCTCAGATAGGTTTTTGTGCCTCACTGTGATTGAATTCGATTGCACAACCTGTACTGTTTTCTGCAACTATCAAAGATCAAGAAAGACCATCAATGACTGGTCATGTGACTTTTTAAGGACCACTGAAGACTAGCAGTTGCAGGTTGTCTTTTCCACGTAATAACTTGTTGCAAGCTGTAATGTGAGTGGTCCTTAAGCTGAAGACAAAATTTGCAAACATATCATTTACAGACTGACAAATGGACCAACAAATCAATACAAGTGCTAATACTGAAGCTTATGCATGCCTCCACTATATACAGAAATTCAACTTGATACTTGTAGAGGATATTGAACTTATATAAAATGGGACAGGATGCAATGGAAAAACACATTTCCATATAGCCCCCACTTTACTTTGTGAAACAGGGGTATAATTTGTATAATAAAAAATAATAATTAGACAGAAAGAGGACTGAAAAAAAGGCATGCGAGAGACATCTGGAGAACCTACTGCCTGTGGTGGGGTTATACACATCAACAGGTCTCATCTTGCCCCGGTTCTGTGGAAACTGACCATACGGTGGGCCGGGCGCCTGGTTGGCGTACGGTCTAGGAGACTGCTGGACACTCATGGCTGTGGCAGTCACGTGGGGCTTGACTGGGTGTCCAGTTGGAGGCCCCGGGGCAGCAGACTTGGGGCGCTTCACAGCATTGTGGTGGTTTCCACGTGTTAGGTTCGTACGTAGCTCAGGATCTTCCGGGGCTTGTTTGAATATCTGTAAGAAATATATACAAAGAATTTAATCTCCTGAAACATGTTATTCTTAAATTTCTTAAAGCAGTTTACACAATTCCCACTTTATGGGAGGAACATATTAATCATAATATTATGAAATGACATGTTAACTTTTAAAGTGAGTCTCCAAGCTCCCAACTTCCAAATCAGTATAAATCTTCAAGAAATAAATCCCCCCCAAAAAAAACAATTACATTATAAAAGATACGCTGCACTTAAACGAAACTTAACATTCTATTGAACCATCTTTTACCCAGTCTATGATTAACTCACCATGTCATAATTATTGATGAGTATCTCTATGACGATGTTACAAAATTTGATGTCCATAATGGCCGCCACTGTCTCTTCCTCCGGTCTCATCAGCGTGGGACCAAAACATACACCCAGGTTGGCCACCGTCATCAAGTTCTTGCCAGCATTTCTAGATACCCTGAAAAAGGAAATCCAGGCTGGGGTTAAATGCAAGTCCTATTGTAAGTATGGCCAAAAAAAAAGGAAAGTTCTGTTTCAGGTCTCCAGCCTGAAAAAAAGGAGGGTCGGTATGTAGGGATATGTTTTTTGTTTTGTTTTTTCCCCATTATTTGAAATGCACTTTGCTCTTGTTAAAAAGTAGAGCTATCAGTAAAATGGTGAATAACCCTGCTACATTATCTTGTTTCAACTATATGAAAATGATACCTAACTATTTGTAAAACAGAATTACCAGACAATTCCTATTAAGGTGAGGGAGGTGGAGGGTCAGGTTGGGTTTATTTCATAGGTACCCATATATACACCTGGGTGGAGTGGAACAATTAACAATTAGCAACCTTACAGAGATTAAAACCAAGGACATGTGATCAGGAATTGTGTATCCCATCATCCCGCTCCTCCTTTAATAAAAGGGGGATTTACTATTACCCAAATAGTAGTCCAAAGGTAAGAAAACAAGTAACTGGTGTTGTATGCAACACATAAAGTCCCCTACCGGCTCCACCTTGACTCAATATGGTAATCAATCCCATTTTTTGCCATATTTTCACTATTTCCGTTACCATAGCAACCACAATTTTAGTCGAAGAACAAAAATAAAATGACGTGCATAATCTACACATTGCCATCTAGTCATATACCAAGTTTCATCAAGTTAGCTTGCTTAGTTATCGCGGGAACCCATTTTTGCCATATTTTCACTATTTCCGTTACCATAGCAACCACAATTTTAGTTGAAGAACAAAAATAAAATGACGTGCATAATCTACACATTGCCATCTAGTCATATACCAAGTTTCATCAAGTTAGCTTGCTTAGTTATCGCGGGATCCCATTTTTGCCATATTTTCACTATTTCCGTTACCATAGCAACCACAATTTTAGTCGAAGAACAAAAATAAAATGACGTGCATAATCTACACATTGCCATCTAGTCATATACCAAGTTTCATCAAGTTAGCTTGCTTAGTTATTAAGTTATCGCGGGATCCAGATTTGAGCGGACAGACAGACAGACGGACGGACGGACAGACGGACGGACAGACGGAGGGCAAACCTATAGTCCCCTCCGGTGTGAACACCGGTAGGGGACTAATAAATCATTTGAACAATAAGTGAACAGGCTACTAAAGTAACATTTGCTCTTCTTACATGTTATATTAAAGCCACTTAGTAAGGTTGTAGAAATGGTGTCATGTAACTTACCTGCGTAGGTGAGCAATGATGATTTCCAGCATTTCAAAGTTTGACTCAGGCAGCTTGTGTACCAAGGTGTGAATGTCGTGTAGTCGTAATGTCGGGGAATCACGTTCTGAAACATTCACGTGTGATACACAAAACCTTCCACTGTGATATATTTTAAAAAAAATTACTCTTATTTCAGTGATGAAGTTGACAGATATTCTTGAGAAAAAAAACTGTAACTGGAGATCTGAAGACAGTTAATTCTAAAAACTTAATTTCATACTGCATTCTTCCTGCAATGCCTCTTTAATATTGACACGTATATTCCTATATATAACTCAATAATTATTGCACACAGCATTAAGGTAATACATCCATCATTAAATTGTGATCATGGTCCATCAAGTGATCATGAGGATTTTATGGTAAACATACACCTTTATAGACTTTGTACAAAAGAGCCCTCGGGGGCCGCCATGGCCGAGCGGTTACAGTCGTGGACTACAAATCTCTCAGCCCCTCACCGCTGTGGGTTCGAATCCCGGTATGGACTTCGGATTTTTCATGTGAGGAAGCCTTCCAGCTGGCTTGCGGTAGGTCGGTGGTTCTACCCAGATACCTCTGTGTACTCGGGGTCTTCCTCCACCTTTAATTAGCTGGATGTCGCTATATGATTGAAATACTATCGCAAAAGAGCCTATAACTCCAAGTCAATGGATGCTTACACCTGCACTGAAGTCTTTTTAAGCATTTGAAGGACCATGATTATATTTCAATGATGGATGGATTACCTTAAACATGATGTATGTGTGTGTGTGTGTGTATATACATATATGTATTGAGCAAAAAACACTCACTTGCAGCAGTTATAAAGTCAGGGTGGAGTCTGAATGTCATCAGAGGTTCTGGCAGTGACCTGCAATACACCATACATGCTGGTACACAGTTACATGTAACCATGGTTCTATATTTAGTGGCAATGTTTATTTGCTTATGGTTTATTGTTCCAAAAAAAATTTTTTTTTTGTCATTTTGGGACTTTCATATACATGAAACAGACAGAGTGCTGTTTCAATTCGAAACCTGATGCTGAAGACAAGTGGCACAATACCACGCCTACTCATATCACCCTGACACTGGGCCATCTTGTCCTGGAACTACCCTTATATGTTGAGCTCCATGCAAGAGAGATATACCAGTGCCATCTTCATCGACTGCTGGTATGCTGCCATTGGGTGTTTGACCTACAGATTACAGGTCAGACATTCAAACCACGCCGTCGGGCCAGTCCAATTGTAAAGTAAACATAGGTCACAAAACAGAGAGGGGAAGGTGTATATATATTCCTGATTAATATACGGCTCTATTTTTACTTTTGATAAATAAACTTGAAACTTGGTAGTAAAATTAGGGCAATTCCACTAACACTGTCATTTTAAGACTCTATTTATACCTAAATCCAGAAAATAATAAAATCTTTTTTCCACAAATTATTTTTAATTGTGTTTATGGTCAACATTTATATAATAATAAAAAAGTCCAATACACAAAATTGCCTTACCTGAGATAATTTTTGACAGCACTAGTGATGGTTTTTATTTCATATTGTTGGGTGTCATTAAGATCCACTTTGTCCGACTTCTTCCTGTCCAGACCAAGGCTTATTAGCTTGTTGACCTTGGAGTTGACCCCCACCACCCTGTATAGGCCCTGATCATCTAGGCCTGCAACACACAAACATGAACACTGCTCAGGACAGGTAGTAGAATAGCAGTGAAGTGGTACAATGAATTTTTCTTTGCCATGCAGACTGCACAGAATCAGCTACAATATTGTATGAAAAAACAAGGGAGACCCAACCTGGTCTTTCTATGCATCAGAACAAGTCCATATGAGGTAAAGCAGTAAAACAATAAGCAGACACTATATACTGAGTAGAAAGCTTAGCTTGCAAATAAAGTTACCATGAGAATTATTTATTTAAACTGACTACTCTAGAAAGACTTCACTTACCTTTATTTTCTATTGCACTTATACACTTTTTAATAAAACTGAATCCTATGTCATCAAGTGATGCTGTAACAGAAAAAATAACACTGGAGATAAGCCAAATAAAAACATCTATAAAGAGTGTTTTTCAATGTTTGAATTGTGAAAAAAGGGCTACTATATTGATATATCATTAAAACATCACCAACAAGCAAGTTGGATATATCATTAAAACATCACCAACAAGCAAGTTGGATATGTCATTAAAACATCACCAACAAGCAAGTTGGATATATCATTAAAACATCACCAACAAGCAAGTTGGATATGTCATTAAAACATCACCAACAAGCAAGTTGGATATGTCATTAAATCATCACCAACAAGCAAGTTGGATATGTCATTAAATCATCATCAAGTAAGTTACAAATATTTCCTCTCAGTATCAGAGGAACATCTCTATTTTTTATTTCATTTTACCACAAAGAAATGTATTTCACAGATGATAAAGAGTGGTACTTACAATCTTCAGAATTGCTATGTGGTTTGTTGTATATCTGAAACAGAGAGAATCTCACAGCCTCAGAACATTGCATCTTAATGAATGTACAGAAAAGACCTATTAAACAAAGATTGGCAACAAGTCTAAATCTCACAAGAGCATGTAACAAATTGTCCAATTCTCGCAAAGCCATGTTTTCAAATATCTCCTTTATTATTGAAAATATGGGAAAATATATTGTATCTTACTATATTACATCACATTACCATTAAAATGATACCTTATGTATTAGAATAAGCCAAGAAATGAAAATATTTGATGTAACACAAAAAAGTACCTGCAAAAAAGTTGTTGTTTTTCTGCTACACTGGTTGAATTTAAATTATAATTAAAACTGGATTTTAAAATATAATTCCTTGCAGTTGCGAGATGATTATTTCTAGAATGATTATTTCTAGAATGATTAAATTCCTCAGTGAATTTTCCATACTTTTTATTAAGTTTGCAATATTCAATGATCTGTTGTGTGCTTAAAGAATATTTCTCACTTGCTTTTACAGGAGTTTCCTATCTCTGTTTAATATGTCTTTGTAAGAAAGAAAGTCACATAATCATCACCTTTTAGATAATCATATGTTAGACATGTTAACATGTGACAGACAATGTGTCATGGGTGGGGGAAGAGCAAAGAGGGTGGGAATTGCAGATAAACAATTGGAGTACCTGTCTGGTTTCTTAATTAGACTAATACTCCACCCGCTTTAAGTAATATCACAACTGTAAATTTCATGTACCAGCTTCTAAAAAGCCATGGTAAAGAGGAAAAAGCATTGGGTAAGCAGCAATTATGGAATAAAATTTTGTCAAAAAACTCAGAGTCAGAAAAAAATTATCAAATTAAAAGTGTCCTAAAATTTAGAGGCACAAAAAATAATTATTTTATCAAAAATCAAGGGTGTCCTAAAACTTGGAGTGTCCCAAAAAAGGAGTGATTACGGTACTGCTTGAATATGTACTCTCTTACATTAGGTAGAGTGTCAAAGATCTTTATATAGTCAGTTATACTTAGTGTAAGTACATCCTGTTTTTCATTCTCTATCTTTACAAAACAATCATACATGTATGTACAGAATGGATATGGCAATGCTACTGTTTGTTGCTTCTGATGATGATGATGATTTGACTTGACTATTTGAATTTACCGTCCCTTTGACAGTATTTCAGTCATATAGCGACGTCCAGCTAATTACAGGTGGAGGAAGACTCCGAATGCACGGAGGCATCCGGGTAGAACCACCGACCTACCGCAAGCCAGCTGGAAGGAAAATCTGAATGATCCTGCCGGGAATCGAACCCACGGGGTGAGGGGCTGAGTGAGTGTTAAAGTCAGTGACTTTACCCCATCGGCCATGGAGGCCCCAGATGATGATGAAGATGATTATGATAATGATTATATATAAATAATGGCTGTAACAATGCTACTGTTAGTTGCTTATGATGATGATGATGATGATGATGAACTTACAGGCTCCTTCCCATCCATTGCATCCATCCACAATTTTCTGTCTTCCTCTGATAAAGCTTGGAATGTCAGCACGCCTGATCTGGAAAAAAAGGAACAACAAATAAAGTAATCATAAAACTGCAGTCATACTCCCAATAATTGTCATCTGCAAATGTAAACACATCAGGCCTGCATTGCTTAACATCTCAAACTGAAATATTTTGCAAATTCAAAATTCTGAAGATCTAGAACTCTCACTTGTTTATTGATACTAAGGAGAAGGAAGTTTTCAACATTAGCATGTGCTATAAACAGAAAATGGTCTTCAATTATTGAGGCAATACAAAATATCAGTGTTAGAACTGTTCTTCTATGCAGTTTTAGATACATTTGTGTACATCTGTTCATTTTAATCATTGTATTATAACAAACTTTTCAATTTGGTATAGATAATGCTATTTAGTTTATGTTTTCACAATGCATCGCATGGCAGCGCCGCGTGCATTTATTATAACTTTCTTATATTTGGTGCAGATAGTAAAGTCATATGTTGCTATTTGCAAGATTATTATAATTATACTGAAACTGTTTACATGTACATTAATTGGCAATGTTTGGTTATCCAATGTTTACCGTTTGTTTGCGATATATGATTGATTAATTGATATACATGTGTGATTGTTGATGCAACATGGAAACACGGCGTCAGTATGGAATAGAATTTAAATTTGGCCATGGAGCTGCATAATCGAAAAAGGGAGCAACTGTTATTATTGTAAAATAAAACTAAGTAATATGTTTGAAATAAAACTTTATGAATAAATTACTTGTATTAACTGATGTTAAAAAAACAATAAGATTCAAAATACGCATGTATTGACACATTTAATGGATATCTGATAACTTCTCCCTAACTCCTAGGCCACGGGTTTTAAAACTTGCAAGCAGGCCGATTCATTAAAGCTCAGTAAAATGGTTTTGGAAGATGTTTATGACTATAAAATATTCAGGACTTTAATAACATATCATCAACTTGAAAAATCGATGAAACCCAACTTTAATGATACATATTACAGTATACTGTAGAAAGTTTAAAAACAGAAACATTATACATTTGGCCTTATTGGACATTGACGGTCCCAGGCCAAATATGCGGGGTCCCAGTATGTTGATTATGATAAAGTGCCTGAAATAGGTAAATTTAACTGAACATTGTAGTATATGTTGTAGAGCTATGTATATATATATATTTATTAATTTATACATATCATAACGCTACACTACATTATTGTACTTATCAAGGGAAGTAATAACTATACTTGCACATGTTCTTAAAATATTCTGAAATGGCTTTGTTTTTAAGTAGTGCTTCAAAAACATGCACTTTGTTATAACATGATTGCTAATTATTTTACAGAGATGTGAGTGTAGAATGGAACATGACAGGACTTGACGTTAACAGTTGTGATTCCTATATAACCCCCACGTCAGTTCAGCTTGGGTATAAACAAAAGTGTTCTTTGGAACACATGTGTCACCTAATAAAGTGTGACAGACAGACAGACAGACAGACAAGTGATTCTGCTTACAGCAGGTGACACAAAAAGCATCTCTGGTCAATATTTCACATCTAAACATCTGGTATCTTCCACAGAGACAGTCATACCTAGCACCAGGTGACTGGTGGGCGTGTCAGGTACTTACTTTTCCTCTACTGTAATATCCATACAGAACCGCCGCTCTATAGAGTCTGTAGCTCTCCGTACACATGACTTCAACTTCACATTTTCACCCGCAGGCATCTGAATACAAACAAATCTTAACTTAATCCAAGTCAACATTCAGCATATAAAAAGTACTGTAAAGTATAACTATTCTAAAATAAAAATATGGTTTAACTATTTTTTAAAAATAGGTGTATGCCTGTTGTTTTTTTCCTGAGTTTGAACTAAATGAAATTAAAGATGACTCAGCAGATCTGATTCAGATCTAGGATTTTTTCCTGGCAAGGCAGCTCATGTTTTAACAAAATCATTTTAGTAATGTAAAGTAAATAATCGACAAAATTTTGTCCAAAAAACAAAAACAAAACAACAACAACAACATGCTGAATCAGTAAATATTACAGTGAATTTTTAAGAAATTTCAGATGATGATGAAAAACAGTTTGTTATACAGACATGGCATTTAACAAAACAATAAAAACTTATAATGTATATCTATTAGGAATATAATTCAATTTTGAAACATGCTGTGAATTAAGTATGTATGAAAGCAATACATTCTAGTTCTATAAAAATCTTGTCAGATCAGTTTACAGGTCCTTTAACCCTTTCCCTCATAGAGGACACCATGAAAAGACCTATGCGAACAGCATAAAACCAGATCAGCCTGCGAGTAACTCGCAGGCTGATCAGGTTTTATGCTGTTCGCTACTCCTCAGTGGTCTGGAAATGAGGATTTTGTAATTAAATTTGGTAAGGTTTAACTGTGGTTTTCTGCAGATCAGGCTTTATGTGGTACCTATTGAGTGCGTCAAAATGAGTCTATATGAGGGAAAGGGTTAAAGATGACTTACCATTTTCCCCGTGGCTTGGTTAAATGGCAGCATGAAAAACTTCCGATCATTTTTGTTATAGGAGCACCAGAATTTGGTCCATGAATTTGCTAATGCCTCTGTAACACAATACAATACCTTACTGAAATGTCTGACAAACATGTATTGATAAAAGACACAGATGACAATAATTACTTCTTCCAATTAGCAAATAATATTTGCAATTTGTAAGAAAGGAAAAGCATTTTTTACGAAAAAGGAAAACTAATCAGTACTGTTTTCATGTTTATATGCTTTGTTATCCTTATGAAGTTATTACTATCTTGCAAAAAACTTTTCTTTAAAATGCATATTATTACTGACATGACAAGAGTGTCCTTTGGAACACATGTGTGAGGTACAGACAGACGGACAGACGACGGAGAAGTGATTCTAATGAGTCACCTCAGCTTACAGCAGGTGACCCCAATGTCTTTGCCCATATAGGTCCTACATAGAGCGACCACATAAATCTTGAATACTCCCTGGCTGGGCAAACTTGTGGGTAAAACTGTGAAAAGGCAGCGACCAATATACATGTAAGACTGAGTAGCTTACTTTTCTCCATGAGGTAGAGATAACCTTGTCTGGTCCAGTTGCTGCCACGCAGGGTACCAGTCTGGTCTATAGGCTTCTGAAAATGTTTGGGAACCAGTTGAGGAAAAGATACCTTGCAACCACAGCTAAGATGATACTGAAGTTGTATCTAATGATGTGGATTATTATCTTACTTTTTATTTAATAAAAGAGATGATCATGCAGTGTTAATGTAAGCAATATAGCTCTGTAAAACAGGTTTTTATTAATTTTTACAAAATTCAAAAACTGTTAATATCATCAGTATAAAATAAGTATTAATATCAAGGATTAAAAAACCTGTTTAAACAGTCAACAGACAAATTGTATTCAACAACCTATGTTTCAAACTAAGAAAGCTTTTAAAAAAAGCACACTATAACTCATGGCCTCTGTGAGTAGGGTTATGACTGCATGCCATAGGCAATGCTTTATGGGAAGAAAAATTTATACAGTGCATCTTGGTACAAAAGTGCCCAGTCAATACCAATGCTTATTGAGCATGCATACTAACCAGAGTAAAGTATGCATTCAACAGGACAAAAAATAGTGTTATATTCCTTTTACCTTCTACAAACCCAAGAGATAATACCCCCCCCCCCAAAAAAAAAAAAACAACAACAAAAAACAAAACAAAAACACTGCTATTTAAATTTAAGTTATGACCCTTGGGAAATTAGGAATAAAAATGAACACACAATTTAAACAATCTATTAACTATATAATACACCCACCAGAATTAAACTTCTATTTAACTAAATAATACACCCACCAGAATTAAACTTCTATTTAACTATATAATACACCCACCAGAATTAAACTTCTATTTAACTATATAATACACCCACCAGAATTAAACTTCTATTTAACTATATAATACACCCACCAGAATTAAACTTCTATTTAACTATATAAAACACCCACCAGAATTAAACATCTATTTAACTATATAATACACCCACCAGAATTAAACTTCTATTTAACTATATAATACACTAACCAGAATTAAACTTCTATTTAACTAAATAATACACCCACCAGAATTAAACTTCTATTTAACTATATAATACACCCACCAGAATTATATATCTATTTAACTAAATAATACACTAACCAGAATTAAACTTCTATTTAACTAAATAATACACCCACCAGAATTAAACTTCTATTTAACTATATAATACACCCACCAGAATTATATATCTATTTAACTATATAATACACCCACCAGAATTAAACTTCTATTTAACTATATAATACACCCACCAGAATTAAACTTCTATTTAACTATATAATACACCCACCAGAATTAAATATCTATTTAACTATATAATACACTAACCAGAATTAAACTTCTATTTAACTAAATAATACACCCACCAGAATTAAACTTCTATTTAACTATATAATACACCCACCAGAATTAAACTTCTATTTAACTATATAATACACTAACCAGAATTAAACTTCTATATAACTATATAATACACCCACCAGAATTAAACTTCTATTTAACTATATAATACACCCACCAGAATTAAACTTCTATTTAACTAAATAATACACCCACCAGAATTAAACTTCTATTAAACTATATAATACACTAACCAGAATTAAACTTCTATTAAACTATATAATACACAACCAGAATTAAACTTCTATTTAACTATATAATACACCCACCAGAATTAAACTTCTATTAACTATATAAAACACCCACCAGAATTAAACTTCTATTAACTATATAAACACCCACCAGAATTAAACTTCTATGTAACTAGTATATAAAACACCCACCAGAATTAAACTTCTATATAACTATATAAACACCACCAGAATAACACCCACCAGAATTAAACTTCTATGTAACTATATAATACACCCACAGATTAAACTTCTATATAACTATACAACTTGTGTTCAATATCCACATGATACATGGGTAATTAATGCCTCCATCCCACTTGTCTTCTTGAAATGTGTGTAGGAAGACAGGACATGAAGGGACATGGCGAGCAAGATTCCAATTACCCCCAAACCAATGTGAAGTGGGGGGTATAACAATACAGAAAGGCACAATGGGACAGTAATGCAGGAGACAAACCTCATAATTGTCTTATAGCCCCAGCATCATTTGTAAAGCAAGGGTATAAATTAATGTTCCACCATCACTAAAGGTGATTCAAACCACACCATGTGACGTAATGGGGTAAGGCAAAGTGATTTCTGTATACTTGAAACTTGCAAATTTGATTAAACGCCTATTTCTACATATAAAATACATATTCAATGGTGTTGTACAATGAAAATGATAAAAGCTGATGAGATATACACACATACATAAAACAATAAGGAACAGACAGCAATGCTATTAGCATCACTTAAAACAGTGCAAAATAGTCCTAATAGTAAAATGACTTCAGATGTGTTTTGAAGATATCTACAGACTGAATAAACCTCCTCACCAAAATTTGCTATTAAAGTTGGTGCTAAACAAATATACAAATACATATACTAACAAAACCCCCAGATCGTTTTCCTTTCTAACACTTTGCAACAATAATGTTGATAACCTTATACAATATTATTTCACTTTTAACAGCATGCAAGTTGACTTTAAGTGGACAAGAAAGATAATCTTCAATGTCTATTGCTGATAAATGGACCTTTCTAATGCTTATGGTTATATTTGAATTAAATAAGCAGATAATGGGATACCATAAATTAGCTATTTTTGGGCAGTTTATCTGGTAATGAATCAAGCATGATTCCCAAACAGTGAGCAAAAGTTGTGCTTCATTTTTCTATACAAAGTAAAAACTGCAAGTATGAATTATAACTGCACATTATTATATAAATAAACACCTTTTTTCATCTCAATGATAATTTGAGTCTCATTTACAGATAAGAACGACCTATCAGTACATAATTCAAATACATATAAACAGAAAAACTCAAATCAACAACTCAAAAATAATCAAAACTCTTTAGGGAACATGTCACACAACTGACAGGAAGATTTGTAACAAAACAAATCTTATACTGAAATCCAATATAAGGTATACAAAAATACAGCTGGTTGAATACATTTAATACACACTACTTCTACTGAAAACAAAAGGCTAAAAGAAGACAACAATTAAATACAGATAAAATGACAACACACACCTCTGGCAGTTACTAATTCTACCCTTTTCTCTATAGAAATAGTTTTGATTGATAAATAATTCAAAATCCAAATGAAAGTCATCCTTTGTTGTTGTTGAGTGTTGGGGTTTACCGTCACTACGACAGTATTTCAATCATATAGTGATGTCCAGCTAGTTTCATGTGAAGAAAGAGATACTTAGAGCACTGAGGCATCTGGGTAAAACCACAAGCTAGTTGCAAGGAGAAAGCCATCATTTGCTCAACCTGGTGTTAAGTTTACTGGTAAATGGCAGACTGTGCCCCAGACTCATAAGATGTTTTAACTGTTCATCTGTTGCGTCCTATTTAAGTTTACACAATCTTTTACAAGGTAGAGACTAAAATAGTTACAACAGAGTCCTATGTAAATCACATCACAACACAGAGAGCCACTGGCGAGGCAGTGACCCAACCCAGTACACCATGACAACAGCGGGGACAATCTTACCACCACGGATGAGACACTGAGGGAGGCAGGCTGCAGTAGACAGAGACACACATGTTAGTATCACCATGGTTACCATGGATGTTACCTAGCAACACCCATATAACCCTACATGTTACCTAGAACCATGTGCATTATCATGAACCATTCACATGGACCTGTCTTGCACACACACACACTAATATTGACCTGTGTTATCATGAAATACTAAATAGTATCTAAAAGCATACAAACATGAATCTATGTGTCAATTTTTTAAGTAACACTCACACAGACTTAGTGTTTAACCCTTTACCTCATGTAAACATATCAGGTATTCCAATGCCTTTGCAAGCATAGCAGACCCTTGCAGGAGCTGTCTGATCAGGGTCTCATCTGTTTGCTTATACAGTACATGTACAACTTTGAAGCTCAATAGTGAAGAAGAGTCCATTACTTCGAAAATATTAAATTAAGATTCATCAACTCATAAATTTAATGATGAATATTCATGAGATAAAGGGTTAACTACTCATTTGCATTTAAATAATAACAGCATCTTTTTAAATCAGACAACCTGCTTTATCCTTGCTTCAATCACTACTATAAACCACTGGTGGTAATTTCAATGGCAATAGTCTTTTAAGAATATCTCCCTCATGTATTGCAATGTGACTTCATATGATGGAATATGGAGCTTTTTTTCCTTCCTTGTTCATGGACCGTTCATAAGCTGAACATTTCTTTTATATATGTTTTTCCACAGAATTGCTATTTACCTTTGGGTTGTTCCCCTGGACTCTAGAAAATGGTTTTATTATTCCCGAAAGTATGGTATTAAGGACACTTCCCCATAATAATAATAATAATAATAATAAAAAGCATATACCTTTATGATCATATAACATTCACACAGGCTTATATGTTTAGAGGCACATATACTTGTCCATGTGCTATCAAGACAAAAGTGTTCTTTGGAACACATGTGTCACCTGCTGAAGCATGACTGCAAAAGTGTAACAGACAGACAGACAATGGAAAAGTGATCCCTGTGTGTCACCTCTGCTTACAGCAGCTGACACGAAAACACTCACAAACCAGTGTGGTATCTTATACCATTTCCTTATTCCAAAGAAAGAAAATGATATTCAATCAGAACCCAACTCATGCAACACAACCATAAAGGGACATGCAGAATTTGCTAACAGTACACAACTCATTATTAGAATTAATAGGTATAACTTGTTAGAGCAAACAAACAAAACTAAAGAACTACAGTTTAGTAAGAAAATATTAGTATGCCTCCCAAGAGTTATTCCTTTTTTTATTTTCTCAATTTTGGTGCCTCACAAAACTGAAGAAATATTTACTTGGCACCTTTGATGTTATTTACATTTGAATGTCTTGCAGTTAGTTTCATCTCTGATATTTTCCCCAAACATCTTTGTCATACATAGGAAGCCTCTTGAGAGATGTGTTGCACTTCACACAAATCAGTCACAGGAAATGCGCAGGATATATCATAATATATATGAAAACTGAACACCACTTTTCCTAAATCTATTTTTATGCAAATTCAGTCAATACATTTCCTCAGAAATTAATAAAACAATAATTTGTATATTAACTTGTCAGACATTCCTGGATATTTCAAGATGAAGCACAGGATAATTCTCTAAGATAAATTTAATGCTTGTTCTACATATTATCTAAGACCTATTGATGTAAAAGATAGAGAGGTCTGAGCACAAACTGAAGGTGTTGCCATATCCGCACAAACTGTGATAAACTTGGGAGACATTCGGTGGACCATGCCCCAGGTAGAAGTGTTACAAGCGGCAATACCTTGTACGCTGTTTGGTTTATTAGATCTGGCCATGCAAGATTGTTGCTGGAGCCTCCGACCTGCTGTATGACCAACACGACGGGATTAATCACTCACAAAAACACAAAACACACACTCAGTACCCACATAACATACAACCTAGTGTACTCTCACAAACACTTCACACTCTGGAACCTCTGTACAACCCTATATCACTGAGGTAAGTAATTTTACACCAAGGTATAGATTAACCTGAAAGCTCTTTTCTATCTGAACAAGACAAGCTGAACCCTTTTCCTCATGAATATTCATGTACACAGTCTTGACTTGATGAATATTAATGTACTAAACTTTAAAATGGCATTATGGAGCAATGGATTATTTTTGCCATGCAGACTGTGTAGAGTCCGAACTACATTAATGTATTAGCAAACAAAGGAGACTGTAATAGTACACTCCCGGAAGGAGCTGTCTGATCTGGGTCTGCTCTGTTTGCTAATCTTTATGAGGTAAAGGGTTAAGTGTAAAACCTCTTTGCTTAGAATGCACTAAGGAATATAGATCAGCCTGCAAATCCTGCAAGCTATTCAAAAGTTACTTTCATGCTGATCTGGTTTTATACTGGTTCCATCTCATGTGGTAAAAGGTTGAAAATACTGGGGTAAAATTCCAGACTCAAAGTCAGGTCTGACTTTATATACAATCAATTCTTTGGAAAATCAAGGTCAAACACCAATACCTCTTATAATGACTATTGTTAACAGGAATTTGCTAATTAGATTGTATATTTAACGCAACCAAAAAAATATTAAGTGAAATTTTACTCCTGGCCTTTACTGGTCTACAACCAAGTATCAATAAGAAAAACTTATCTTTATGAGTTTTTCTTGAGTTTTCTTTTTGAGTCCTAAATTTTATGGAATTTTAATAACACAGGGTCAAATACCAAGCCTGAACAATAAGACAAGTTAAGGGTTACACGATGAAATACTCACATCATTTAGAATTTGTTAATCACGTCTCAAGTAAAACTTCTCTACATTAACTATGACATGTAGCTTGAAACATTGACAAACATGCAATATCACATCACACAAAGACTCTGTGTTCAACATTTAATCTTTAAGTAGTTAAAATGTTTCACAAATAATAGAACAATCTTGATTAACCCTTTCCCTCATAGAGGAAACCACGAAAAGACCTATGCGAACAACATAAAACCAGATCAGCCTGCGAGTAACTCGCAGGCTGATCAGGTTTTATGCTGTTCGCTGCTCCTCAGTGGTCTGGAAATGAGGATTTTGTAATTAAATTTGGTAAGGTTTAACTGTGGTTTTCTGTAGATCAGGCTTTATGTGGTACCTATTGAGTGCATCAAAATGAGTCTATATGAGGGAAAGGGTTAAAATGTTTCACAAATAATAGAACAATCTTGATTAAACTATGTTAATTCAAAAGAAATACAGTACAGTAACCATGACATGTATAAACAGCATGATACAATGTAAAAGGTTCATGAAATTTTAAAAGCATGAGAGAGAAAAAAGAAAATATAAAGTGTTAATAAGTAAAAAACGCTCCTATTAGTAGCAGATATGAAATGTACAATTTTTTCTTCAGAAGAAAACTATTGGTTATGGAACGAAATCAGTTATTTTTCATACTAAATTGATAAGGAAATAGGTGGATACACTTTGAAGCTTTATAAACTGTATTTACACAGTTTAACAAGAGCTGTCCATAAGACAGCGCGCTCGACTTTTCTCAGTTTGCCATTAAAGAAAGGGCCAATCTTTGATGTTATTAGAGGTTGTTGCCCAACCTATTTGCTATTTGTAAATACTAAATACAGCCAAAAAATATCTAAGTATAAAAGGGTAAAATTGAAAATACACTGCATATAGGATTATGGGCCCTGCCAGTAAAGTTGAGGTAGTGTGGGTAAACAATAAATAAGTATTCCAAGTTATGGTGGAATACCTGTGATAGTATTGAAAATATATATAACTTTGTAAAAAAATTAACCATGATTTCGGCTGTTTTCTAAGTATGAAAGGGGCATAATTCAAGAAGTAGTACAGCCAGGGTTATTGGCCTTGCTAGTAAGGCAGAGGTAGTGATGGTGAATAAGTACTTGAAGTTTCAGTCAAATACATGTGATAGTACAACTATGTAAAATAATTACCATGATTTTGGTTGTTTGCTAAGTATGAAAGTGGCATAACTTAAGAAGTAGTACAGCAAGAGTTATGGGCCTTGTTAGTAAGGTAGAGGTAATGATGGTGAATATGTACTGGAAGTTTCAGTTGAATACCGTAGATAGTATTGAAGATATACAACTTTGTAAAAACTTTAACCTTGATTTTGGCTGTTTTGTAAGTATGAAAGGGGCATAACTTCAAAAATAGGGTAGCCAGGGTTGTGGGCCTTAGAAGTAAGGTAGAAGTGATGATGGTGAATAAGTATTTTAAGTTTGGGTGGAATACCTTTGATAGTATTTAAGTTATTGATGTTTGAAAAAACTTTAACCTTGTGTTGCAACGCCGACGCCGACGCTGACGCCGACGCCCGAGTGACAGTATAAGCTCTCATTTTCTTCGAAAAGTCGAGCTAAAAATGTTAAACAAATAAAAAAAATCATATTATCATTCTTCCTCAAACAGACCAGCCAAATGTGTATGAGAATATCTGATTGCCTCTTATAGTCAGAAACAAAGAAACAGCATATTATCTGCAGGACAGAGAGAACTTTTTTTTTTTTTTGTATGGTGAAAGATACATCATTCTTACATGATGAAAGATACATCTTTCTTGAATGATGAAAGATACTTCTTTCTTGTATTGTGTAAAATACTTCTTTCTTGTATCATGAAAGATACATTTTTCTTGTATGACGAAAGATACTTCTTCAGTGTTTGTACTTGAATTAAAAAGAGGTTGTAAAATTTGTGATTTTCTTGAACCTTTGTATCCTCTCCATGAGAGATTTGTAACCAAACTCTTAAAACTGGGGGTACAGAATACCTGCTGTAGTAATTGGAAACACTGTTCTTTCTTGTTACAAAAAAAGGATACTAACTTCATGAATAATGATCAGTACTTCTTTCTTGTTTAGTAAAACAACTCTTTTTCGTACAGTGAAAGATAATCATTTCTTGCATGGTGAAAGATACGTCTTCTTTATATATATGATGAATGATACTACTTTCATGAAGAGGATATATTTCCAAAATGAAGAATAAACTTTACACTAAACAGTCTGCTAATCTGTTGATAATCATGATACCATATCACTTCCAAAGTTTTTTACCATAGTAACTGGAGTCTTTTAACTGCCATTTATGAGTTACACTGAAATGTTGTTCACACAAAGATTTACATTTCAAAGTCACCATACCTGATTTCTGTCTGTATTTACTAAAAGGCAGATGATCCTACAAAAACCATCAGAATGATCAGAATAATCTGTTGAGACATCTTTCAAACACTTACCGTTCCTCTAACTTCCAACATCTTCATCATTAAGTTCTCTGCTTGTTCTCTAGTTGCCTCAAAATTATCTCGGGTCTGAAAAAAGCAAACCAGTCAGTCTGAAAACACCATTCACTACGATGTTTGATCATGTTTTCACTGATATAATTCAAAAGTTGTGATAAGTTTTATTTCAAAATTAAAAACAACAATTATTAAGCAGGTCATGTATTTTTTATATTTTATTCAACTTTCTATCATATCAAAGTTCCTGTCTTTTTCTTTCGTTTAACATCCCACCAACAGTACTTCAGTCATTTGGAGACTTATGTTTGTCTGTTTAATAGGTTTAACGTCCTGCCCACAGTATTTCAGGCACTTTGAAGACTATTTTATTTTACAGATATAGTGCTGCCATACTACAGTATCATGCCTCAAACATGTGGCATGATAACACATCAAATCACATTATCCTGACATCGAACCAATCAGTCCTAGCACAACCCTTATATGCTGAGTGCAAAGCAAAGAAGTTATACCTGTACCATTTTTTACAACTTTGGTATGTCGCTACCAGGGATTGAACCCACAATCTCCCGATTCCTTGGTGGACACTCTAACCACTTGGCCAATGGGACCAGTGGAGACTTTGTCTACATAAGACAAATATAGTAGAGACAGTAAAGTGCTGACCAACCAGTCTTGATACTACTGTATGCACTGAGTACCAAGCACAAGGGAGATATATCAGTGCTACTTTAACAACTTTGGTGCAAGATATGTCCAGGGATCCAACTCACAAACTCCCAGTCACAAGGTACATGTCCTATACACTCAGACTTTGGGTCCTGTTAAATTCCTCTCTTTATCATCGGTATATCTGTCTTTCCTCATTGTGACAAATGACATGACATCACACTCAGTCACATCACCCTCACTATGGACCATCTACACTTGAGTGTCCAAGCAAAGGAGATAAACAAGTATCACTTTTAAAGAATTTAGTATATGCGGTATAGACCGGACCAATGACATCTAAGTTAGAAGGCAGATGCTCTTAAAACACTTGACATCCGGGATTTGAACTCGAAAAAAGGTTAAAGAGCTATGTTTAAATGTAAGAACAAACTGTGCAGTCATGTAGGTCAGTGTCTTACCTTCTGCAGCGTGTGTTGGAGATCTTTTAAATACTGTCCGTAATCAGCAGCAGTTTCGTGACCTGCAATATACACAAGTGTATAGTTGTCATAGTTATAGTTACATATGAGTGTATAGTCGTCATAGTAACAAACAGATGGTGGCTCATACATATATATACAAAAGCAATTGTATGGGGACTGACTGAACTAGAACTATCACTTTAGGTGATTCATACCCCTGCAAACACTTCATGTCATGTGAGTGTAGGAAATGACAGTAATGGATATGGGACTTAACTAGCGTCTATAGGTATAACAAGTAGATTTGTTTAGTTTTAACATCCAACCAACAATATTTTAGTCATTTGGTGACAGTGTCTTTATCAGACAGATAAGTGCTACCTTAAGTACACAAGAAGCATGATACCACATACAGTCACACTATCCTGACATGTAAAACAGTCCTGGAACTACTCTTATATTCTGAACACCAAGCAAGGGAGCTACACCAATACTGGAACATTATTGCAGGGGACAAAAAATAAACAGTAATACATGTATATATATATATCTGCAATGAAACTGTACTTACCTTCATGGTAAAATGTGAGTAAACTGTACATAAATACTAAGAGCTGAAACAGAAAAAAACAACATACAAAGCATTAAAACTCTGACCCTGGTTATTGCTATCACTTCATATATCCCATTTTAATTCATCTATTCCTGATAAAATAAATTTTCCCATCATCGTAATTTTACACTCTTTTAAAACAATTACAGTACAGATCAATTATAATGTGGTTTAAGGGTCCAAAACAGTTTATGTTTGACTGAGTTATAGTATAATTCATGAACTGATATTTTTCTAATCTGCTTTCTTAAGTATGTAACATGTTATATTAGACTGCGTTGTAATGGAAGGCATAGTAATGAATCTACACTAGCTAGTGTGCTGCGTATGTACAAGTAACCCCATTCCAAATCATCAAACAGATGTCTTACCATCAGATCATAATAAAGGCAAAATAAGGATACCAGAAAGTACTAGAAACAATGATTTAAATAATTAGTATAAAAAGAAATAAACCAAACCTCAGCACTGATAAATCAATCAAAGCTTGGATAATACTTTACTAACAAAAAAGAAAAGTAACAAGAACTATGAATGGCAAGCCTTTTCTTACTTAGCTAAAAGTAAACAACTGTATACATCATATTTTCAATGTTCTGACTTGACTAGACTAGACTATTTGAGTTTACCGTCGCTTCGACAGTATTTTAGTCATATAGCAACGTCCAGCTAATTACAGGTGGAGGAAGACCCCGAATGCACAGAGGCATCCGGGTAGAACCACTGACCTACCGCAAGCCAGCTGGAAGGCTTTCTCACAAGAAAATCCGAATGACCCTGCTGGGATTCAAACCCATGCGGTGAGGGGCTGAGTGTTAAAGTCAGCGACTTTACCCTCTCGGCCATGGAGGCCTCATTTCAATGTTTTTCAACAGATCACATACATAAACTTTAACAGAAATGTAGATTATTATTGGTATTTTTCCTATTCATTTGCATAAATTTGCAATATTTTCATCACATCTTTAGTCCAAACCAGAAAAGACAAACAAATCTTGCACACCAAAGTGTACATTTCAGAGAATTATTACAAACTATTAATTTCTTTGAAGGATATACAAAAAGTGATCCTTGGAACACTTGCATCACCTGCTGAAAGAAGCGTGACAGAAAAAGTTTGACAGACAGATGATGGAGAAGGGATCCCTATGTATCATCTCTGCTTACAGCAGGTGACACAAAAAAATAGATCAAGGGCCAAAGTGAGGAGGAACTACAAATGTGTTGCTTTGTCTAGTTACTATTGTATGTATCATAGCCTACTCTGATGTAGGCATTTACATCATTTTCATCACTGTCATCAAAAATACCATCATCAATGCACAATTGATGTAACATGAAATTAACTATGTTTGCACTCTTGCCTTGCTTTTGTATTTTGTACAGTATATATAATTGTTTGTTCTGACAAGGAAATGTATGTTCAAACCTTCATAGGAAACATTTTGTAACATGAATAAAGAATGACACTGTCCAAAGGTGACATGCATGACTACAGATCTGAAGGTTATGGGTTCAAACCCTGCAGGGGTCATGGATTTTTTCACTTCCTTTTCATCTGCCAAGTACTGGTGCAACACAGGAGCTGTCAAAATGGGCTAGTATGAGTTGTTTGTTTGTTTGGTAGGTTAAACATCCCACTAACAATATTTCAGTTATCTGAAGACTTTCTCTAGACAGAAATAGTGCTGCCACACTACAATATCAAGCTGTAGACCCAGTCACATTATCCTGACACCAGGTCAACCAGTCCTGGAACTACCCTTATATGCTG
Organism: Solen grandis; assembly: GCA_021229015.1. Classification (NCBI taxonomy): domain Eukaryota; kingdom Metazoa; phylum Mollusca; class Bivalvia; order Adapedonta; family Solenidae; genus Solen; species Solen grandis. The sequence continues at coordinate 56,298,253 of CM037777.1, forward strand.
AGTGCCAAGCATGGGAGCTATACTAGTACCACTTTTTACAACTTTGGTACAAGGGGGTTTCTCTAACTACTTAGCCACCAGTGACTGTTATATGTTGTAAGATCTTGTTTCCCAACTGAAGTAAATAAGTCATCTTTAAAGTAAAACTTAACATTAATTACTGATCCCATTACAACAAGACAGATCAAATGTTTGTGCAAGACTTACAATTTCTACAAATTCAAACTTCTTCCTCTCCTGGACCTCCTGTAACTGTAGAACATACTTCATGGACTGTGAGTAGAACCCTCTCCTCTCCATGTCCAGCTGGGCATCAGCCTGACAAAATACACACAACTCACATGTCAGGTATTTAACCCTTTCCCTCATATAGACTCATTTTGATGCACTCAGTCGGTACCACATAAACCTGATCTGCAGAAAACCACAGTTAAACCGTACCAAATTTAATTATAAAGTCCTCATTTCCAGATCACTGAGGAGCAGCGAACAGCATAAAACCTGATCAGCCTGCGAGTTACTCACAGGCTGATCTGGTTTTATGTTGTTCACATAGGTCTTTTCATGGTTTCCTCTATGAGGGAAAGGGTTAAAGCCTTTGTCTACTTCAGACTGAATTTTATCAGTCAATTATTTGTTAGCTTTGCTTAGATACTCTTTCAGTACTTTTGAGGCTTTTCTAAGTTGCTACAGAAAAGATGAATGATAACACTCACAGTCAGATCATCTTGAAGCAAGATAAAGTCTTAAGACCAAAATCTTTTTTTTATTTTTTTTTCCGATGAATTGAAAGAATTTAACTTAAATCTAAATATATATCAGATTCTGCTTTCAGACATTTGAAATTGTACATATAAATGAAATTGCATTAGAACTATTACAGCATTCTGCATTTGCAAACTGGGATCTATTCAAGATATGGCTCTGCAAAGAATTGTGTGGAAATTAACTCTTCATCTCATATCTATAGGTTTTTCACACCGTTTGCAAACAGAGCTAACCCAGATCAGACAGCTCCTTCCAGGTCCAGGAGCTATCTGATCAAGGTTTCCTGTGTTTAATCATGTGATATCTACACAGTATATACAGCAAATATCAGTGATGTATTAATTGTGACCAAGTGTACTTGTGTGTATGAAACTCTAAGTGTCTCAGCAAAACACATATCTTATTTCCTACAGTGACCCAAATGACCCAGACAGAGAGGGTTGTTACCGATAACAACTTACCTCGACTGGTCTACAGTTTTACATCTAGCCAGTTTCAGTTCCAAGTGACCAAGTACAAAAATCAATATGACAGTCTACACCATCAAATCATTCACAGTGAGACATTGGACAAACTTAATTAAATTCTCCACACAAATGCACACATGTCAAGAAATATTCCAGCTTATATCAATGTGGACCATAAAGTTATCAGTTATATTCAAATTAAACAGGCTTCTCCCATACACCTAATATGGAGTCCTTTACTTCATATAGACTAACTTTGATGCACTGGCAAGCGGAGCAGACTCAGATCAGACAGCTCCTATAGGAGCTGTCTGATCAGGGACTCCTCTATAGCTCCTATAGGAGCTGTCTGATCAGGGACTCCTCTATAGCTCCTATAGGAGCTGTCTGATCAGGGACTCCTCTATAGCTCCTATAGGAGCTGTCTGATCAGGGACTCCTCTACATCTCCTATAGGAGCTGTCTGATCAGGGACTCCTCTACATCTCCTATAGGAGCTGTCTGATCAGGGACTCCTCTACATCTCCTATAGGAGCTGTCTATCAGGGACTCCTCTACATCTCCTATAGGAGCTGTCTGATCAGGGACTCCTCTACATCTCCTATAGGAGCTGTCTGATCAGGGACTCCTCTACATCTCCTATAGGAGCTGTCTGATCAGGGACTCCTCTACATCTCCTATAGGAGCTGTCTGATCAGGGACTCCTCTACATCTCCTATAGGAGCTGTCTGATCAGGGACTCCTCTACATCTCCTATAGGAGCTGTCTGATCAGGGACTCCTCTACATCTCCTATAGGAGCTGTCTGATCAGGGACTCCTCTATAGCTCCTATAGGAGCTGTCTTATCAGGGCCTCCTCTATAGCTCCTATAGAAGCTGTCTGATCAGGGACTCCTCTACATCTCCTATAGGAGCTGTCTGATCAGGGACTCCTCTACATCTCCTATAGGAGCTGTCTGATCAGGGCCTCCTCTATAGCTCCTATAGGAGCTGTCTGATCAGGGCCTCCTCTATAGCTCCTATAAGAGCTGTCTGATTAGGGCCTCCTCTATAGCTCCTATAGGAGCTGTCTGATCAGGGCCTACTCTATAGCTCCTATAGGAGCTATCTGATCAGGACCTCCTCTATAGCTCCACTAGGAGGGACTCCTCTATAGACCATTTCACAAGGGGATTGGAAATACTGGGTATAATATGCTGATTTAAATCTAATGAGTGTTAAATTCCCGATGAACAATAGGTGGAATTTCACACTAGCATGTAGATTAGATGTTCGGGAAGTGCTCATTGATTTATGTAGGTTAAGTCTCATTTCAGAGAAATGGTCTATTTGCTCATATAAAATTGAAGCTTATATTCTACCCAATCTGCATGTAAAAGAAAACTTCATAATAATATTCATCAAGTCAATTATATGTACATGAATATTCATGAGGTGAAGGTTCATATTTGAGAAGTAAGAGCTCTTCTGTTATTAATATGAGGATTCCCAACCTTTTGGAAAAGTTCTTTCAAGGACTCAAAGCCTAGTGAGAACACTGACCTAGACTGAAGCAAGGTCTCAAATAAGATTAAATCAAGAGTGCTGTGGTCCAGTGCTAAAGTAGGGAACTGAAAATCTAAAGATTGAGAGAACCAAATTTGGAGGAAAGTTCATCTTTGACTTCCTCTTGCACAAAGTACTTGTTCAACCAAGAAACCATTATATGGTATAACTTAAAGCTGCCCTTTCTTATATACTAGTCAATGCAAAATAAAAAGGAATCTTTAGTATTATAAAGATAACTTACCCAAACCAATATTTCTGGTCACTCATTTCATATAAATAATCATATTTATCAAAATCATTTTCAATTAAAACTACATCCATCACTAGAGCTGATAAATACCCCTGGATCCCACCTTGCCTTTATGTCATGTGAGCGTTGGACGGGACAGGACGAATTGTAACAATCAGGATCCTTATATAGCCCCTACATCTGTGTAGCAGGAGTATAACATCAGCTATCTATCAACTCTAAAGATAACAAATTCCATGCATACATTTAATGCACAGTTCTTTAAATTATTTTTCCATACGCCCATACCTCTTTAAATGCATTGTCTGTAATTTTAGTCTTCAGACTCAGGTACCTGTCCAAGGAGGCACAGAACTTCTGGGTCTGCTTATCGAACTGCTTCTTTCCTTCCTGTCAGGTAAAACATAAATCAAAGGTCTGAAGGTCCAAAAAAGGCACAAAGCAATAGATGTTTGTTTTCTGGGTTTAATGTGCAACAAAATGTATTTCGGTCATATGGAGACTATGTCCAGATATAGTGCCGCCACACTGCAGTATTATGCTATAGGCACATGACATGATACCACACCCAGTCACATTATCCTGACACCAAGCCAACAAGCACTGGAACTACCTAGTGTATAAATGCTGAGCGACAAACAGGGATTTTAATGACTTTGGTATGTTACTGTCAGGGATCAAATCTTAAACCTCTAACTCCTGAGTCAGATGCTCTAAGCTCTCGGCAAGGGAGCGGTCATTAGAAAAGTTAATAGTGCAACAAATGACAGGACATGCTTTATTAACATTTAATGTATATATGAAGAAGTGTGCACTATTTTGTTAGAGTTGGGATATATGAATATAAGTTGTCTACATGTTTGAGTAACTCCTATAAGCTGTCTCAAAGTCGTTGCTTGACACATCAAAAAATGGCAACTCCTTTATTCATAGGCATTTTACACATAAAATAATTAGGGAAAAAAAAGACAGAAGTTTGAATCTTAACCAAAAAAACTTTTTTTAGATATAAAATATATAAATCTTAATAATAACTCTCTTGTAAGCTTCTAAACCGATTTTCAAATTATCTTATTATGGACAGCGATAATTAAGACAAAGCATCACCTTTGCTTGTCCGATGTGTTGTTTTCTGAAGTTCTCCAAAGGTTTAATAAACTGGTCATTTGCTTTCTCCAGCTGAAATTAAAAAAAAATATATATATATATTTCACCAATAAAATAATGAATTTCATTTTCAAACAGTTTACAAGTTCTCACTAAGGCAACAAAGTCTTAATTCTGATAATAAGGTACAGTCAAACTTGTATTTAGCAGCCACCAAAGGGACAGGCCACAAATGGCTGCTTAAGACAAGTTGGCTGCTTAAGACAAAATATATATGCAAAATGTATATATGCTTGCTTGTATGTATGTATGTATTTATTTTTACCTTTTTACATGTATATTATACCTATACACAAAGTCTTTCTCCCCACACCCCTTTCAATTTTTATCTCTTTCTCTTTCTGAGTCTTATACCAAGTAAATATTCAACTGATAAGCACATGTATGAATATATCAATAATAAACATGTATCTTAAAAAAAGTTAAATAACTCATAACTGGGCAAGACACAGGACCTTGTTTTGATGTTGCGTCAAGAAACCAGCATCAACAGATATCGTTAAATTAACGTTGGGTGTTGTTCGCCATGATCTTTTTAGCTCTAAATTTTCGCTCTCTCAAACTCTTCAAGTAATTCCTGTTCTCTTTTTGAGATATTCTGGATCTGAGTCAAGCCATCGTTAAATTCAGCTGCGATTATTCCCGAGCTATTCTCAGCTTCAGGAAGTTTCAGAACTTTCATTCTGTTTTCTAGCGTCAGACATTTTTGTTTAGACATGATGACATTACCGTTATGTTCTAAAAATTCCATTTTATATAACTAGCGATTTCTGGTTTTTAGCAGCAAACAGTCGATGTTCTTTGATCAAACAATTAATAAAAACACCTTTATAACTCTCAAAAGATAAAAGATGTCCACAATTATGCATTCATAATTCCAACATTAACACCGATCAGCGATCATCTAGTCAGCCGAGCAAATCGAACGTAGCAGAATCGAGTGCATAACTCTTCATATACATGATGCGTATTTCATCAAACTTCAAACTATGCATAGATAAAAGGCAATTGGGAATAATTAAAACACTCATTGATGGTTGATTGGTTAAGCAATCCCTCGCAAACAGTGTGACGTTGGAAAAGTAAGTTTGCTAGCGGAAGTGTGCCAATTATGCCTGCGGGTTGGGAGCAGGGGATTAATGGGCACGCATTCGGTGCGGGATCACACCAGCTGATTGACCACTAATTAGGACTCCTTTAAAGTATGATTATCCCCTTTTAAGGTGACCGCTGACCACATATGACAAGTGACCACTTATTACACGACAATTAAAGAAGAATTTGCTCGGGAGGACCTGACATGACCGCTTACGTCATGGTGACCACTTAATACACTTGACTGCTATCACAAGTTTGACTGTACACATAAGGTGTAAGAATTTAAAATCTTCATGCTGATTAATATAGGTTTCTGCAGGATAGTTTGATTTTTTTTCTTTATTAAAACTACCATCATCATATATCCTATACAGTTCCAAATATTTTTACATGTAACATGTGAACTTTCCAATATCATTAATTAGAACAAAAATAATAAAACAGATTGAAATCATTTTGTGGGTTTATGTGTATGTAATGAACTATTCACTGCTTTAGTTAACCAAGTTGTGGTTTGAATACATATATTTGTAAAATGTCACAAACCAGAAATATCAATCAAGCAAAGCACTAATCTACACCATAGATTCCTATATATAGAGAAAACAATACAAGGTTTCTATAATAAGAAACACAGGTTTCTATATTTAGTAACATTGGTTTTGGAAAGAGATGAGACATAATTTATAAAATGAAGTCAGGACTTTGCAATTTGACAAATAGGTCAGTTTTTCCTTGGTATGGATTTCTCATCTCAATTGTACATATGAACATCTATATTCTGACTCATTAATCCAGCTGCTTCACAATCCAGCCTCATAGAAATGGACGCCGTGGTCCAGTGGTAACCTATCCATTTACAGATCCGAGGGTTGTGGGTTCGAACCGGCGTTAGAGGCAAGAATTCTTTACGACCTTCCCAGGCACAAAGTACTGGTCCAACCCAGGAACCGTCGAGAAGGATTAGCATAAGTTGTAAGAACTGGTTTCCCAAACAATGTAAAATAACTAAACTTTAAACTTAAACATAGAAATGGACCAGATAAGGCTGGTTTAACACAGGTCCAATGTACTGATAGGAACATCCTGTAACGTACCATTCTTTCCCGTTCATCCTCAATACGACTCATCAGACTACCAAACTCTTTAAGTGCTCCAGCTGAAAATAAAGAAACAGGTATTGTTAATATACATATTGTAAAACTACAAACTTATTTTGCATGCTTTATTAATTTAGCATCTTTACAAAGTTTGTGGGTTCATACCGACCATGAAAGATGCTAAATTGTTAATTACAATACACACCATAAACTGTTAATATTGAAAAGTCAAGAAGACTATGAACTTTTAAATCTGCAAAAAGGCTGGCCATCATTATTATGTGTGTACACAAGCATTTGTTAAAAGCAAACTAGCATTGCATAACAGAACTTAGATCATAACAAAACACAACTATAATACATGTATAATTATATCATAAACCTAATATATACATACATAAACATACAAATGTATAAGCATTATCTGAATGGAAATATTGACTGCATATATATTTGATATTTCAAGGATAATGAATAGATAGTGGTAACATCATCCTGTTAAAGTGATACAAAGATAATTGTATTAACACAGTTTTATACTCTCACTTTATAACAGGAAGAATAAAATCAATGAATGCTTTATATAACACTTGTAAGGGAAAATCTCTGGCCTCATATCTCATTATATTGCATACCACAACATTGAGCATTTATTATTGTTAATCTGAGTACAAACAAAGCCTGAAATAAAATTTGATTTCCTTTTCTTTGTTGAAAGTATATTTCCTGAATGACATCCTTTTCAGCCCAAATGGCTGAATCTCATCCACTAAAACCATGCAGTACATCCACCAGGGTGTATTTTTCATTCAAATCAGCTCCATAATTTAAATCATTAACCCTTTGCCTCATAGAGGAAACCATGAAAAGACCTATGCGAACAGCATAAAACCAGATCAGTTTGCGAGTAACTCACAGGCTGATCAGGTTTTCTGCTGTTTGCTGTTCCTCAGTGGTCTGGAAATGAGGACTTTATAATTAAATTTGGTACGGTTTAACTGTGGTTTTCTGCAGATCAGGCTTTATGTGATACCTATTGAGGGCGTCAAAATGAGTATATATGAGGGAAAGGGTTAAGAATGCTTCCACAAATGAGAAACTTGTCATCAAGTCATGATACATATAATAGTTTCCAGAGAGAAGAACTCAACATGAGCACTGCATGATTCAAAATGAACCCAGGAGTTATGGCCCTTGATGAGAATGTAGCTCTTATGATAGTGAACATTAGTATGTGAAGCTTGATGACAGAAGGTTTAATAGGTATTACCAAGGTTTAAGTTTTTCAAAGTATTTTTTTTTAAGGGAGATAAATTTGTTCATAATGGACCTTAGAGTTATGGCCCTGGAAGGGAATGAAGCCCTTGTGATAGTGATGACCAAGATTTTTTTTTTTTCATGACAACAACTGCCACCAACACAAACACCTAAGCCAGAT
>CM037777.1:56313956-56363956 GCA_021229015.1 Solen grandis
GTCGCTATATGATATAAATACTATCGCAGCGACGGTAAACTCCAATACAACAACAACAACAACAACCCAACTACATATAGTTCTCCAAGGTCCCACGACAGCAATTTTTTTGCCGCTACTGGCCCTATACTTCCCAAAATTTCTGTCGAATCTTTTTCGAATACAAGGCCTTCGATCGACTCCCAAACCGGTTTCGTACTCATTCCGAAGTTTTTGGAATTCGTCGAATGGAAAGCGTGGTGGGTTGCCTCTATTGCGAACTATCTCCATGTTTGTTGTATAGCATACGTACCCCTTTTTTCTCCAATTCCATTTTTTTTTGTTCGACTATGGTAGCGATACACACCAGTCGTTTGCAATTTGTTTGCAACCACCCACCAGCCGTTTGCAATTGTTTGCAACCCCTACAACAGACGTTTGCAAAAGTTTCCAAATATTCCACTTCTTGCAATACAATTGGAGGCGTGGGAAAAATTGTATATAGCCATGTCACATAGACGAGATTTGTCCCAGGAGCAGATCCGAGAAATCCGATCCCTCCGAGGTCGGCTGTCGGCACACGAGGCGAAAAAGTGCTATGGTATCGGGTCCTCGAGGCTATACAAGATTTGGCTGGGCGATTTAGAAGTTCCTACCATGCCCGATCCGAAAACTGCAGTCGTGCCGTACGGTTCCTCTTTCGACGATCGGTTGGTCGAGGCGGATCCCAGCCCATTGGAACCTAGAGGGGACTCTATAGAAGAGGAGAGCGGACATTTGGTACCTAGAGGAACCTCTATCGAAAACCTATACGAGAGGTTGGGGCGGCTAGAGGCGCGATCGGAGCTGACCATGCCGGTACCTAGAGGAGCCCCTATCGAAAAAACGAGAGGTTGGGTAGACTAAAGGAGCGCGTGGAGCATACTACGACCATGTTGGTAGAGGTGCTGGCCATGTTGGAGCGCTCCGACGACGAAGACTCCTTTCTCGAGATAGGGGAGCTGGCTGCCGAAGACATGAAGCAAGAGATAGAGCAGCATATGGATACGAAGATAGTGGAAACAGAAGTGGGCCTGCATTTCCATAGTTGCGTTTATAGCCTGGAAAGTAGTTGTGGCAACCTGGAAGCAATCTACACCCAAGAAGGAAATTACGCTAAAACAGATGCCGCAAAAACAGGCGCCGCAAAACAGCCTACATCGGAAAACAGAACATATAAGGACCCCTTCTACATGGAATAGAAATGCTCGTCCACCGTTTTTCCAGATATATTCGGGCACTTCGAACGGCTACCTAAAACAACCCTGTTTGTCTATCCCTAGTTGGCGGCCCTAGTTGGCAAAACAACCCCTCTGGTGCTATCCTTAGTTGGCGGTGTATCCTAGTGTACCTGGCTGTACTATAAAAAAGGTTGCCGAAACCGCTTCCAGAAAATACGCTATCGAAGACGGTACCTACTTGGCTAAAAAAAAAAGGTTGCCGAAACCGCGGTAGCTTCCGCAAAAATTACTATAGTAATGCTTTTTCCTATACTACTCGGCTGTTGGGGTGGGGCGGGTAGCCGAAATTTGCGCCGGCAAAAAATACGTAAGAAGTGACTAGAAAGGCTCCGTTTGTTATAAAAAAGTGAGCCAGAACCGCTAGTGTCTATACTACTAGTTATGTTTTTGATATATCTTTGAAAGGAGACGTGTATTTTCACTCCTTTATTCTCAACATGAATAATTTGCAGTGAATAGTATATGTATAGTTATTAAAAATTATTACTATAATATTTTGTTAAAAAGTCTAATTACTTATGTATAATCAATGTTGTCGTCACTACTAAAGATGAATTTAATGCATTGGCATAAAACATCAATACATGTCATTCTCAAATTATATACAAACTATTCATGTTTTTTTCTTTTTCATTATTTTTTCATATTCTGTTTATATGTTCTATATTTAATAAAATTGGAGATACAGGTAATTAACAATTACATGTATATGCATATATATTGTAAGGTAGTCAGTGGGATGGATCCCCGACCCACTGTTACCTATGTGACGGGGACAATAAAATTTTAAACTCAAATATATATATATATATATATATATATATATATATATATAAAACAATAAATTTGTAGAATACGTTAGGAAAAGCTTCCAACCATAGCCTTATGCGCCTATTGTCACTTAGTAACTAGCTATGTATTTGATTCAAACATTTAGCTATTACCTTCTATACAGTATACACGCAAAGAAAAATCCATTGTTTCATATATACCACTTAAAGTTCTGTACATTATTGATCACCAAGACATGGGTTGCGTCATGAATATTCATGAGGTAAAGTTTTAAATGTTAATTGTGTATGTTCACCTTTTAACTCAAATTATATCACCATTTAGAACTACCGGACACAGAACATAATACACACATCTTATTTTCCAAACAACGAAATATATATTTATATTTATAAAACAATTTTACACCTATGAATGAAATATTTTTGGTATATAATCTTTATCTTGACGAAACATTTTTAAATAATATAATTATTTCGAATAAACAAATATCTTATTTTATTGAGCAATTATTTTATTTTATCCAACATATTTAATTTTATTGAATTGATATTTTTTTAAGGAAGCTATATACCCAACATTTTGCAGCGTTTGTCATGTCATATTTAGCACTAACTGACTAACTCCAAAATATTAAATTACGGTACACTGTCATTCTAAACGTCCAGGTAAAAAGGCAAAAACATATCACAAGTAGAATCGCTTGCGAATATCAAAGAAATCAGATGCTATATAAGAAAAACATGGGTAACATTACATTTATCTGCACGAAATTTATTAACATTGTTAACGTTTCAGCCATATACTTGACAAATTAAGTATAAGATAGAGTCTATTAAGAAATGTATTAATATATTCTATCCAACTAGAAAGTCAACTTAATTTTTATAAAACATTTGATTTTGTCTAATGAATCGATTTATTATGTACATTGTACAAAGAAAGATGTCCTAATGAAATAAATTGCTTATGAATTTGAATTCTCAGATCTTCTGATTGGCTGAAAATTAGGAAGACTTCTGAATAAATAATATAACGTTCTCAATTTCCCCTTTGTCATCTATTCACATTGAAATTTTCAACTACTAATGAATAATGGCAGAGACCAAAGTGTCTTGAACAATTCATATAAATGTCTGACCTTGGTCCAAGGTTATTTTAAATGTAATAGTCAAAATAAAATCAGTGGAAAGTACGTGACACATTTGATAACGCACAAATATCAAAGACACTAGTCTAAAGATGAGGAAGATATACCCAAGGTAATAAAATTTTACGATTTCAATAATTTGCTTCCCATAGAAAAAAAGATATTTTTGTCAACTCGAAAATATATGCATAAGTTCCTCTTGGATATTCATCCACAAAATATTCAACATATTATAGGAACATGCAATGACATACATTAATCTCTGAAAGTGTCTTATGTCTTTGAAACGAATATCACGTGATTTAAAAGAAATAGCTTTATAGCTAAAACAAAACAGTGACGATAAGTTGACCATTATTTTACCTTTCAGGTTGTCGATTTCTAACGTGATGTTATTCCTGATTAAAGCCTCGGCAGCAGCAAGTTTGTTTTTTGTTTCAGCCTCGTTCTTTTCCAGCATGCCCAGTCTGGATTCTAGAGATTCCAGGCGTGTGTCGTTGCATGCACAATCGTCGCCGGGTGGTTGGACAGCCTTGGTTAATCCCATCATCAAACATATCACCAGCATGAGAGGAGGCCTCTGTCCATACATTGTAGATCTGTGTTGTGGTTCTAACGAGGCTAACAAACAGTTAAGTCGGAAAGTCGGCTAAAATTTTACAACAGACAAAATTCAGTAATAGACACTGTTAAATTTGTTTAGGCATCGTATCAACACATCTTGACATTATCTAACTTCTAAAGAAATTGAATGTTGGATTGCGTCGTGCAACTGATTTCCTGTGTCATTCCAATTCACCCGTAGAATTCGAGAGATTCTAGGCATAAACATTTTTTAATGCCAGACTACGCCATAGATAACCCTGTTAACTCTTTCTCTCAGTCTACGCCTTTATGGTTTCAAGGTTATTGTTGGTGGAATCTGCTCTGCATCCTAGACAGTGAGAGCAACATTAGGCAAGTTATTCGGATTTTTTTACCTAATATTATCATTTTAGCTCACCTAAGTACAAAGTGCTTATGTTTTACTTATTGGTACCTATCAGTCGTAAGTCGTTTATAAGTCGTAAACAATGTGCCTCCTAAAATGCTGGGCCAAATTTAGCAAAACTTAAGATGTGTGTTTTAGTGGTAAACATGGTAACACGGCAGTGGAACCTTAATTTATATGTATAAAGTGAACATGTTGCAATTTATTCCTGTTCAAAAATACCTCCTGATTTTAAAGTTATTTGACTCAGATCTTCTCTTGGTAACCCACTACCAAGATTGTTAAAATTATTCGAATCCATTAAAAGCTTGATCGCCAGAGGCGGAACAATTTTTCCTGATATGCATATTTGGAAACTTTTTTTAAAAACATTCTTACCAAAATCATCAAGATATAATAATCTACAAATTATTCAGAAGTGTATCAGAGGAGCGAACCCAAGGGGACGGATTCAGTTTTCTTTTATATATTTATTGGAAAATGTTTTCATATGTTTTCCCAGAATTATTCAAAAGGTATGACTTTTTGAAAATTGAACAAATTATGATCAGTTATCAACTAGGGCCATCATGACCCTCTTGTTTTTTATAGTTATCATCACTGCTACTACGTTCACTTTTTCTATAGTACCATTTTTGTTAGTTTCCGTTTTAGCTGTACAACTGATAAATTCGATATCTTTCAATCAATCAACCGCACTGTCTATTTCCCCCTAAAATTTATGTTTATGTGTATAGGTCTAGTCAGTTGTGTGTGACGCAGTCACTCACAACTATAGTACCTACATTCTGAGGGCCCGTTTCTCTACATTTTAAACCGAATAAACTCTCATTTTGTATGAATGACCGAACGATTGAACATAATTCTAAAATTCAGATATGCTGAGATTCAGCCAAGGTAGTGAAAACTCAATTTTGATTAAAAAAAATAGATACTTACGGAACACAATAATTGTATGGAGTATAAAAACACAGAATAACTATTTTCCTACGATGTTGCGTAACTCACTTTACCACACGGAGTAGTATAGTTTCTTTCGAATGCAAAGGTGGCTCATGCCTGAATTTGGATGGTTGATGTGCAGGTTTCGGGTATTTAGTGGTGTTTCAATGGTCCATATAGAAAGCTTGAATTACGATAAAAATCCGTATAACCTCCTTATAATCACATCTAACTATTATTATTATGTTATTTTTTTTGCTCTATAGAATGGCTGATACAGGTTATATCTGCTATCCGAAGTTTGTTTTTTATTCATTATAACAATACAGTTTCACAAGTGTACAGTACAAAAATACAATGTCCATTTAAACATAACAGTCATGATTTTATTTGTACCATATTCTCTCCACTGATTTATAATCTATATGTTTATTATTGTTATCGAGTCTTTCTCTCTTATCAAATTGCTTAATTGTTAATATATCGTATCCGAAGTTACTGAGGACACAGTAGGTAGCCACTGAGTTGCACCTATAAATAGAAACAGTGTCGTCGCTCGGTAGTACAAATCAAAGCGCTGATAGTGCTAAGAGAACAGTATTGTTTCATTTCTTTTGTTTATCACAGTAAATTTAAATAACGGATGTCAACTTTTCGCACAAGGCCAATAACCCCGCTTTAACGTTGCGTAAACATGGTCATTAGATAAACGCACCATTTATTTCAACAGACTGATAACAATTAACACATTGCCACTCTTACTCCCTCTATATTTCTATAGCCTTCAATGAACAATCGTTTATTATTTTAATATAAGTTTAATATTTGGATAAACTAAGTTACCCTGCATATTTGCAGCTTGTCAAACCCTCTTCCACTTGAGACACACACAACTTCAGTGCCTTCAGCGCTTTGATTTTAAATATTTCTATTTATATGATATATGTTTCATCTACGGCATTATCATTTATTCTTACTAACGGAATCCTCATCAGCATTTTGAGTATAACGAATATATTTGAATAATATTTTTTTAATAAAGGACAGATTGTTTTACAAGCTTTTTTAAAATACTAGATCAAACAAGAAATAGTTGACACTTCAAATAAGAATATCCATATACATTTACGCGTCAAATTTAAACATTTACGCATATTCCATTAGGAAAAAGCCTCAATGTTTGCATAATTATTTTTAGAAATGAACCATTCAATACCGTCGGTATCCTTTATATTTGGTCAGACAGGACACTAGCATCAAATGTTTCAGTCTTAGTCATCCATAGACCGTGCATACGATAGTATCATGGTAGATAGTCATACATGTATTTTAAAAAACAAAAGATCCCTTTTCAGAAATTGATTTCAGGTCAACAAAAGTGTGCAGCCTATATATAAAACATCATTTTAGATAATACGCATTTTTTTTATCTCGTACATGGTGGAACCGTCTGTGCTAGTGGCAAGTGGAAAGTTTTGGGAAAAGTCCTCGTATACGTCTCGCTCTGTGTACACAAGAGCACTTCTTTTTATGTGATCCCTGAAAAATAATCTAAAACATACACCCTTACACATTTTGTAGCTTTATTATCAAAACCTCTTCAACAGCTATAGATGTATTCCGAAGACAATGAAAAATTTTCCATCTATTGTTTTCAGACTTTGGAATAGCGTGAAGACACAAAAACTCAAAGAGAATAAGGTTGATTTGGAAGCTGACCACGGTCATATTTGGTCAGCTTCGCTTTTGTTGGCTGCAGCGCTTTCGTATAAAACTGTAAACCAGTGGCTGTCATGTTTTGTTAAATTGCTCTAACTGCAACCATTTTGGACACTTAAATTTCCACTACAATTTTTAACCCACTTGTATACTGTGGTCTTATGTTGAAGTATATGTAGCCATGATATTGGCATACTTCTATTAAAATATAGATGTTACTGATTTCCGACATTTAATCTTCAAACATGCGTCTAACTTTACAAATTGACCCTTGTATGCGCTTGATGTTTACCATTTGTATTTATTATCCGTATCTGAGAAGCACGCAACTCTCTATCTTACGGGAGATTCCAAAGTCTCTTATGTCAAATTTCGTCTAAAGTCAGGATTTCTGGGTTATTCCGCGAGCTTTCGTGACTTTAACTATTTGGCAGGGATCTTATTTTCTAGTTTAATTTTCTGCTTTTTCTACAATAGATAAGATAAGTGTTTTACTTTTGGCACAGGCATTTTAGTCTTTCTCCGTAATATGGAGAGAAATAATCAAAATCATATGGTTTATATATATTAACTTAAACAGAACAAGAAAACGTGAGAACGTCGTGTGAGTCATGATTTCATTTTTTTATTCAAGAAATCACAATAAAACAGACAAGTATGCTACTGAAACCATGTCACATACAAATGTTTATTCAGTTTTAACATTAACACTTTGAACTTTAAATACCCATAACACCCATTATATTTCATTCAGTTTTCATGAAAAAGAAACTATAAAATAACATTTACATATTGTAAATTAACACAAATGGTATATTATGTGCGCAATTAAGTATTTTAAATGAATCTCAAAATACTCCCATTGTTTACATTTTGCGTTGGCGAGTATTCCCGAAGACAGTCTGTGATCGCAAATAAGTTGAAATTGAAAAAAATTCTTTTAATCACAAATTGTTTATCTTCTTCGTAATTGTTTATGCAGTCGTGATTATTTATTTTTGTAAACAATTGAATGATCTTAAGTGAAAGGTTTTTTTTCTCTTATTTATTCAGTGTAGTAAATGTTGTCGTCAACGAGTACGTACAGTTTGCATTTCGTAACAAATCTGTAGCACACAATTTTCTTTTCTGTCCGAAGATTATACACGGCTTTTGGAAGAATAATGGGCCTTTAACTTTAACACTTGTGCTTTTGCTTGTTTAGTTGGGTTCCCTGTGACAGAAAAACTAATAAATTATCGTGATGGACAAGGTGAAAGAAATCCTTATTCACATTTTTATGTTTTATCATCTTTGTAAAAATGGTTATTGATATAAGCGACATCAATGCAAATATCTTTTTCGTTTAGTAACTTTTTTCTTTGCGCATCTAGCTCCGCCCACCTTTCGTTCTCAAGGGAGAGTCCCAGTCGAATAAGCCCAATTAATTTTCAGCAAGCACGCCCATAAACAAATTCTGGCTTATCAAAGTGAAAATAACGATTTTACTAAAGGTAAAACTGAAAATGGTGCAAAAATTAGAAACTAAAAGTTATCTTTTTACATATAACAAAATGAGAACGGATGTACACCTAAAATATACATCAGGAATGTTACCACCTCATATACTGAACGACCATTAACTAATACGTTTATGCAAATGTATTATCCCCAGTTCCTCCTTTTTATATAAAAAAGATTTGCCCTTTATTAGATGGTTATCATATGAAAAAAAGATATGTATAATAGACCCGTGTCTCGTTTTACTATTCAAGGTAATGATAATAATTAAATTTGCACTGATACTTTTTAAATGTTACACGCATGACCCAAACGAGTCTTATGATATGTTTATTTAAAAAAATATATAGATTAAATTGAAACATGAAAGGGAAACTGAACAAATATGATAACTAAGTAATATGACTAGACAAATATCATAAATATCTTGTTAGCAACGAAAATGTGGGGGTTTTCTTTTAAATATTTGGTTGGACTTTAAGAAGAAATCTGAAAGATGAGTATTGGACACATTCAAAGATAATGTTTAAATGATTTTTATTTACGTCCAACACTGCAACCTCTTGGATTTCATTTTGAAGTGGGGATGATATTGACACGGATTTGAAGACCTAAATGCTAAATTGTTGTAATTCTTCGTGTTATTTTCCGCATTAATTTCTATCCAGTTCCTTAAATATCTTATCTAATTGATAGGAGTACATACTTAGAAAGTTAAAAAAATCAAACATACATGTTGTTTCATTATTTGTACCATAACTTAAAAATATCGCAGCTCGCTTTTTCACTCATTGCAACATTCCGTGATTGTAAGTGAATGTTTCTCCATCACAAGAAACAGCGTTACGAACGATATTTAACCTTAGGCTATACTTAGTATCAAAAACTTACATATAGACTTTATATTCTTGTGTGCCGTCAAATGATTGATCAAATTCGCTATTCGCGCAAGTGCTCACTTCACGGGCTTTACTTTCGAATTCAAGACCAGAAACTGGCGAAGACGTAATGGTGTGCTGTAGAACGCGTCACGTGGTACCGCAAGCACCTGCTTCGGGGATACCGTATTCTATATTCAGCCAATTTCCCCGAAGTGGGCGCTTACGAATATAGCGTTTTCCCGTGCAATGTGACCTACACTTGCCGCGTTTATTTGTCATGGAACAAAGACTTTGACAACAATAACGTGGGAGAGTAGAAAAAAAATGTGTTTTTTTTTTATTTCTACCGATCATCTGTGGACGAGCTGCTTAATGTTTTTCCAAATTTTCGATTTATAATTCCAAATAGTACGTTAAAATACAGCATTGTAATTAAAATCAATTACCTTTGATATGAATGTGTTTTTCCATTGTATGATTAATGTAAAATCATTGTTAAGTGAAATATAAACGGGAATAATATTTTTTTCGAACATTACCCCAGAGACAAAATTCATCATTTTGTACTGTACATAAACAAATGTAATCTACAGATTTATTTTCTTAATAAAGCATTTTATTTCTTTATTTATTTATAAATATATTTGTTACTTGTTTTTAAGAATTAAAAGCTCAAGCAATCAATAAAAGTTATATGAAATTTCTTATGGAAAAAAATATTTGACCAAGTACGTACATTCTTAGTACGAAAGAATCACTGTTACAATTTTGCGCTTTACATGAAATTCCAATGCACGAACTTGTGTGACTGTAGTCATGCTTGATTAAGATACCCTTTGCTTTTTAAAATCTGATTTTTTATGGAAAACCTTTCGAAATACCACATGTCTACGGCATGATATTGCAGTGTGGCAGCACTATATCTGTCTAAAGTAGACATCGTCTCCAATTGACTGAAATACTGTCCCTGTGACATCAAACCCAACAAACAAATAAACATTTTGACAAACTTTTGGGAACTCCAAAATGACGTCACCTGAAGTAATTACGGGAGGCTCTTTTCTTTTTTTTTAAAAAAAAGAAACAATACTTTTGCATTTAAAAAGATGAATTGCAGTCAAAACTTTGCATTTGATTTACAATGATACAAGATACCATGACGAAAAAGAAGCTCATTCCGAATCATGGCATATTACGCCGAAGAATATCGGAAGTTGGGCGATCTTTGTCGACATTTGACGAGCCCTTTAGGGTTCTTCTGCCTTAACTTACAAGTTACAGTTTTGTATCTTTCTTTCATATTATCCACACACACACACACACACACACACACACATCAATATAACCTCTGTCGTACAATGATTGTTTATACATGGTGAGATATGAGATAAAGGAAAAAACAAATCGAAAAGACGTTTTAAACTTTATTGTCGTTCCATATGCGTACAACTCTTATTTGGTTTATGAATTAAAGTGAATTATTTACACAAATAAATTAATCATCGGTTTTAATTATATCAAAATCAATAATACATTTGATCTTGTTTTAACTTTCTCTGTAACGTCTGTTAGTTAAATAATCCTAAGAAGTATGAGGAAGAAAATCTTAAAACATAAAAATATTGGTAATTTAGTCTTCATTTTCGTTTTAGAACTTATTTCATTTACTCATTTAATTGTTTTATCTTTTCCACTCAGTAAAATAGTTTATATGTCCATTTTGAAATATAATCTTACAATAAAACAAGAACTATCATTAAAGATGATGAATACTCCCAGACGCTGCTTTTTCACAGGTACTGTGACCATGTCAGAGGCAGTCTTGATACAGTTGAAGGATTGAAATAAAACTCACAAAAAGCAGTTAGAGCTCTGATACACTCATACATTAATTGCAGACAAAAATATTCAATAAACATAAAAAGGACAATAACTCGCTGAAAATTAAGCTGATTATGAAATGCAAAAGATAGATGCAACTGGCGTCAGTACTTACAAATGCTGTGAAGTTAAATCGAAATCTGACCAATAGTAGCTGAGAAATAAGGCAGATAAAATATAGTCAAGAAATATGAAAAGAGAGGCATAACTCAATGAACAGTGAAGCAAGCATGACATGCCTACAATATGAGCAAGTAAGCTTAATATTTATAATTATAGTGAAGTTAAATGAAAATATGACCAATGGTAAGTGAGAAATAGTGTGGACAAAATATATTCAATAGATATAACAAAGGGCCATAACTCATACAAAATCAAGATGGTCATGAACTGCCAACGATATGCGCACCTAAACTTGATATTTATTAATATTGTGAAGTAAAATCAAAATCAGACCATTGGTAGGCAAGAAATAGTGTGGACACAATATATTCAATTTATATAAGAAAGACCCATAACACATTTAAAATCAAGCCATTCATGACCTGCCAACGATATACGCATTTAGACTTGGTACCTATAAATGTTGTGAAGTTCAATCAAAATCAGACCATTAGTAGCCAAAAAGAAAAAAAATTAGGGGCAAAATATATCCAATAAAATTGGACAAAGGACCATAACTCATTTACAATCAAACTGATCAAGGTATACCAAGGTGCTTATTAATGCTGTGAAGTTAAACTTAAATCCGACCACATGTAGCTAAGAAATATCGCGGACAAAATATATTTAGAAAATTAACAAAGGGTCATTACTCATTTAAAATCAAGACAGCCCAGGATATGCTGTAAAATTAAATCAAATTCTGACAACAGGTAGCTGATAATCATCGCGGCCAAAATATATTTAAGAAATATAATAAAGGGCCATTACTCATTTAATATCAAGCCGATCATAACGTGCAAAAATTATGCGCAACTAGACTGGTACTTATCAGTATTATAAAAATTCATCAAAATCTGACCAAAGGTAGCCAAGAAATAGGGCGGACAAATCTCGTCTACAGACGGACTGATGGACCGACCGACCGACGTGACTTCAATATAGCCCATATATACCTAGTATCTTGGGGTGTAATTAAGTATTACATTTATCTAGGATCTATGTAACAATATAATTATCCGTAAAAAAAGGTTTGAAATTATATTGAAATATTTCGTAAAAAAAAATTCAAACACAATGTTGGCTTTATAGTATATATATTTTTAAACTTTATGCAAACACAACATTTCAGCAATACTTACTTAGATCATATTTATAATCCCAAAAAAAAAAAAAAAAGACATAATTCCCATATGCTAAGCTTGATCATTCATACGATAAATCAATGACCCGGAGAACACATTCCAGTATGAACTACCAAAGGTTAGAACATTCCCCGGGGTAGACTTGCTCTTGACCCATGCCCGTTGTTTGGCCGTCATCTTGACCAGGACGCTGGGAGAGTGACAGGACACTCCATTGGCGTCATACGCGTAACCAACGAGCTGCTCAGCGTCATCCACTACAATGTTGTAGTTCATCGTGACACTAGCGACGGTACAGAACTGGACAGTGAGAAGGTAGATGCCGTCAACAGGCGCCGTAAACATCCCAGTCACGTTATCGAAGCAATTGCCCTCGTCAAGAATGGTCCGCGTGTACACGATCCTTTGGTTGCTCTCTGGCGTTGAATCTTTTGGGTTTTTAGCCTTAAATGCAACCACTGGGCCGGATGTCCTCTCTAAAATCGAAAATCAACATAAGCATGTTAGATAAAATAACATTTCATTTTGTTTAAATTTTATTATTACCATGTATCTCTGGAACAATACCAAACACTTCGTTCAATAAAAAGCAATGAATCATTATTTTGAGAAAAATATATTTCACCAAGATAAATAAACAACAGTGAACGGTTATGCAATATGATACTTAAATGTGTTCAAACTCATTTGTTTATTAATAATTTTTTAATTAATAAGAAAAATAGAAATAATGAATAAAAGTTATTTTACTGTAATTGATAAAATAAAAACAAAATTGTGGAAATATATTTATACCTTTCATTTTTTGAAGGAAATATTTTAATTGTGCAATGTTATAATTAATAAAATAAGAAATAATGAATAAAGTTATTTTACTTTAATCAACAAAATAAAAACAAAATTGTGGAAATACATTTATACCTTTCATTTTTTGAAGGGACACATCAAAACTGTGTAGTTTGAGTGTGAGGTTCGTCATATCCCGATGCTGCTCATTTACCTGGGATGCTAAACTTTTTATATCTTTTTTATAATCCACATTAGTGTTGGCTTTTAAGGCTCCAAAGGCGTTTGTCAAACGTACAAAACTAAGTTTGTTTGTTTTAGCATTCCCGATCACCATAGCTTCAACAGTCTTTAACTTGTCCTCCAGAGTTTCAATTCGCTCCTGCATTCTTAACTCAGTATCATTCGTCTGATGCACTTCTTCACAGCGACATTTTGAATAGAATAAAACCAACAGTAAAGAGACAAAGATAGCTCTCTGCGCAGCCATGACCGAACAAACGACCACTTGAGCGGGTTTTGGTAGACGTAAATTCAACTGATCTCTGCACCAGCGATTAAAACTTCACATACACGTTGCGCAGCCACGATCATGACTACTATCTCGAGGAATCCAGATACAAGTGCTTCCAATTATCTTATCCAAAAACAGAATCTCTCCCTCTACAAATATACCCATACAAAAAATATACGGTGCACTCTGGCGTATGTTTGCACTAATATTTTGTATGAATATATGAGAAATATTATAATTCTTTGTTCTTCTGCCCTCATCAAAACTAAACACATTTTGAATATGTGTATACTTACGTGCATAAGAGAGCACTGTGATCAAGAAGAAGAAGACATGTAAATTTGGACAAGGAGGAAACGGGTTCGAACCCTGTTATGTGCAAGCATCTTGCATAGCCTTTCCCATACGCAAAGTTCTAGTTTTTTGTGTGTTGGGTTTAACGTCCCATTGACGACAAGTATTTTATATATTTTGAGACAATGTTTACAGATACTGATATAGTGCTGCCACACTGCAATATTTGAACTTTACCACACCCACTCGCATTATCCTGAGATAAGGCCAAAACAGTACCATTTTTACGATTTTGGTATGTCGCAGCCTGGGAACGAACCCACGACTTCCCATTCCGGGGCGGACGCTCAACTCACACGGCCACTGGGACCGGTAAAGTTTTAGTCCAATACCGGGTCCATCAGGGGAGATAATGTAAGCTGTTACAGGTAAAGGTACTTGTTTCCCTATCAGCGTAAAAGATCAATCTCATTAAAATCATATCATAATTTACGCTCCTGTACTATCCGCGATTAGGATCTGACAACATCACATTAGGGGTCACGTCAGATTGACCTATTAAATAATTTATATGCATAAACAAGTGCTCGATTTTAAACCAATTAAAAAACGTGTTTCTAACTGACTTCGGTAAAACATTTGTCACAGTGTGCAGCTTGACTAGGACTCGAACCCGTTGGCCTTTTGCTAACAGAGCGAATGTTCTACCGAATGAGCTACCGCTCTACCGAATAAGCTGTTCGGTCGCTTAGACATCTTTCTACCTTATTGTGAGATTGGTACGGTTAACTTCTGTTTGCATCTACTATCCTGTCGTAAATTATACTGCCAATGTATTGAAAGATATTGCTTGTTGTTATAATATACGCAGCAAGGTAACCGTGGCAATGTTCGATCTACCCGAGACTTGTCTGCTTCATGACCATGGCTCCAGGTTGGAAGCCCAGGGTAGCACCGGTATTATATAACTTTATCAAGTATAATTCAATTAGTAAGATTTTAGATTAAGGATCTAGTTATTATGGGGTTGATAGTTTGTTTATAATCAGAAAATTGAGAGTAGATTTAACATTAACTAAATTTAAATTTCATTTTAAAATAAACAAGAATTATAATTGAAGATGATGAATACCCCCAGATACCGCTTTGTCACAGTTACTGTTACCATGTCAGACAGTCTTCAAAATAAAACAAAGGGTCATAACTCATTCAAAATTAAGCGAATCATGACGTGCCAAAATATGCGCAACTAGGCTTGGTACTTATCAGTCTTGTAAAGTTTCATCAAATTCCAACCGAATGTAGCCGAGAAATAGGGCGGACAAATCTCGTCTTCAGACGGACCGACAGACCGACAAACCGACCGACGGACGTGACTCCAATATAGTATGATTAATTACAAATCTAAAATTGACTAACTAGGGCCATGGCCTGCGTTTAACCTAAACTCCATGAAATCCATGAATCATGTGGCAGTATTTCTATTATGGACATCCAGCTAATAATAGCTAAGTAAAGACCCGAGGACCTACCGCAAGCCAGCTGGAATAGAAAACATGCACGTGATTTTAAAAATTGGACTCGAACCTTACAGCTGTGAGGGGCCAAGAAACAGTAAGCTAGCGACTTAAAGTAGCTCGTTCACAGATCAGTAGAAATAATAAAAAATATCGACTATACTATTTTCGTAAACACCACATTGGGGATATCGGTTGAATATATAGAATACGGTATCCCAAAGGCAGGTGCATGCCGTACCAGGTGACACATTCAGCAACATGGCGTTTTCATCAGTTCCGGGTAGCAAATTTGTAAGTTCAGCCTGTGAAGTGAGCGCATGCGCGAAGAGTGAATGTGACCAATAAATAATAATGAAAATAAAAAAAGCTAAATATAGGTTTCATAATTCTAAATATTGTTTCGTAATGCTATTGCCTGTACTGGGGAAATCATTTTTTTACAATCACTAATGGATACATTGGGTGACCATTTGATTTTAGATGGGTATTGAAAGGCGTAATATACACAAAGAGATAAAATCAATGTCTTAGTCAATGGCCATCTGTGACCGAGCTGCTTTAAATTACTCAGTCACATAAAAATACGTTTTCACCTATTCCAAATAACTTAGAAAGAGTAAGCTGAATATAAACCTAAGGGACTGGATGACAACGACCTTTACTAGTTCATAACAATGTCAACTACACGGTAAATTGGTAAATTAGGAACATCTAGACAGGTAACAAAGGCATCAATGTATGTCAAGTACAGATCAGAATAGATTAATCAGGAAAATGTATCAAAAAGATGCATGTGTCGACAAAAATACTCTTTTTTAATTAAAGAAATATTACAAACTTTGCATGTTGAGTAGTCATAAAGAAATATTTTGTGAAGCTGATCTTGAGAGTTATAATGTCTAGTTATATGAAAATCCTGTGATCAGAAAATGACCTTTCACCCTTAAGTGTGACCTTGGTCTTGGAGGTTAATATCAAGACCTTCCTTTTCAAACATAAGCAATAAAGAATCAGCAGCAGTGTATAATTGTGAAGAGATAATCATCATCACAACTGTCTAGCTTTAGTGGTTAACCCTTTCCCTCATATAGACTCATTTAACCCTTTCCCTCATATAGACTCATTTAACCCTTTCCCTTATATAGACTCATTTAACCCTTTCCCTTATATAGACTCATTTAACCCTTTCCCTCATATAGACTCATTTAACCCTTTCCCTCATATAGACTCATTTAACCCTTTCCCTTATATAGACTCATTTAACCCTTTCCCTTATATAGACTCATTTAACCCTTTCCCTCATATAGACTCATTTAACCCTTTCCCTTATATAGACTCATTTAACCCTTTCCCTCATATAGACTCATTTTGACGCACTCAATAGATACCACATAAAGCCTGATCCTAAGAAAACCACAGTTTAACCTTACCAAATTTAATTACAAAATCCTCATTTCCAGACCACTGAGGAGCAGCGAACAGCATAAAACCTGATCAGCCTGCGAGTTATTCGCAGGCTGATCTGGTTTTATGCTGTTCGCATAGGTCTTTTCATGGTGTCCTCTATGACGGAAAGGGTTAAACTAACTTTAGTTTCAATTCAGAATATCTAAACATGAATGTGAAATATTTACTAACTTAGACACGAATAAAATTTCAGAATATTCATTTTTAGTGTCAAACAACCGGTTTAACCCTATATGTTACTAGCGGTACTTGAAGTTAATTGTTCAGTCAGCTGCCTTTTAAAATTAAACCTTTTTTCTATGGATAAACATATAATTACAACCTTTTAGTAATAAGAAAACACAGGAGAGCCATTGTAGCTCTACAATTTACAATATTAAAATTCTAACCACTGGTTTCAGAGAATAATTAAAGAGCCGACCCCCTGTGAACCTCATTTTTCAGGAGTCTGATCTTATAGGCATAATACAACAGGGCTATTAGGTATTCATTTTTTTGCAAAATATGATCTAATTCTGGCTGCTGGTTACAGAAAAAAAAGAAATTGAACCTTTCTGTATATAGTATATATGAAAACTAGCTGAGCACATGGGAGTCTCATTTTTCCAAGGATCATCTTTATTATAACATTTTTGAGGAGAGACATTAGTTGACCATTTGTGGAAATAAGATTCAAACCATTGGTGTAGATTCTAATTACTGGTTGCTGAGAAAAACATATATTATCTACCAAGTATATATTTTTTACTAAGGGGGGCAACCATTGTCGAAAACGTTTAAAATAAAATGTGGACTATCTCTCTTGAATGGGTATATAATTATTTCAGAAAATGATTTGCTAAATGTCTTTGAGGCTCTTTTTCGCGACGCACGAAGACCGATCACAAAAGCTCATCCTGATAAGCTAAAACACTGTTTTTTAAACTGGACCCACATTTTGAAAATGAGATACACTGTATTACATGTGACATTTGCACAACTGCAGTCATTTTCTTTTTCAAATTAGATAGGTATTTAAGAATTAAGTCAAAATATTAAACAAGAGGTCATGATGGCCCTGTGGACTCGGAATCGAAGGAAATAAACGGAGTGTCACTGATCTCTAAAATTTATCAGTCCAATAATAAAACTTGATCAAGAGATTATGGTCATTAAAATAGTGCGTTAGTTTGATTAAGACTGCTTAATTATGCTGATGCTAGAGTATAAATAATGTACACGTACCAAACACCATCTGCCCAACATCTTGTGTCCATGTCATAATTCTTGAAAGTTTCATGTGAGCACAAAATCCAGCTTTAATGCAGGTAAGTTCATGCATTGTGGATAAGTCTTAACCAAATCCTTCAATTAGTGTAAGACGTATTGTGTTCACAAGGTTCTGCTTCATTACTGTTTATAGAAAAAAGTGACAAGGAGCATTACTTCTGGAAAATTCCATAACTACTTAATTTATAAGGTCATTAGTAAGTGGATAAGTTTGAACCAAATCTCTATCGTAGTGTGAGATGAGTTGCGGTCACAGGGTATTCCTAACAGATGGATGGACATTCCCATATATGGATACGTATGTGGCTAATCCTATGTTCTTTTTAGCCATATAAGAGACAATTATAGTAAAATATAACCCCTGACTTAACTTAATGAATGACATCAAAGGAAATATAATGTTATCTATTGTTCCTATAGCAACCTTAGTGTCTATATGTGAATGCGACATCATCACATTAAAAACTCTGTCCTCTCATCTTACAGCGCTTTGGTTATATTGCCCATGACTGGGGTTGAATTAATGACAGGATGTAAATCTTTTATATCTTAAAATAATAAAGATTTTTTAGCTCGTCTGTTTTCCAAAGAAAAAAATAAAGTCGAATTATTGGTATTGCCATCACTCTGTTGTCGTCATCGTAATAAGCGTGGTTGTGAAAAACTCTAACCTTGGCCATAGCTATTAAATCTGTCATCACACTCCACATACTTGTTCACTATGACAAAGGCTTTATTCTCATCAAGGGACATAACTCTTCACACGGTCCGCCAAACTAAAACATAGCACTGAAATTAATGACTTTTGCACACTAAAATATTTCGCTTTAGCATCAAAGTTTCTACTTGTTGACATATGTCCTAATGTCCTCACCTTATCGTGGAGATGTGCTCGGGTAACATATCCGATTAAAATTGAAACATCTTGTTGAAAGTGACGGTTATATCCGTTTGTACATTTAACGCAGTTAAAAATGAAATACATGTATTATTACATTGTAACGTATAAGCCAATTTATGTAACTCTACCACCATCATTTAATGATTTCCCTCTCCCTTCCCCATCATTTAATACATCGTCTGATGATAAATAGTCATTTTAAGTGCCAAAACCTGTAACAGTATTCTTAATACTAGAATGTTTTATATATGCAAGTAATGTATTTTATTCTTTAATTTAGTGCTGTTTTACCCATAACCTAGAGGCAAATGCTAATCAGTTCATTTAATGACTGACAGAAATGATATTCACTTTTTACCCGCATTTATTTATTTATTTTTGCACAATAGTGCGTGACACTTTCAGTTTCTTATCTAAATTATTATCTTAAGCAGTTTTTTTTTTTATATAAGGATTAGCATTTGTTTCTAGTTTTATATATATATATATATATATATATATATATATATATATATATATATATATATATATATATATATATATATATATATATATATATGGGGGGTGAAAGATGTTTGTCCCTTATAACTTTGCACATTTTAAATTGTTCATTATGTATGCTTATATGTATTTTGTATTCAAAGATGAGACATTAATAAACAATAAAATCTAAATATTTCTGATTACGCTTAAATGCCCCGGCGCCTGTTATGTTAAGTTGTGAGTCATCCTCCTCCTCAAATTAGTTCATGTCATTATACCCCTGAATCCAACAAGCAAATTCATCCACCATAGATTACAGATTGAAATTATGCTATAGACAAATTCTTTTTTACAAATCTAACAAAGTGGATGATTACAGAATTATAGAGGGTAGAGTTACAGTTCCTGAGCAATGCACTTCTACACCTCATAAGGTATCCATGATCCACCTTTGTAGTGTATCCATCTTATTTCTATAGCATTGAAATTATTATCCAGGCTTTTTTGTTTAACAAAATCAACTAAGGGGGATTATTCAAGAGTTAGATGAGCTAGAGTTATGGTTTTTGTGCACTGCACTTCGACACCACATATAATATCTGATCAGATTCGTTTCTAACAGCGACCCTGTCGGTTGACTTTTTTTCAGTCTTTGGTTTCATATTAATGTAGATTCTCATTATGCAGGACTCTGGCAGGACAATTTTGAAGTCAATAATTGTATGTATTTGATCTACACAGGTAACTGTATGTCAGTATAAATCTGGATTACATCTATTGTTCACGGTTGAAGAACATTTCAGTAACAACACAGACACAATAACATTGTTTATTTTCATACGTCCTTTTGTCAGCGTTACCCAGATTAAATCATGAATAATGTAGTAATGATGAAATGCTACGCCTTAATAAAATTATATGCATCTGTACGGTTTCATTTTAGTTTGTTGGTGAGTTTCATAAGATATCCCAATGCTGTTCATTTACCTGGAAGGCAATATTTTTTATTTCCGTTTAGAACTTCACACTAGGGTTGGTTTTTAAGGCGTTTTTCTGACGTACAAAACCAAAGTTTTTTCTGCTTGAGCATAGTGCTAATTATCTTTAAACTTTCCCCCCTTGAGGCATACTTAACTCATTTATTTTTTTATCATCTGCCTGATGTCCTTCCGAGACAACGACAGCTCTCTATGTAGCCATGTCCAATTCAGTGAGTTTTGGTAGACGATCAAGTTCAAATGATCTCTACATTCACATTGCGCAGCCTTAACTCTCACTCTCTCTACCAAAATGTGTTGAATATAAAACAAAGTGGCTTGATGACAACGATCTTTATTTGTTCATAACAATGTCAACTACAAGATGAATGTGAACCATCTAGACAGGTTACAATGGCATCAATGTATGTCTAGAACAAATCTAAATAGTTTAATCAGGAACATGAACAATCAAAAGATACAACTATGTAGGCTAAAGATAATTTTTTGTTCAAATAAAAAAAAAATTCAAACTTTGTTAAGTGATCGCAAGTCTTATTTTGTGTAGTTGAAACAGATCTTAAAAGAGCTAATAGTTTCTCAAACGTTTATGGTATAAACTACATATCCTTACTTCAATTTGTTAGTATTAATATCATACGTCAACCCGGATATAGAACTTATACATTCCTACATTAACATCATCAACAATTTGAAATGACCAGAAAACTATCCATTTTTGACAAGGTGGCCGCAATGTTATGTAAATATACTTTGTTGTTAGAAGTTGATAACCTTTTAATTTGTAAAACAATTCCGGTCTCACTCATACAATGAAAGTAATAATAACAGAAATATGGCACGATTGTCTGAATACTAGATTTCTAGTCCAGTTATTTTGGGCAGCATTTCCAATGACTTTTTTGCTTCAGATCCATATGACCTACGTAAGCAGCATACACAAGACAGTCTATGGTAATACAGTCAAATCTGTCTTGAGGGATCAGTCAAAGAAATAGGATAAAATGGCTTCTTGACAAAGATAGCTGCAGAATGGAGGTCAAATGTACAATAAAATACGAGTAATATGACCAAAACTACATCTTAATAATATACGGCATATTTGATGATGTACAATTTGTTCTTATATCATAGCATTGATGTTAAGATTTAACAAAATGTATTTTTCTGAAATTCTTAAAACTGGCTGCTGTAAACAGGTTAACTGCGCACTACAGGTATGTGGTAACACAGGTTCAGGTGTTGAACCATCTGATGCCGAAGAAGATGAAACTAAAAGATTATATGAAAACCAGAATTCGGATATACATCTAGGCTAAAGGACATACCAAGATTGGCGACTTTGATGACGTCAACATTACAGGGAGAGTAGACGCCTTATAGTTAGCCAGGTTTGATAAAATACGGAATGTTTGGAGTGATACATAGATATATACACATGAGAAATTCTACATGTAGGGGTATTTGTGACATAGCACCAATGCATTACATGTACTATCTGTACAAGATGTTCACAACTAGGAATTCATATGAGAATGTGACGCAAAGACGAGCAGCGCGATGTGAGCTGCCGACCACTTGCCACATATAATGAAATAACTGTAATAAACCTTTCCACCAAGTAACATCAATAAACTTTAATGGGAAATGTTTCAACAATATAAAGTATGAAAGCAAAATATCATTATAATTAAATATGATAAATAAAGTTATGTTAAATGATTATTATAAGAAAATATATTACAACAGAAGAGTGTTCGAGATATGCAATATATCAGTTATAGTGGACTTTTGTATCGTAGGACAACACTTAATAATAAATAAAAATTAAATCGATATGTTTAAGTGTAAAAGAATATGGCCTCAATTTTTACTTAAATTATGCATTAAATTGGGCCTTACTTCAATTAAGAAATCATTACACCTCTCAAGCATTTATAATTTTAAATCATTAGTAGTAGTGTATGGTTGTTTAGAGATAACCATCAATTCTGTGGATAAACTAATTCTTATAGTTTCAATTCAAAATATCTAAACATGAATGTGAAATAATTACTTACTTAGGGTATGAATTAGATTTCCAATAAGAATATTCATGTTTCAGAATCAGTCAATCATGTAACTAAAGTATCTTTAAGTGTATTGTTCAAACTGCTTTTTACTTCATCAGCTGCCTTTTATCAGTTAAACCTCTTCTTTCCGTGGATATACATGTATATACAATCAAATGTTTATCAGAAAATAAAAGGGCTCCATTTTAGCCTTTACCTGCTTACCTGAGTACAAACAGCCTAAATAAAGCTTTATCAGTCACTTCAGATTCGACACTGTTAACCCAACCATATCCCAAATGCTTACAGAAATTCTTATACCTACCAAGGGGGACAACAAATGTCAATAACTTATGAAATAATATCTGGGTAATCTCCCTTGAAAAGTTTTTCTAATAACTATGAAGCTCTTGATTGGCGAGGCAATCAGACAATTTATGTAGAAACTTTATTTTAGCAACCTTTGGGAAAGTTCATCAATTTCTTTTTAGTAGTTTCAGAGAAAATGTCATGTCAAGGTAAATTTATGACGCAGCAGATGCCAGATGCTGGGTGGTTACAATGTCTCCTTAAAATGTTGTGTCAGATGAGCTAACAAAATTAAACAATGTCTTAGTAATGGTATGCTGATATGCTTATCAATACAATAGTGTTCTTTGGAACACATGTGTCACCTGCTAAAATGTAACAGTCGGGCAGACAGATGAAAG
Organism: Solen grandis; assembly: GCA_021229015.1. NCBI lineage: Eukaryota > Metazoa > Mollusca > Bivalvia > Adapedonta > Solenidae > Solen > Solen grandis. The sequence continues at coordinate 56,337,372 of CM037777.1, forward strand.
TGATCCCTACAGCAGAAGACACAATAATATATATTGAGCTCTATATTCCAAAAATATGATATATATTGATCTGTATACAATGCATTAAATGTATGTTGCCAAGGCTGAGCTGTGTACAATGCTGAGCACTAAAATAAGCTCAAAATAATATATTCTGATTTCATGTAAACATACATTTGTTTGTTGAGCACCTATTAATATACTATGTATGTGTGTAAGGACTACATATCCATACAATATAACTATGTTGAGCAACATTAAATAACATTAAACAATATGTAACTGATTCTATATGTGTAGCAACCTATACATGTGTCAAGGTCTATATAGGGAAATATTTCTGTTTTTCACATGCTCTAAGACTAAGAGATTTAAAATGGCTTGTATTAAATACCTGCAATTTCAAAAAGAGATCATTAGTTAACTAAGAGAAATTCAATTATTTTAACTATCTGTCTATTCTACGATCATCACTTAAACATGCTAAATGCAAACTTATTCAAAGCAACTGTAATAAGTTCCTTTTATTAAAGAGCTTAACTCATAGTAACAACTTGATTTGCTTCCCAAATGCTTACAAGGTAAATAACCTGAATTATTCTTGGACTATCACTGAAAATATCTTTTTAGGGGGTTGGGTGTTTCAAATCTGAAGTAATATGTTTTTTAATATTCTTCCTCGTTTAATAGGCCCTCTATATAAATTGGAAAATCACTAGTGTATGGCATTTCTGCACCAAGGAAGGATCCAGAGATACACAAGGTTAAATGATATAGCGAGTTTTACTCGTTCAGATTAATGGTCAAATTTGCTTGTAATTGTAGCATAACTCAATCCTTTGGTTACAGTTTCAATACAAAATACAGTCTAAGACTGTTCAATGCTCTCTTGTAACAAAGGCTAGTAGATTTATCTTGGGTGCATTATGAAATAAAATTATGAAATATCATGAGGGTTTGTAAAACATCAAAAAAGGTATGCCATAAAAAAAGATGTTGTACATATTTCATCACATTTCAAAATACTCCTAAAAGACAACAATATATACGCAAATTTATTAACGAGGGCTCAGAGCAAAAGTATCTCAACTTGTTCTTTAATACATATAAGTTACAACCCTTTTGCGCTGAGCCCACCAAAAGTAATTAGAGATGAACAAGTCATACACACATTCCTTGTGTTTAATTACGATTATGAACTAAAAATTTAAGGAAAAAACAGAGTGAAATTCTTCACAATGTGTTAAATAATAAAAAAAAATAACAGTAATTAAAATAACACTGATTCATAACAATGGACATTACTGCTTTGACAAGTAAGCAACATAATTATTGTTTATACAAATACATATTGTGTATGTATTAACAAAGTCTGCATGTTCTAATACATCGTTCATTTATCAACACAACTATTCACATTCCATGTACAAACATGTGCTAACATGACTGTACATAGGTGAACAAAATTTAACTTGAAATTCTGATCCAAGACAAACAAAAAGTGTACACAAATGATTATTAAATGCAAAGGTTACACGACAATTGACAACAATGGACAAATTCACACCTGACAACCCCTAATACACGTTCTGGATGTTAATTAAGCACCTGACAACTTTATAACTGCACATGCGAAATATTGATTTCTAAATATTTTGTTTGCTTATTTGGTTTAACATTCCGCTGACAGTCTTTCAGCCATTTGGAGACAAAACATATTTTGTATTTGAAAGAATTTCAAAGAAGGTCATATGAAAAGAGATAATGTTTAAATGATGATATAAAAGACTAGTGACTAACCATTAAATTCTAAATTAAATACTGTCAAATATAAATCAAATATAAAGCATACATAAAGTGTCAATTCAAAATCTTCTAAACATAATGTACTGCAATTATTTAAATGCCTTTAATTAAATCACTGAAACATTTGGATTTTTCTATTTCCAGAAGATAGACGTTAAAATCTGTGTTTTGAATGAAAAATAATACAGATAACTTTTGTCAACTAAGGACCCAAGATAAAACAATGTTAGTAAATAAGACCATCGCTGGGACAGTATTTCAATAATACAGCATCAAACAGCTAATTATCAGTTGAGAAGGTCCCCAGAATGTATAGAGGCAGTCAGAAACAGCCATCAACCTACCACAAGCCAGTGGAAGGCTATCAAAGTGTCCAGACAGGGACTTAAACCCATGGCAGTGAGGGACCGAGTGACAGTGAGGCAGTGACTGACATCATCAGAGGATCATGTTCAAGTCATTGGCAAGACAACTGACATTCTAGCATTATTCAAGCATAATAAAACACATCAGGCAGTGTCAAGGGAGAAAAGAGCATTAAAACTGTTTATTTTCTGTGCTTTATAACTGCCAGAATCATACTCAATTCCTATGACCCTGATATATATTTATATGACCTCTCATACTCCCTAAACAGCAGGATAATAACAAATGCACAGTGATTTAAAAAATCTGAAACTCAGGAGTATGTTCAATGTTTTCTCTCAGACATGAAATTCATAATAGTTAAAAAAAAATGGACAGTTTCTTATTCATATAGGAAGTATCTAACATATGTAACCCAAATATGACTGCAATACTATGGTAACCATGTCTAAACATGTCTATTGGAAGAGTGCATATCTTAACAGCTGCCACTCTGCTTACCTGTAACAGTAACATCCAAATACGATGAATGAGACTATTAAATGACACACACACAGACACCTGTCAATCTATCATCAGTAAATCTGTCATCTCTGCATTTTATAAACCAATAATGGTTCCAGATAACCTAAAAGTTCCAAAGTGTCTGGGACAAAAATTCACAATATACAGAGAGAAACAATATTGCATCTAGAATTGTTCTAAATCCTATTAAAAGACAGACTGAATAGGGTAACTTTGCAACTGTCGCAAATCAACATGTTATTTTAAGATTCTGATGGGAAAATTACAATGGACTGAGGATGATTTAAAAGAATGCCATCACCTGAGATAAATAATAATGGAAAAACAAGGAACCATTTTCATGCTCCCTTAATACACTACGAGATGATGTGATGAGTTTTGTGACTGAAGTTTTGTATACATAAATTCTGGTATAATGAATAATTTGAGATGATCTGCCAAAATAGACTATCAAAGTCAGTGTAGAACTGTTTACTATTTAAAGATCATAGTAACATCCTGTTTGCTATCACAAGATTTCAAAGAAGACCACTTAAGAAATGTATAAATACTATCAAAAACATGTATGAACAAACATTGGCCAAACAATGTAGAGATTTTTAGCTTTCCTGGCATGAAAATGTTCGTCATCACAGATGGAGAAAAAGTTGTATAAAAATATCTATGCTCTGCATATTTTCTTATGTACCTCAAATGTGTTCCACTCGAGACCATGAAAATGCATAAAATAAAGGACCCTTTTGGCAAATTTAAGAGAACGGGCAATTTTGTAAGCACTGAGGTATGTTCAAATAGGCACTTATTAAATGAACCTAATTATGCATAAATGAATAAAGGATGAGAGATGCTTACTTTTAGGTTAACACAAATACATTTTGTGTTAATCACTGTAGATAATAGAAAAGAATGGTCAAAAAGCATCATTTACCAGTACTAAAATGAGTTACAAGCACATATAACTAATATCTAAACTAGGTCTATTTTCACTCAATTATGAAACACAAATGCTTGAAAAAACTTTTATGACCAGACTCCATATCATACACAGACCAGCTTTTTCTCTGAACACAATGACTACTTAAATGAGGGTGTATGCTACATGGTAGTTATTGAAGTGAAGATGTCAAACATGAAACAACAAATATATAGAGCTGCCCCTGAAAGTGGAGCTTTGAGACAGTTTGCATAATCGATTTTCTAAAACTACTTACTGCTGAAAGTTACCTGCTGTTTCATATTTTACCTTTGATTAAATATGCATTTTGTGAGAAATGTGTAAAAACCATCACCTGAGCAATTGATAAAGGTGGCAAAAATGAAAATAAATACACATTACTATAAAAAGAAGGTCACTAGATTTTGTTCAAAACACAAATAATATGATGAAGTTACAAGTTATTTTGTGGAAATGAAAGAAACTGAGATAGAATAACAAGATTCTAATCTTGATCTGTAAAGCTTATAATATTTGAATGCATGAGAGAAAAGTACAAACATGAGATATATAAACTGTCCTGAGATTCGCCAACCATCTGAAACTGAGAATTTCCTCCACTCAAAATCTGGTATGTCATGATCTTCCTTATTTAATGACATACGAAATTAAAACTACGCAGAGATTTTGTTTCAGAAATGTTTTCTCAGAAAATAGTCCTTAATTTCTTCAACTACGAAAAGTATGTATTAAGGTAAAGTCCCTGTAATGGTTCCACTACATCTTGCACCACTTAACCTCTACCAAGATAACCAAGGTACCCTAATGAAACATTAGGAAACCTTGGTTATCTCCATGAAAGGCAATGAGGTCCGAAATGTAGCAGATTCATTACAGGGACTTAACCTTAATTCAAAATTTGAGTGTGATTGAGTTGAGGAAAATCTCAAGATATTTTGCGAAACACAAGCCTGATGGCAAATAAAAAATAAACTCAGAATTGTTCATAGTCCACTCCTGCAAAACAGCATCCTTTTGCAAGATCTAGAGTTCATCCAGCACCATATGAAGAAAAAATAATCTGTACACAGATAGATTTCTAGATCTTTAATTTTGTGACCTCCTAGAGCTTCACAATCCGACATATGAATTCTGAGTTTATTTCTGACTATGCTAATGATAATACAGATGTATGGCAGGTCTACTGGGAGGGGAGACTGACTACTGATCACTACTGGGCTTGCTGGATTACAGGAAGCTGTGAGACTCCGGGAGCCATACAAAAGGCCGAGGACTGGTACCCGTGCTGCCCTGACATCCCATTGACTGGTGGCATACAGCCTTGAGCACCAGCATAGGGCCCAGGGTAATACACTGGATATTGCATTGTGGGAGGGTAGGCAGAACAGGCCTGACCTGTGGAAAAAGAAGGAGGCATGCTAGTCTTAGTTCCATCACCAGTATTAGAAGTGTTGCTATTAAGATAAGTACTAGGGGTGTTACTATGGCTACCACTCCCTTTAAGAGACATGCTAAGATAGTGTGAACCATTCATACCATTAATATAAACTGGAGTGCTGGTTGCTGGCGTGCAAGCATATGATACAGGCTCTACAGAAGCTGGGTAATTGTTTGTCTGGTGCCCAAGTCCACAAGAAATTATGCTTGAATCGTGCAAAATGGGGTTTGTATTGCTAGGTACAAAGCATTTTGCATCGGGGTTAAATGTGTAGTTTTTCTCATTTTGTCTAGAGACAGACTGTTGGAGAGCAGAGCTGGGGTTGACCTGGTGTTTGTGTCTAGAGGGTACAAACGGTACGATTATTGGTTCCCCTTCACACCTGGACCTCTCACTGCTCTGATTTGACAACAGCGCAAGAAACCTTGGGGGAATATCTTTAATAGGCTTGATCAATTTATGATTCCCGTACATGTAGTACTTTCTTTTAGCTTTTGATTTTGTCATGTTCTGGGTCAGGGCATTTGAAGGGGGAGGGCTACTGCACTCTATATCATTACTCTCTGCAATAAAATTATCAAGCTTTTTCTCAAGTTCCTCTGGCGAACACACAAGCTTCAGGTGATTATCTGCCTCCTTAAAACTATCATCATTTGCACTGACACTGTCTGAATCACAACCAGAATCATTGCTGTCTACCATTTCTTCCTGACCTTGACCTTCCTTGCCAGAACGTGATTTGACCTCGGGTGACCCGCTCACTTCAGTGCTTTGGCACACCTTTTCATTTTGTTCACACTTTTGATTTGACCCTGAACTTTGCTCTAAGTTCAACTTGCTGTTAAATGTTTTGCTTTCTTTAACAGGGGGTGGGGGTAAGGAAAACTGACCACAATAGTTGCCATTTTGTTGGTCGGCCATGGACTGATCCACTGCTGGCATATAGGGCACCATTTCTCCGTTGGTCCAGGAACCACCAGTCTGGCTTAAGTTTCTGTAGTTCTAATAAAAACAAACAATTTTCAAAACAATTTAGCTTACAGATATTTGAGATTTTAAAGCAAAATCAACATATTTTTTTTAATCTAGAAATTAAGTAGATAAAAAATATGCATACCTTGTTGAGCTATTCTTTTTTCACACATTTCAATAAAATAAACTCAATCAACTAAACCAATGCATAACAAGAGATGTCTGATGACCGCATACTTGACAACTGGTGGATAACATAATATAATCCTTTATGTGTTGTGAATGTCAATCAAAAGTCGTAATTATGTCAAAATGATAGAGTTATGAAACATGGCCAGTGACTTGAGATAATGACCTCCAACACAGGTATGGTATTTCAGTCTACTCCCTTCTGTAATTATAAACACATGAACTTGTATCTACAATCTTAAAATGTTTTAAGTCCAAAAGAAACATAACAATGATAAATAAATTCCTACAAACAAAAGCAAATATGGTCACAAACATCAAAGAATAACTGCTCTTTTCTCTTTTAATTGCTCAATGATGATAAACAAAATTAATGTACAAGCTCCAAAAGGTTTTAGTTGTTATTTCTGCTAGCTGGCTGGTATCATGATGTTATTTATGCAGTTAAAAGGACATTCATCCAGTAATGTTCACTGGTGGTGATAGTGGCCATGTTAAACAAAACCTTAACATTTGCTCAAAGCTCAAAGAGAACCATAGATACGTATTAATACTTAGAAGAGTTCGTGTTCCTGTTTCTACCGGTTGGTCTGATGATGTTAAGCACATGTGTGAAGTTTGAGGGACTTCCATTGAGTTATAGTTGAGATAATGGCAATGTTAAACAAAACCTTAACATTCCTTGGGTGGACCCCGACATTGGAATAACATGAATGCTCATCCTGTTCCTCAAAAGTCATACTATTATTTGAAGTTTGGTTAAAAGCAATGTTAACTACTCTAGTGACAACGCTGGCTTAAGTTTCACAACATTACTTGGCATTAAGTGATACTTTAATTTAGTAAGAACATATTGGACAATTTTGCCACCCTAGAAAAAATATACATAATTATATATAATAAATATTTCATATATTGAAATATTATGAGTCAGAATGGTTAATAACTTTTATCAACTCCAGTCATTTGCTGGAATGTACAATCAGAAAGAATGATGTATACCACCTTATTCATTACTTAATTAAGTCTGGAAGATATGCGACCTAGACATTCTCAGTGGAAATGCTGATACCAGGGCCTGCTATTTGCTATGAGCTATACATTAATACCTTAACCCTTTCCCTCATATAGACTCATTTTGACGCACTCAATAGTTCCACATAAAACTGATCGTTAACCCTAGGCCAAAAGCCATCTGCAGAAAACCACAGTTAAACCTTACCAAATTTAATTACAAAGTCCTCATTTCCAGACCACTGAGGAGCAACGAACAGCATAAAACCTGATCAACCTGCGAGTTACTCACAGGCTGATCAGGTTTTTTGCTGTTCGCATAGGTCTTTTCATAGTATCCTCTATGAGGGAAAGGGTTAAGTATGAACAAGTTTGGCTGAAACCATTGCAGACTCAAGTTTCCCTGTTTTATGATCTGGCTTTTCTATGGTCAAACAAGATGTAAAAAGGAGCAGATCAGTGATAGAATGTTACAAGTTAAAGAAAAGATTTAAGTGTAATTATCTATAAAACTGTTACCTCCACTCCAAGATTGTAGAAGAACCGCAGGGTATTAACTTCTGAAAGAAATCACAGTTCATTACTGAAAGACATAACATGGAAAACACATAGTTGCAAGAGGAAGCACCACATGTATCTGGTCAGTCAGGACAAACCCTTTGTAACTCATGAATACTTTCTCCTTGTAATACATCTTTTACTTTTACAGGTATTTCAGGCTCATAGTAAAAAACTTTAGGATTAAAAAAAATACCCCCACACACAACATAAACAAGGAAAAACTAGAAATGTGTCAATAGGATACCACCCCTGTTTGGTTTTATAAGATTGATATCAAAAGTTACTGAACAGAAACAAAAGATTAACAAATGGTTAAAAAGGTCTGTAACTGCATCAAGATTTGTTGGATCATGACCAAAATTAAAATTGTCTTTTTTTATGATACACTTACACGCCAGCTATGTATTAAAATATAAAGTCCTTTTAGAAATTAAAAGGGTAGAATCGGATATTTGATCTTGAAATATCAAAGGAAAGGGCCATAACATGTCAATATGTAGTGTATAGTGGCCAAAATTGAACCTGGTCTGTATTTTGACATCATATTCTTACAAGCCAAGTTTTACATCCATTTAGTCCTTCAAAATTAACTGTGCAGAAACAATCATTTTGCATAAAATTTGCCTGGAAGGGCCCACCTCACTCTATAACCAATTGGTGGATTGAAATCAAACTTGACCTGTATGTATTTTGATATAATATACTTGCATATTAAATATATACTCAATACATGTAGTCGTTCAAAAATAACTAGAGATTTGTTATCATAGAAAACTGATGTCTCCCCCCACCCCCTTCCCCTCAAACACATATTTACACTAAGGCACACAGTGACCTATGCAAGTAGTTAAAGTAAAAGGGCTGACTATATTGATAAAGCTCTGCACAGAATTATGGACCTTGTGTGTGAGACTTCATTTCATGAATTTCTTTCCATAACTGAAATTTTGTTTCAATAGCATAAGTCAAACAAGAGTTATCTTAAGGACACCAAATTGTATAAAAGCAGAAAAACTCCAACAAAAAACACTGGAAATGGATTATGCTCTGGTGTACTACAATTCTTGTTCATAACGTCTACCCAGCTATGAAGCTTCAAGGTTATATGTCTTATAGTGCCAAGAAATGCTCTTGACAAAAATTAAGTATGAAATTTAACAAAGGACAATAACTCTAAAGAATATGATTATAGAGTTACGGTTCTTGTGCATGACACTTTACCATCAAAAGGTCTAGCCATCCTTGAAGTTTCAAGTTACTAGCTTTTATACTTTTTGAGTTCCATTCAAGACAAAAAAAAAACAATCTGAAATTCAACAAAGGGCAGTAACTCAAAAATATATGAAAGGCAGAGTTATGGTTCTCATGCATGACACTTCTTCTCAATAAGGCCTATACACCTTTTAAACTTTCAAATTAATAGCTATGATACTTTTTATGTTATTCTCTGGATAAAAATTAAGTATGAAATTTAACAACGGGCAATAACTAAAATATATGATGTGCAGAGTTATTGTTCTTGTGCATTACACATCTCCTACTCGAGATCCATACACCTGTGAAGTTCCAAGTTAATAGCTTTAATACTCTTTGATTATGCTCCAGACAAAAAGTGTGACAGACAGAAGGACAGACAGACAACTCCGACAAAAACAATATAAATATGGGGGGAAATTAATTAAGCGGATGCTATCATTTCACATAAAATTGCCAATAAAGGGCACATAACTCTATAAGAAACAAGTAACTGGTGTTGTATGCAACACATAAAGTCCCCTACCGGCTCCACCTTGACTCAATATGGTAATCAATCCCATTTTTTGCCATATTTTCACTATTTCCGTTACCATAGCAACCACAATTTTAGTCGAAGAACAAAAATAAAATGACGTGCATAATCTACACATTGCCATCTAGTCATATACCAAGTTTCATCAAGTTTGCTTGCTTAGTTATTGCGGGATCCCATTTTTTACCATATTTTCACTATTTCCGTTACCATAGCAACCACAATTTTAGTCGAAGAACAAAATAAAATTATGTGCATAATCTACACATTGCCATCTAGTCATATACCAAGTTTCATCAAGTTTGCTTGCTTAGTTATTGCGGGATCCCATTTTTTACCATATTTTCACTATTTCCGTTACCATAGCAACCACAATTTTAGTCGAAGAACAAAAATAAAATGACGTGCATAATCTACACATTGCCATCTAGTCATATAGCAAGTTTCATCAATTTTGCTTGCTTAGTTATTGCGGGATCCCATTTTTTCCATATTTTCACTATTTCCGTTACCATAGCAACCACAATTTTAGTCGAAGAACAAAATAAAATTATGTGCATAATCTACACATTGCCATCTAGTCATATAGCAAGTTTCATCAAGTTAGCTTGCTTAGTTATCGCGGGATCCCATTTTTGCCATATTTTCACTATTTCCGTTACCATAGCAACCACAATTTTAGTCGAAGAACAAAAATAAAATGACGTGCATAATCTACACATTGCCATCTAGTCATATACCAAGTTTCATCAAGTTAGCTTGCTTAGTTTTTATCGCGGGATCCATTTGGCCAGATCACTGACAGTACAGCAACCTAATTCTAGTCGAAAGAACTAAAATAAAATGATGTGCATAATCTACACATTGCCATCTAGTCATATACCAAGTTTCATCAAGTTAGCTTGCTTAGTTATTAAGTTATCGCGGGATCCAGATTTGAGCGGACAGACGGACGGACAGACGGACAGACGGACGGACAGACGGAGGGCAAACCTATAGTCCCCTCCGGTGTGAACACCGGTAGGGGACTAATCAGTGGACTGGAAACAATTGTATGTATACATGTGTATTTTTTTCCTTACATATATGAATGAAATCTTTATGAAAGTAAAATTAAGATTAAAATGCTAACTCTTCAAAGTAAACTTGGAAAAACAAATATGTAATTACAAAATCTATTATCTACACACACTGTTTGATTGCTTCCATAACAAATAAAAATTGGTTTCAAAATTCAAAAAATCAAATTAAGCAAGCTACATATTAGCACTGCAAAAAAAAACCTATCTAATCAAACTAATCAAAAAGTGATTTAACATAGAATCATATATACTCTGAAAAATAAGTTTAGCTTCTCAAACATTTGGATGTGCTTAATTTACATTTCACAGAACAATCTGTGTAGGCTTCACAAAAATCATACCTGGCAAGTCCTTTCCAGCAGTATCAGCTGAGGGGTAGGAGTTTATATTCACATCTGACACGGAAATACTGTCCAGGTAAGGCACACAGACGCACGTGTAGCCAGTGCCGGCCTGAGACATAGCTGACCCATACATGTACGGCATATACATAGGGCCCTGTTGAGGCATCATTCCCTGTGGTGGGTACTGAGCAAGTTCTCCAGGCATGCACATCTAGTCAGAAACAAACAACATTCACTGGTGTTATGAATATGTCTAAACTACAAATCAACCTCACCGTGGGTAATGATCTAAATGTAAATCGTTCATACAGATTCAACTTTATACTCTTGCCTTAATATGCAGCCTGTTCCTATCATCATATTATCGATGAAACAGCTGGAATACAAAATGAGGATTCAAGTGGTTGTTTTGGGGTCTTTTCGTTGTTTTCCTTCTCTTGGAAAGCCTCCAAGAAATGTGTAAAGGTAAAATTATCAGGCAGCAACATATGGTATATGGTTGAAGGTTAATTTCATGCTGAAATTTTGACATTTCCAGTCTATTCTATGGAATAGTAATTTGAGACAACAAAGCCTTCATGCATTATATTGCATGTAAATACGTTTAAGAAAATGGTGCCAGATGTTTCACCATTGTTAAATGCAAGCATGCATTCCTTAGTTCTATCTCACCTGATGCAAAAAATAAAACCATATGCTGGTGATATATTATACACACACATAGCTGGCAATATCAGCTTGCCTCTAGAATAGAACTTAATGTATCAGCCTATCTTTACAGACTTGTCCCCAGGAAGCCAAGGAACTGGATACTTTCCCTGCCAGGGAGTATGCAACAGTTTCAAACACCAGCTGTGATACATTATATCCTTACAAATAAACAATCATAACAGAGGGACATTTATATGTCCTCATGGAAGGCGGGATTTGCATCAAGGAATTGGATACTTTTATTGTCTAAATGACTGATTTGGAATTACAGCTTTTTTCAATAACAGCTAAAGCTATCACTCAAAGTAATTAAAAAGCATCTGCTACACTGCCTTGACTCAACAAAATGAAATGTTTTTGTAAAACAGGATGGGGTGCCAAGGACCTGTATGCAACATTATGGAAAGAGACAATGGTCATGATTCTTATATAGACTCCACCTGCACGGCAGTGTAGCAGGGTTACAAATGAAATTGTATGAAGTCATGGCGCAAATACCCCCCACATGCCGCTTTGTCACAGGGATTTTGAAATGACACAAATGAGGGTTACAGTTTTTGGGCACTGCACTTCATCTATCTACATATGAAGATTCATCTTGATACCTTCATACTTTTTTATTTATGGTCAGGACAAAAAATGAGGTATGAACATTTACAAAGAGCAATAACTCCAAAATTATGTGACAGAGACTTATGATTTTTGGTAACTGCACTTCCATTCAATAAGATCTATCCACATATGAAATTTCATCATATCTTTTATACTTTTTGAGTTATGGTCTGGACAATAATTAAGTATGAAAATTTACAAAGAGTAATAACTCCAAAATTACACAACAGATAGTTATGGGTTTTGGTCACTGCACTCCCCCTTAATGAGATCTATCCACTTATGAAATATCATCTTGATATCTTTTATACTTTTTGAGTCTGGACAAAAAAAAAACAACAAGAAAAGGTGCCTGTGAGAAACTAATGCTCCACCAGGATATGGTCAGAACCAACTATTTTGCTTGTATTTTTTAAAGTTTATATAATGATGTACATTTGTACAAAGTTTCATGATGATGTGAAGTAACCTTTACAAAAGTAGCTTAAACACAGAGGTAAACCTGGGGCAGAATAACCAATTTTACCAAGTCACAGCCATAAAATTAAATTAATACTACCAGAAAATTCCTTTCATAGAAAAATAAGTTTAAAAACAAATGCAGAACAAATGATTTTACCATATTCAACCAATCATGAAATAATGGTCTCAGCAATAAATATTAAATAGATCATATGTGTACCAAGTTTCATCAAGATGTGAAGTCATCTTCATAGAATAAAAGTTCAAACACAATGGTAAACCTAGGGCAGAACAATCAGTTTTACCATGTTCATCCAACCATGAAATATAGGTCACAATTATAAATCTTAAAACGACTTAAACACAAAGGTAAACCTCATGATGTGAAACCTAGACAGAATCAATTGTACAATTTTCATCCAACCATGAAATATAGACCATGTCACAGCCATAAATTTGCATTAATATTATGATGTACATGTGAACATAGTTTCATAATGATGTGAAGCCATCTTCAAAGAAAAACACAACTTAAACACAAAGTTAAACCTGAGGCAGAACAAACAATTATACTATGTTCATCCAACCATGAAATATAGGTTGATGACATAAATGTGCATAAATAGTTAATAGATCATATCATGATGTACATGTGTACCTAGTTTCATCAAGATGTGAAGTCATCTTCATAGAAAAAAAACTTCAACACAAAGGTAAACCTGAGGAAGAACAATCAATTTCAGCATGTTCATCCAACCATGAAATATAGGTCACAGCATGAATTGGTATACATATTAATTAGATTATATCAAGATGTACATGTGTACCTAGTTTCTGTGAAGCTGTGAAGTCCTCTTCATTGAAAAAACCTTAAATGCAAAGGTAAACCTGACGTGTGACGGACGAATGGACGGACGAACGGACGTTGGCGGGGCATAAAAGCAACAGATTGCTGGATAAGCTGAATCAAGTATAAGCCCTGAACAACCAAGTTGTAAGGGGGGTAAAATTAAGCAGAGTAAAAGATTTGTGTTAACTAATAAACCTGACTAATCCTCAACCTTCATCCAAGCAAAAACAAAATCTTAGGATTGGTTACAGTGATTAAGAAGAAAAGCACAGATTTAAATCAAGTGGCAGTTGAAAAAATTATATGCCCATCCAGCTTATAGAGCACTGTCAAGAATTGCAGCACAAGGGACTGGGAGTTTTGTATATCCAAGACAATGTGGAAATAAAAGTTTTTAAAGTTCCTAAAGCTTTGACCATTTATTGTGTTGATAATTATGATCTATTTTTAGAAATATTACATGACTAAAGATTGCATCTCTTTTATTACTTTTGGGAATTTAAATTTGACTAAATACTAACCATGTTGATAGAAACTAGATTAAAATCTACTGTTGTTTGGTGTTTGCACTTTTTAACATCCTTAATTGTCATTCATTAATTTTCAGAATACTGTGCCTATATTTGCCAAAGTTAGCAAAAAATTAAAGTGGATGACAATACAATATGTAATCCGATATACAGCCTATTATTAGACAAACATATATAACAGAGGCACATTTTCATGTAACACAATGTAATACGACAGAACAAACTAATTTATCATATTACAAAATTGGTAGATTAATATTACGGACTGCTGTTGAGCAGCATACCTGATTCATGTTGTGTTTGTTGTTGACAGCTGCAGCAGTGAGAGGGGGTTGGGGATAGGGTGTGTCAATGTTCATGTACTCCACTCCAGCTCCTGTCATGGTTGTTGACTTGGGGCAGGGATCGTAGAGGCTTGAGGGGTAACTGTAGAAATCAATGAAAATACCAGATTACACCTTTCTATATGATAATACAGTATCAAATTACAAAAAATATACAAGTATAATCATGTATATGAAAAACATTATGGATAATACAAAATGATCCAACTTGATTTAACCAACAACAAGGTTCATTTTTAACTAATTGGATCATATAGTACCTGTCACATGAATATTTAAGTTGTTGTTTTTGAGTCAGGACCATCTTTGAGACAGTATTTCAGTCTTATAGCAACATCCATCATATCAGAGGTAGAGTGTACAAGGGACACCTGGGTAGAACCACCCATATTTTGGAAGTCCAATAGACTTTATACATGTGAGAACAATATAGAGCAAATTAACATCCATCTTTGCTACAAAACACAAATTGATATGCAAGTTAGTGGTCACCAAAGAGGTAATTGTGTCAGAAAATCTCACTTTACTCAATTTAGGGGTATAAACTGCTTATTAACCCTTTCCCTCATAGAGGAAACCATGAAAAGACCTATTCGAACAGCATAAAATCAGATCAGCCTGCGAGTAACTCGCAGGCTGATCAGGTTTTATGCTGTTCGCTGCTCCTCAGTGGTCTGGAAATGAGGATTTTGTAATTAAATTTGGTAAGGTTTAACTGTGGTTTTCTGCAGATCAGACTTTATGTGGTACCTACTGAGTGCGTCAAAATGAGTCCATATGAGGGAAAGGGTTAATTTATTAATTAATCTGTGATTACTAACTGCTTACATAATGCATTTCTTTACTTTATATTGTTCTTATTTAATTTAGCTATTCTTTGCAAGGCTGTTCTTTAGTCTAAATACAACTTAAAACTGAACTTACATAATTAATACCCACAGCACTGCATGTCCAGGTAGACAGTATGATTAAAACAATGGAATATTCAACTCTACTTGACAAAAAAGTGACACATCCAGACACTGGACCAATAAGTCTTAGTGCTTTATTCACAAAGAAAGTTCAATCTTGATTTTAGGAAAAATCAGTGACTTAAGAATAATAGTTTTTCTGCTTTACCATCCCTGAAATTTAACACTAAGGTCTATAATAGTAGAAAATTGCCCCTTAATCTAGTAAAGCAGTTGTGTGGAAGGAGTATTTAATGATTAGGTAAATACTGGACTTATAAATCAAGGTTAAGAAATATCTTCAATGTTTAATGGATATTGCCCCCTTCTTATATATACTAAGCACATATACTATTTACTAGTATGATATTGAAAAAAAAAAAATCCTATTATTTAAATACTCTTGCAATCGCATTTTCCAGGACCAGAAATAAATAGTATATTATGTTTGTACAATTCAGTACCTTTACAACACAGTATCTGGGGTCCAGGTTTAGATATTACATTTTACTGGACCATATCATCTCTCTGTGAAAATGCACGGACACAAACAACTTAAAACACTCACTGAAGGTAGAAGTAAATACTGAGTCACTTATATGTTCTTATGTTGAACCATGTCATACTGACTTTCATATCATAATGGACCTTTACTGTATATTTCCTAGGAGTGAATACTGAGATTCTTCTATTATCCTATGTTGAACCATGTCATACTGACTTTCATATCATAATGGACCTTTACTGTATATTTCCTAGGAGTGAATACTGAGATTCTTCTATTATCCTATGTTGAACCATGTCATATTGACTTTCATATCATAATGGACCTTTACTGTATATTTCCTAGGAGTGAATACTGAGTTTCTTCTACCAGATAAATGAAATGTTTTTTTAAACCTTAACTTACAGCTAGAGATAAAGTTGACAGTTTTATTAAATGTTCAAAATCCTACAAATCAAATGGATGAATAATCAGTGCATTGTAAGTCTTCATAACTTGTGACCTTCCAAGATATAATTTCCTATCCTTTCAGCTATAAAACCCAAACATTTGAATAAAATATAAGTGTAAATATTCAAGTTTTGAAACCAGAGAAATAAAAAAAAAACAAAAAAAAAAACATTTCAATGGACTTGGACGTCATAACAAAATATGTAAATATAAATCCACGATATACAAAGAAACGCATATTCACATTAGATTTTATCTCTGTACCTTGTATAAATCACCTCATTTTAACACATCATACTTTAAAAATATGTGTCATTCCCATCATATACTGGTTCCTCCAAAAAGTCAACTCATTAGAAATTTGACACAATTTACCACATATGCTACTCTTTTTGGTGTACCTCATTTAGTGTTGAAAGAACCTGACATGTCCCAGCTGCATGTTGTTTAGCTTATTTCATTCATAGTGGGGTAGAAAATTCCAGCACTTAACCCTTTCCCTCATATAGACTCATTTTGACGCCCTCAATAGATATCACATAAAGCCTGATCTGCAGAAAACCACAGTTAAACCTTACCAAATTTAATTACAAAATCCTCATTTCCAGACCACTGAGGAGCAGCGAACAGCATAAAACCTGATCAGCCTGTGAGTTACTCGGAGGCTGATCTGGTTTTATGCTGTTCGCATAGGTCCTCTATGAGGGAAAGGGTTAAGATCAAACTCCTTTACAGTCACTTTCTCTCTCTCTTCTCTTTCTCTCTCTCTCTTCTTTCTCTCTGTCTCTTTCGTGGGGTAGATAACTAAGGCTCAAAAGAATTATGACCCTACTCATAATTTGTTTGTAGGCTGTTTTAATGGTATTATCAATCATTAATGGTTTCATTTTTATGTCAGAAAAATAGCTTTATAATGATATTCTTTTGTTACAATGCACCATCACTAAACAAAAAGTTCTTGCATCTTGAATTAATTTACCTACTGTATTTCAGAAGAAAATTGCTTATTGGCTACAGTATCCTTCCTTTGAATTTTCAAAATGACTTAAAACAGCTATCCAAAAATTACACTAGTATAATTGATAGACAATGGTTTACACAAAATAACACAACATTTTGTTTTTGTGATACTGTTTGTGAGCAGTTGACCTCATCAAGAATGAGAAGGCAGAGCTTAAATTTTTGCTGCTAAAAACTGGAAACATGAATTATATTACCATAGACTCATTAATTTTCATGGGTGATTAATTTTGTTGATTTTTAAGACAGCATTATCCATGAATATTTATCCCCATAAATCTACTTAATAATTAGACCTCATATTTTCTTAACTATAACATGAATCCATAAATATATGTGACAAAACTGACGAAATAACTGATTCCACAAAATTTTATATCAACAAAAATTACTGATTTTACAGTAAATGAAAAACATTCTCCAAGTTAAACGCTCACCAGACCAAGGTAGGTGTTCTCCTGTCACTGCTACCAGGTGAGGGTGCCTGGTAGGGGTAGTAATTGCTGGCAGGGCGGCTACAGAATCCTGGTTGGGAGGCCAACACACTGGGACTGCCCTGAAACACAGGTAGGTGCGTGTTCTATAAATCACCTATTGCATAATATTGTTACAGTAGCATAAGTATGATTTTTTTACTGAATATAAAGATATTGGCAGGAAATGGCAGAACTGGATCTTAGATTATTCTTTCTCTTTAAAACATAGCAGCTGAAAACAGATGGACAGACATGTGCACTGCCTACCTAACCCTGAGGAAATCAGTTTGTGCCTGTGTGTATGTGTGAGCGTGTTTCTTTCTTTCACAGTTTGGACCGTGCTAAAAACTTCAAAATAATGATTATTTGGAAATAAAATCCAATGGAAATGATTTAGCCTTTCTTACTCTATATAAAGATAAGGGCCATTCTTCAACATGCGATTTTCAATTACTCAAGCTCCTTGCCTGGTCCCTAAACTGAATATCCTATATGAAACAAAAATTAAGTATGAAAATTTACAAAGGGCAATAACTCCAAAATTACATGACAAAGAGTTTATGGTTCATGGTCACTGCATGCCCCCTCAATGAAATCTATCAAGATATGAAGTTTCATCTTGATATCTTTTATACTTTTTGAGTTACAGCCAGGACAAAAATTAAGTATGAAAATTTACAAAGGGCAATAACTCCAAAATTACATGACAAAGAGTTTATGGTTCATGGTCACTGCATGCCCCCTCAATGAAATCTATCAAGATATGAAGTTTCATCTTGATATCTTTTATACTTTTTGAGTTACAGCCAGGACAAAAATTAAGTATGAAAATTTACAAAGGGAATGACTCCTAAATTACGCGACAGAGAGTTATGATTCTTGGTCACTGCACGCCCCCTCAATGAGATCTATCCACATATGAAGTTTCATCTTGATATCTTTTATACTTTTTGAGTTAAGGCCAGGACAAAAATTAAGTATGAAAATTTACAAAGGGCAATAACTCCAAAATTACACGACAAAGAGTTTATGGTTCATGGTCACTGCACGCCCCCTTAATGAGACCTGTCCACATATGAAGTTTCATCTTGATGCCTTTTATACTTTTTGAGTTACGGCCCGGACAAAAATTAAGTGTGAAAATTTACAAAGGGCAATAACTCCAAAATTACATGACAAAGAGTTTATGGTTCATGGTCACTGCATGCCCCTTTACTTTTTGAGTTATGGCCCGGACATAGAAACTGACAGACTGACGGCCGGCCGGACGGCCAGACAGACAAGCTGAATCCAGTATACCCCCCTTACAACTTCGTTGTGTGGGGGGTATAATAAGCAAGTTAATTGTCATACCTACAATGCTGTGTAAAACATATGTTGATACCAATTAATATTGTCACAAACTATGACTTGTCCTACAGATTAACTAACTGTAGTAAAAGGAACCAATTTTGTTTGTGTTTTTCTAATTCAATTATAAGAAAATAATGATGAGAATGAGTAAATAAAATGAGAAATACAAGCATTGTTTTATTCCCAAGCGTGTAGAAAAATCACACCACAGCCAATTATACACAAACTGGTTAAAAAGCAAATGATTGGTATGTAAAACAAGAGGCCCATGATGGCCCTAAATCGCTCACCTGAGATAAACAGGTTGACCCAAGGAACATCTGTACCAATTTATTTTAAAATCTGGCCAGTAGTTTTGAAGAAGATGATTTTTAAAGTTTTCATATTTTTTTTCTTTTTGTTGCCATGGCAACCAGAGTTCTATATGGATCATGTTTATTTTAGGAACTTTTGTGAAGGTTGACCCAAGGATCATTCCTGCCAAGTTTAATCAAATTCTGTCCAGTGGTTTCAGAGGAAATGTTGATTAAAGTTTTCCCTATATACATATAAGGCAAATAAGCCCCGCCCCTGGCTGCCATGTTTTTTATGGATCGGACATTTTTTTTAGCAACTTTGGTAGAGGTTGACCCAAGGAACATCTGTACCAATTTATTTTAAATCTGGCCAGTAGTTTTGAAGAAGATGATTTTTAAAGTTTTCATATTTTTTTCTTCTTTTTGTTGCCATGGCAACCAGAGTTCTACATGGATCAAGTTTATTTTAGCAACTTTTGTGAAGGTTCACCCAAGGATCATCCCTGCCAAGTTTAATCAAATTCTGTCCAGTGGTTTCAGAGGAGATGTTGTTTAAAGGTTTCTCTATATACATATAAGGCAAATAAGCCCCGCCCCTGGCGGCCATGTTTTTTTACGGATCGGAATAATTTTAGCAACTTTGGTAGAGGTTGACCCAAGGAACATCTGTACCAATTTATTTTAAAATCAGGCCAGTAGTTTTGAAGAAGATGATTTTTAAAGTTTTCATTTTTTTTCTTCTTTTTGTTGCCATGGCAACCAGAGTTCTACATGGATCAAGTTTATTTTAGCAACTTTTGTGAAGGTTCACCCAAGGTATCCCTCAATTCCTGCAAGTTTAATCAAATTTTGTCCAGTGGTTTTAGAGGAGATGTTGTTTAAAGGTTTCTCTATATACATATAAGGCAAATAAGCCCCGCCCCTGGCGGCCATGTTTTTTTACGGATCGGAATACTTTTAGCAACTTTGGTAGAAGTTGACCCAAGGATTGTCTGTACCAATTTATTTTAAAATCTGGCCAGTAGTTTTGAAGAAGATGATTTTTAAAGTTTTCAAATTATTTTTCTTTTTGTAACCATGGCAACCAGAGTTCTTCATGGATCAACTTTATTTTAGCAACTTTTGTAGAGCCTCACCCAAGGAACATTCCCGCCAAGTTTCATTAAATTCTGTCAAGCAGTTTCAGAGGAGATGTCGTTTAAAGCAAATTGTTGACGACGGACAAGGACGACGCACGACGACGGACGCCGGACGAAGGGCGATCACAAAAGCTCACCTTGAGCTAAAAACATTATTTCTTAACTTGACTGGACTATCTGAATTTACCATCACTTCAACAGTATTTCAGTCATAAAGCGACGTCCAACTAATTACAGGTGGAGGAAGACCCTGAATGCATGGAACCATTATTTCTTAATTATCTATTATCATTAGAAGGAATGTTTGTGTCATTTCTTCACTGGTTTACATAAATATACAATATTATATATACAAGTTTAAGCCTACCAAAAGTTCCTTCCAGTGCATTTATTAACTTTGAGATATAGAGTGAAAGCTGATTAAGGGTTAACCCTTTCCCTCATAGAGGACACCATGAAAAGACCTATGCGAACAGCATAAAACCAGATCAGCCTGCGAGTAACTCGCAGACTGATCAGGTTTTATGCTGTTCGCTGCTCCTCAGTGGTCTGGAAATGAGGATTTTGTAATTAAATTTGGTAAGGTTTAACTGTGGTTTTCTGCAGATCAGGCTTTATGTGGTACCTCTTGAGTGCGTCAAAATGAGTCTATATGAGGGAATGGGTTAAACCAATATTTCCAACAATCTATTTAAACATAAAATTATTTCCTACTTAACACTGATTCTTCACTCACACTCATAATACAGATTACATTATAGAGAGAAAATTTACATATTCAGTATTTTTGTTGGCGCAACACCTTGAGAGAAAAATAGTGAAATAACATTTCACATGAACATGACATGACAAAACATGGATAGACAGCATGAAATTGGATTACGAAACTCTTTTTAGAAGCCTTTCACAACAAATTACATATCTAAAATTACTTGGGTTTAACGGTCCACTCAAATGCATCTGAATGTCATTACCATGTACCAGACTAATCACTCAATAATTATGACTCCAGCTTTACTTATTCAAGTAAATCCACTCAGAAATGACAACATGGGTAAATAACTAAAATTTACATTTTCTCGTATCATCATGTTAAATAACACCTTAACCCTTTCCCTCATAGAGGATACCATGAAAAGACCTATGCGAACAACATAAAACCAAATCAGCCTGCGAGTAACTCGCAGGCTGATCAGGTTTTATGCTGTTCGCTGCTCCTCAGTGGTCTTGAAATGAGAATTTATAATTAAATTTGGTAAGGTTTAACTGTGGTTTTCTGCAGATCAGGCTTTATGTGGTACCTATTGAGTGCGTCAAAATGAGTCTATATGAGGGAAAGGGTTAACATATTAACACATTAAAACTAGTGACCTTGTCTACAATTATAAACATACTTCTTTGCACAGTTAGCCTTACACTGTAAATTTGTGATTAATTGTCTATCTACTGATTTGATCTGATGAAAATGTAAAAATAAAATAGTAGGACAATGGTATCTGTACACAACCCTTTTATTTATGAAGTAAAAAGCACCTGCAGGTGACATTTCTGATTTTATCTTGGAAATGATATGCATAGTTAATAATTTACAGTATAAATTATGAAAACATATGCTGCACTGTAGTTCACAGAAACATCAAGTATGGGAACAGAAACATGGTCACATAGAAAGCCAGGTTGCTCACCATTTGACTTTATGGAATAGCAAGTTTATGTTACTAACTGCATACAAAGCATATCTCACTCACACTCTCGAGTTTGTAGACTGGCAGTACCCATCAGTCTTATGTAGCCATAAATTGAAAACAGGCATTGTTATTTAGCATAATTACAACAGCCATTTTCATTGTTTTGTATCACTCGGGGGTTCAGTAGCATATCAATGCAATGTGATTGTGTTCATAAGGTTAGTACGGTCATAACCTCTTTATGTATGCAATTTATGAATCAATCTATAAATAGAGATAATGACATCACTAGCTTGCACTAATCTCTATACTAGATTCACCCAAAAACTGCAAATTGTGCTTCCGCGCAAATAGACCAATGTAGTTAAAGCAGTTTATAAATATAACCAAAGATTAGTGACATGAGTATGCTTAGATATTACTCAATGTGCCTTTATCATTGTCAACACATATTTTGTACTTTCAACAGTTCTATTTTAGATTGGGCAATACATGTAAGAATCGCTAACCTACATCACTGTCACATCAATTTTTGGAAAATGTAGTGTTTGTGTAATTGACAGATAAGTATTTTGCTCTCAAAAGGTCACATACACTGCAAAAGAAATGAATTTCACTGGCATTAATAAACTGAAAATAACTTAATAGTATGTTAAATCATTTTATTTACATTACTTATCAATTTCAGTGCAATCTCCAATGCAGGAGATCTTAGTGGCACAGCCATGATTTACCCATGATCCTTTGAGCCCCTTCAAACAGGGTCGAATTCCACCAACAATTCTTGCCGCTAACAAAACTTATATACTTAAGGGAGAATTTCATTAGTCTTGTTTCTCTACTAGAAATACCCATTTTTTTCATTTCTTCTCAATTATTGTTAGTAATTTCATTTCAACTTAGTCGTGTACTTGAACATTTCATAAAATAGTAATTTTGGAATGTGTATCTACATAGTTTAAGAATTTAAGTATTACTTAGCGCTAAGTATTGAATTCGAGCCAGGTCTATCAAACTAGTTTTGAAACACTGATTTATGAATGGAACATATGAAACAAAGCACCAACAGACTGCCAGTGGGTTTATTATGAAACAAAGAGAGAGTTCAGCTGACTGAACCTTTGCCTCTACTGAGATCAACCCTGCTTAAGAGCTGGAGTTATAATTACATGTAAAGCTGGTTCAGCATGTAAATGCTGTCTTTCAGTGCATTGTGCACTTTATCTTATTATAATCCCAGTCAATATCTCTTCCTTCCAACTGAATGTACACATTTCAGTGACATAACAGCTCATTGATTTTCTAATATTCTCTTTACACAATGTCATTTTGTGAAATATGACAAAAAGTGTCTCTCATTCTCTCCAATCCCAATGTATTTATTGCATCAAACTAAGCTACTACCTGGACTACTTTTCCTTCAGTGCTAAGCAACCACCTGTGCTAAGCAGCCACCTATGATAAAAACCTTTCTTTGCAAAGTAGCAATCTGGGCTAAGAAACTCCTAGACTTAGAAGCTACATGAGCATAGCAGCCATCTGGGTTAAACAAACACCTATACTCTGCAGACACCTGAGCTAAGCAGACACCTTTACCAAGCAGGCACCTGTTCTTAGCAGCTAGCAGTCACCTGGGCTTAGCAAATACCTGTACCAAGCAGGCACCTGTTCTTAGCAGCCACATGGGCTAAGCAAACTCTCAGGCTAAGCAGATCCCTTGCTTAAGCATCCACCTGGACTTAGCAGCCACTTGCTCTTGTTCCTATTATTGTCTTTGATTATAATTAAAAGTTTCATTATGAGTGTCTGCAGACTCAACTGGGCATCTCAGCTTAAATTACAGGATTAATAATTATTTATAATTAAACAATGACAAGCACTGGGAATCACAGCAAATGTGATTAAAAGTCATTAGATACCATACAAAGCACCAAAACATCATCTGTACAGCCCTACTAACCTTATAACACAATAGATATAATGGCATTTATTTTTCTTACAGCATATAATTTTTTTTTCAAAAACAATATATTTAGTCCAAATGATTTTTAAAAATACTATCTTAATTTCATTAATCTCTAACCCTCCTCTTAGTTGTATAAGCTTCTGTTGTCTAATAAGATCATCATCATGGACAACTTTTATACTCAGATTTTTATACCAATATCATGATTATGTATATGTACATACAATTCATCCCCCCACCCCAGCTTGTCCCATGATATTTCTAGACTATCTCCCATAGAAGCTAAGCATCATGTAACAGACTGTAGTATTAGCCATGTACACTTGGAAAATGAATACACAATCAATATACAAAAACTACGGACATAAAATAACACTCCTCAATTGCTATTGAAAAACATAAATAATATGTCATCCAATTTGAAGCACACACACAGACCCACACAATTGTTCATAACTGTTAACCAATATATCTCCATTTCAGAACATGGCTGCAAAAATTACTAATTACTATAACAATCCCTAAAGGTGATTGACTTGTAATGTGAATGTAGGACAGGATGTGACAAGCTTGATTCATATATTACCCACCCTGCACCCCCTTTCTGCTAAGTGGATTTATGATAATGTAACTAACCCAGTAAGATACTACCACAGTGCTACCATTTCAGTCCTGATCATGTATACCAAGTTTCAATTAAATTCTTTCACCCTATACACCTTCAAGGTTTGAACACCAAATTTCAATTAAGAAAGCAGATTCAAAATATTACAATCAAATTGGGGCAATGCAATGCTACAAATACCTTTTAGTTTAGGAAATGGTTGAAATCTGGAGGACAACTCAAAACTATTTGAAAATATGTTTATACAAATATAAAACCATTTGAAAGAAAACAACTTTGGTTTTAAAATGTAATTGGATTACTGAATAC
Source organism: Solen grandis (assembly GCA_021229015.1). Taxonomy (NCBI): domain Eukaryota; kingdom Metazoa; phylum Mollusca; class Bivalvia; order Adapedonta; family Solenidae; genus Solen; species Solen grandis. The sequence goes on from CM037777.1 coordinate 56,362,699, forward strand.
CAACTTCCAATACAAAATGAATGAGCTTATAGCCTTTAAATGATACAAGATAAAACATATCTGTTAAGTAACACATAAACATTAATTTTCAATAGAATTATTCCTTGCATACAAGATTATACTCTTCCCTACTTTACATACAGCATATTCACATTTATATTCAAAATATACCCTTTTCTCAGTCCAAATTATCCTCTCAAGCTTTCAACACATCATTAATCATAATTATTATGTTAATAAGTAAACAGGGGGGAAATAAGATGTCTTGATCTGAAAAACATTAGTAAAGGCCATACATTGCACAGGTTGCATCAATATTAAATAGGACCAAAACAGCAACAGAGAATGGCAATGTCAAATATGGAAATTAGTTTTGAAGGATAACATCACTTGTGACAAAGTTAAATCAAGCCTGTCTACCATAACAGGCTGCGATCAACAAGCAGTACATCTGTTCAAATAATCTAAATGAAGAAAAAAAAAGTTTTTAATGAACATATTTGAGTTACTGAAGTCCATCAAATCATCTAGCAAATCCTAAGGATTAATCCAAAGAAAGGATAGAAAATAAATATGCAGAGCATGAAAGTGCACTAAAATCATTGATGAAACCAGCAATGCCGATTTGTTTTCATTGTTGAAAAATACAAAAATGTCCTCCTTAACCAATTTGTATTTTTATTGGATTCACTGCGTAGCCATGGATACAGAGTAACCATATTTCACAGCATCGCTGCTCCTTTTGATGTTTGGCCTTCTAACGTGTTTTTATACTTCTGCACAATTACACTTTGATTAGCTTCCTTGTTGATATATCTTTACTCAACTGGGGCAGTGTTTTTAAAAATACATTTTAGTACTTAAGTACTTAGATTCAAACATTGCCCATTAATTTCAATAGGAATTTGAGAATGACTTACAAATTTGAGCCTGAGATAGTACTAAAATATTTTCGAGGGGCTTGGTGTTGTTTTGTAATGAAGTGTTTAGTTATGTCCTTACACATCCAGACTGTTATGCTTTATAAATGATAAATTCATATCTGTATCTATAATCTACAACAATAACAATGTTCAGCATACATGTCAATGACATACTGAAAGATTCCTCTTTGCAGTGTATACATCAGTGCTGCAACCCTTTGATTTTATTTTTTTAATGTCTGGCAAATTTCACAATTTAACTTCGTCTTTTGGGTATCCCACATGCAAACAGAATTGGTTATAATTGATGGTTTCTTGTTGTTGCTGCCTTTTAG
>CM037777.1:56364056-56396865 GCA_021229015.1 Solen grandis
GGCCTCAGCAAAGCTTAAACCTGTGTAAATATGTACACCACTGACGTCTCTATCAGTGTAAGCTGTTGAGTTTGTTTACAACTGAGTCTGAACTGACCCATTTAAACCTCGTTCTGGTTACCTTACTGAATATGCATGAGATAATATTAAGAATGGTCTATTACATCATCATCACCAGTCATCTTGGAAATGGTTTCCATGGTAACATGTCACTTGTCCTGATGATGGTTACTCCACCCACTGATCATGGTGAACAAGAATCTAAACAAGTGCTGGTAGAACCAGTGGATGCTCCCAGAATTGCGCTTTGTCACAAGATGGGTACTTTATTATACTATATGAGCACTGGACAAAATTTAAGTATGAAAAATAACTAAGGGCAATAACTCCTTAATTATGCAAAACAGAGTAATGGTTCTTGTACACTGCATTTCTTCTCATTGAGATCTATCTACCTATGAAGTTTCATGTTAATACTTCTTATAGTTTTTGTGTTTTGCTTTGGACAAAATTTAAGTATGAAAAATAACAAAGGGCAATAACCCCTAAATTAGCACTTCTCCTTGTTGAGATCTATCTAGTATGAAGTTATCATGTTTGTGTTATACTCCAGATAAAATTATGACAGAATGACGGGAAAGATAGATGGACAAAGTGGCACCTATATGCTCTCCCTTCAGTGAGCGTAAAATATTATCAGAGGGTCAAAAGTTATGACCCTTGAGCTATAGAAAAAATTTCAGATTTCACTTTACAATCTAGCTTCCACAAATTAAGTCAACATAAAACATTAAATCAAGGATATCAGGTGAGCAATATAGGGCCATCACCACCTTCTTGTATCAGATTTCCAACTAGAAATGTGTCCATAGGACACGGATGCCCCCGCCATTTTGTTTATTAGATGATATTTTTGTCAGTGAATATGATGAAAAATTGAAAAATTTATATAAAAGATGATTTTAAGATCAAATGAGTGCTGTGACCCTGACCTAAACTAAGTGATGTGACTTGCAACTTGGTTCTTGTTTGAGCCAAGTTATTTCAAAACACAACCATTCACAACAAACTTAAAGCCGGAACAAGATTTTAAGGTCAACCAAGTGCAGTGACCTTGAACTTCAAGCTAGAAACCTGGTTCGTGTTTGCGACACATTGTCTTGTCCTAAGGATCACTTATGCCAAGTTATTTAAAAAAAAAATCAAGACTAGAGTTACAATTGGGAATTTTAATTTCAACTGCTGTGACCTAAACCTTCAAGCAAGTGACCTGGTTCTTGTTCTGGACACATAGTGTTGTCCTAAGGATCCCTTGTGCCAAGTTATTTGAAAAGCAACCCTTAAAAATTATTGGAAATTACACAACACACACCCACATCCAATCACTGGACTGCAATATCATGTGATCAATGATTGACCTTGTTTGCACAGAAGAACACATAGATTTGTTTGTGATACTGATTGTGAGAAGTTGACATAGTCATGAACTGAAAACAATTCTAAAACAATGGGTGAAGGAGGGTGAATGATGGCATTTTGATCATACAAAACAGACTTACAGTAAAATTGCAATAACCTGAGGACTGAAGAAGGGAACATGGAAAATTATGCATGGCTTGGAAAACTAAGGGAATTTCTTTTTCTTCTCCTGTGTGTTTCTGTAGTCTGCAATATGGCAAGAAACAGACTTTGAATCAGTTTAAAGTATTGCGATTTTTCTACATTTCGAATACATACAAAAACTCAATAAAGATATACATGTAATAACTGCTCTACAAAAATATATTTTCTTACGGTTCTTCCTGTGTACAAAGCTTCACCGTGATTGGACTATGACTTTCAACCTTTGCTGGGACATAGGTTTTTGTCCCATTGACATCAGTGGGTACCAAGGCACACTTCCAGTCTTTGATGTCCCTGCTGGTCTCCCGGTCATGGTGGAAGAGGTACACGGAGGGAATTTCTTTCAACTCCCCATTAAAACTTACAATGTATGACTGTGTGGTGTGACTTTTCACCGCTGCAATAGGATATAAACAGCTAATTCATATTGATCAACCATAGAAATAACTGCCAATAAGAAAGTATTTTTCCTTCTTCTTCTTTTTCTATGATAATGGCAAACATTCAATACTGAAACATGGCCATGTGTTGGGGGTTAAATAGTAAAAGTCTGTCAGGTTTCAAAAGCTACTCAGTCCACCTGGTGATAAAGAACCTGAAGGTGTGAAACTGAACACCTTGTAATCCCTAACTGTAAAAATATGTACCCATATAATCGGCTGTGCAGGAAGAAGGATATTAGTAAAGTTAATCAAAGCGCACAATGTGCTGAGAGACGGCGACGGGATAATTAACATTATAAACCCAGAATTTCTGAAGTTATTGAAGCAGTCATATGATGACAAAAACTCCACCCGCTGTTGCTACAGAATTTCTGTTTGTAACATAATAATCTGGAGTAAAAGTCATGAACCTTTCATTCATAAAGAGCTGCATACCTAAGTAGGTCATTCTCTTTCTCTAGTGCTAGCGAATTCTATCTGTTGTTTTGTATATGTAGAAATTGACCAGATATTTGATTATTTAAGATACTAGAATGTTTGCCTATCTATTTCCAAGTTAAGAAATGCCCTGGGAGGAACCTGAATTCTATCTGTTGTTTTGTATATGTAGAAATTGACCAGATATTTGATTATTTAAGATACTAGAATGTTTGCCTATCTATTTCCAAGTTAAGAAATGCCCTGGGAGGAACCTAACTCGCCATCATGCAAAATATTGTGTGGACTACTTTAGGTCAATTACATACATACGGAGCACTATTTTTCTTTTTACAGGAGTAGATCTTCATATATGTAAGATGGGTTGCTGTTCTGGTTAAGAAATATCACGGATATTTTTTTCACGCTTAAAATTGATGCTTCCAATGCAAAATAATGGCAAAAGAAAACATGTTAACAAACAATAACACACTAAAAGCGGCTACGGCTATGATTTAAACGTCTGTGTAACATATTCCACTCGTATTCGTTAGTGCAGAATCGCACTGCATGGATCCGCACTAAGCACGGAGAGGTACAGTTAAAATTGTTGTGAAAATATGCAAATTAGCAAGGCCTGATTTCGTTCTTCAGCATAAGACGGCTAATCGCCGTCTAAAAAACAGGATAAAAGCTGGTGTATAGTATTTATGGTTTGAACATTGATGCAATCAGTGCTGATTTAAATTCGGGGATTGTATCAGCACTGACTACATAATTATGATAGTAATACATTCCACTGGACAGCAGTTGGAGGGAAAAATGAGTTTTTGTACTAGTCAACTGTGGTAAACATTATCTGAAAAGCTAAATGATGGTAATTCCTGAATTTTCTTGTGTATGGAATTAGTGGTGTCAGACTGGTTAATATTTTTTCAATGTGACTTTTGGCAGGGTCCTTACATTAATTTTACAAATATCAGTGTGACATTAGTATTTTAAAGTGTTTACTTCAAAAACTTTAGTATGACATTAAATTTGTCTGTTCAAAATCGGGATGTGACTATGGCACAGGATCCCTTCCTTTCCCAGTCACTGAAATGGCTACAGGCTACAGTTTTATTGTGGGTACAAGTCCAAGTGATCAACTGGATAGAGTTAAAAAAAGTTGATAACAAGGGCTACATTCGATTGAACACCATGCCCCCGAGGTGGGCCTTAGACCTTGGGGGTCAAGGTCATTTGAAGATCAAGGTCGCCTGGCAGGTAGAGCTCATCAAGGTGAAGTTTAGAGTCTGCAGGTGGAAGAACTTCTGTGTTATGGTCAAAGATTAAAGATTTTTGACAAATAGACAAACAGACAGACAGACCAAAAACGACCAAAAACAATACGCCCCGATTTATCCATTCGGGGGCATACAATGGTACATTTACAGTGTAGTTCACTTGCTTGTTGCTGATGGTATATGGGTAGTCCTAGCATGACTGGTCCAGACTTGGTATAATTTGACCTGCTGCGAATGTGAATCTATAGAGAACCTCCCAGGTACAAAACCCTGCTCTAGAAGCCTCCTATTTCGGTTTGCATTAGTTCCCAATTGACATTAAAAAAAAAGTTCTATATTAAGAAATTATTTTACTTACTGCATCTGGAGAAAAATCCAGTATCGTCATAGCGTGCGACAGCTGAACCATTCTGTACAACCCGAACCTCACATTCCTTGATGTACTCAACCACCTGCTGGTACTTCCAAAGATCTAACTTGAACATCTCGCAATTCTGATCTTTGATTGGTACATCTCTTACAGTACCATCGTAAAATTCCACCCTGGCAAATTCAGAGTTGTCTGCCTTGTAGATTTTATCTATTTTGCCAGGTGCGTAACTGAAGACATGCTCTTTGTGCAGAGCGACCACTGTATCCCTTGGCTGATGAGTAGTTCAAATTAAAATAATTTGTACATGTAACATTAATATTTGTCAAATGATGATGTGTATATGAGTACTAAGTGTTAACACACCGGTCCATCTTTTTATACCTTAAAACAGTTCACAAAAAAGGCTATTTTTGTCAGCATTATTTTTGAGACCATAAAAAATCTTATGGTTCACCTTTAAAAAAATAATTCAAAACCATAATCTTAATGACTCAGTTGTACACCCTTAGTGTACTGGAACAGGTCTTGATAAAATTTGTTGCTTTTAATACAGTTTATGAAATCACTGAGAAAGCAGGACTGAGTGATTTAAAGAATGAATTGAAATTCAAGTTAAACTGATCTGTAATTGTATTGTTTTCCAAGAGAAAATAAAAGTCTTTATATTGGAAATGCTTGCTGAGGACAAGTAAAGTCATAGTACTTTCAATTACAAAATTTAAGTACTCTCAATTAACTGCAAAACACTAAATAGCATTTTAATATGAGCATTTTCTTTAAGCCATAAAATCCTGAAGAGATCAGATAAGATCATTGAGTACCACTTACGCTACTTCAGAATCTTGCAAGAATACATGACATTATGGTACTGGAAATCATGTAGCGTTTTACCATTTATAAGAAATGATGGTTCGTTAAAGCATTATCACAACTCTGTTACTTGATCAGATTTCAATGTGCAGACCTGTGTAGATCACTCATTGTTAGTTATGGCATGTTAAACCAGCATGAGCTCACCTGGAAGATATATTTTTCATCCACTATGATATCATCTGCCTGAATGTCTTCTGAATATCCGGTCCTGTCCATCACATGGTACAGACCGTCCTGTGTGTCGAACTGGTATTTTCCGTAATAGTACCATCCGTCGTCCTTCCAACGTGCCAATACCACCTGGTTTTTCTTGAATTTTAGCCCCTCAAATTGCTCTATCACTGTGTCGTTAGTTGTGTTGAACGGCTTGGGGGATGGCGGTTTGGGGGGAAGAGGCTTGGAAGGCGTGTGAATGGCTGGACAGAAAAGAAAACCTTGTTGGCAATGTTAATGATGTTGATGTGGTTCTTGATGTACAAACTGGACAACAATGTTAATGATGTTGATGTGGTTCTTGATGTACAAACTGGACAAAACTCACATGTCCAAACGTGAAAATGAACACCTTTTCATATACAATATCTGACTGACCTAAAATTAATCCAGAGGTGCATAGCTCAGACAAAAAAGTATCAGTAAGTTACTTTATAATTTTTTAATTGATTTCTGTGAAACTGGATATTGTGAAAATAAATTTTAAGGAAGAAGTTTCTCTCCAAAACTGCTTCATGCGGTAACAGTCAACAAACATTGCTTACTTTTCAGATTCAGAATGGATATTTCTTGATGCTAGGAGTTACTTAATATGGAAAAACAAAATGTTTTGTTTGTTGTTTCTGTTTGGAGAAATAAATATTAGTGCTCATGTGCCAGATATGCATGGATCATCTGTTAAATCTTGCTAAGTGATATTTGTGTTAATGTAAGTTAGATGTTGCCTGTGTTTGGTGCCATTTAAAGTGTTTTCATTAAAACCATTGCATAGATCAGAAAGAAAACATAAAACTATAATGTTGCAACCAGACCTATTTGTCTGGATCTGAACAATAATAACAGACAATATAGACAAATAAAATATTAACCCTTTCCCTCATATAGACTCATTTTGATGCACTCAATAGGTACCACATAAAGCCTGATCTGTCTTAACCCTTTCCCTCATATAGACTCATTTTGATGCACTCAATAGGTACCACATAATGCCTGATCTGCAGAAAACCACAGTTAAACCTACATGGGGCTCTTTTCAGAAGATTGTTACCAACAGGAGGGACTTTAACAAATAGAATGGTATCCTGTCACGGTAAATTGATGGCAAGCATATAATGTGGGGATTTTGACAATTTGCAAATACACCAAGGTGGGGATTTAGACAAAAAAAAAATGAAAAATTTCAAATTTCCCTAAGTCAACCTGCCACGCCTTGGGGCAAAACATTGATTAAGCAGCACCAAACCCTTGAAATTTAGTACATGTATAAATGTTACATTTCAAGATAAAAAAAGAACGAACCTTTTTCTTAAATGTTACAAAATGAAAACAGACCAGGTGCACCTTTTCCTTGGTCACGTTGTTTTGAAGTAAATCTTAACAACAGATAAAACTAGTTTGTTAACAGGCAAGTATTTCTATGATCAAACCTGATTCTGATTTTGTCTTTTCTTCGGAATCTGGTTTCGGTTTCGGTTTTTCAGGTTCATTTGAAGCTGACTGAAAGAAAACAAGCAAGTCAATGGCAATTTACCTGAAATAATTTAAATCGTTTATATTACAGGTCACTGTTGCCCAGTGGTTGCTTCATAAATGCTGTGGAGTGAATTTAGTGAGGCAGCACTTAAAATACCTACCACCTGTAGACAAATTGGCCAAAGGTTTAATTTACTGATACCTTTGACATTAAGCCTAGGCAAAACAAACATGAGGATACTATTTGAAACATTTTCAAAGTTTCTGAATTGTTATCTCCCTCTAAAGAAGGCAAATTGTTAACTAGTTGTGAAATTTCTCTATCCAATTTTATTGGAGAGGTGGGTATAAGAAGATATACCTAAAATATACAGCTACAACTAGCCTCATATAAAGTGTCCTTGAGGGCTGCCTTGCCATTTGATTAGCTTATGAAAATTTGAGACAGTAATGTATAAACAATTGATTATAAATGATGTTACAACACTGATTTAAAGCCAAATAAATCAAGGAGAATCAAGCTGAAGTAATATTCCAATATACTAGATATATATAATCAATGATATCCACCAGTTTCACACACTCTTAGAGTTACAACTACCTCTAAGCCAAACCCTAGCCTCACTATACTCATTTGCAGTAATTATCTGCCTTGCATCAGATAGCTGGGCATTCAGGTATATATATAAGCAAGTAAAACTCAGCTCATGTACTGATCCCCATTATCCCCACTGTTCAGCAGTATCCTGACACTTAAATTCTATATTTCATAACCATTTTCGTTAAAGAGACCTTTTCAAAGTTAAACCTGAGAAGATTCACTTCATGCACCTTATCATTATCATGATTTACAACCCTCTTTACTGACTGATAACCTGTTTTATTAGGGTCCGTCTGCCTGCTTGGCTCTGTGGGCTGACCCCTTACAACCCTCTTTGAGACTCATTGGAGTAATATGTGTAAAATCTATGTCTTTCCACAGGGTTTAGATAAAGGGGAGTAATTCAAGAATAGTTATTTAATCCCAAATATCAAGCACACATCTACATGTAGACAATTATATGTAAAAAAGCAGAACTAAATCATATATCAAATATATAAACAATTATTTCAACACTAATAAAGCTGGACCGTCATGATATTAAAACCTAAAATTGTTTCACTCTATCCAAAAATGGAATACTGGGGTGTTGTAAATTTTATCATTCCACTATCCATATATTCATATGAGTGGAATATGTTACACAAATGTTACACAAACGTTTTTAATCTTAACTGTAATCACTTTTAATGTGTTATTGTTTGTAAACGTTTTCTTTTACCATTATTTTGCACTGGAAACATCCATTTTAAGCGTGAACAAAACATCTGTGACATTTATTAATCGGAACAGCAACCAATTTTACATACATGAAAATCTACTCCTGTAAAAAGAAACAAGAGGGCCATGATGGCCCTGAATCGCTCACCTGAGTACCATTGCTTCAACTGATGTCAAGGTTTTTAAACAGACAAGGATTCTGATATAACTTAATCTAAAACATTTTACCCCTGACAATACTACACACCAAATATCTAAGCAATGGACCATATGGTTTCAGAGAAGACTTGGGCGCAGAGTCATTTATCACCGTAGGGACAAGACTTTGAAAATCTTTGTAATGAACCATTAGATGCTACTACATACCAAAAATCTTAGCTCTAGGCCTTATTGATTCATAGAAGAAGATTTTTTAAGATTTTCCTATTTAACTCTATGTAAAACAAGTGACCCCTGGTGTGGGGTCATTTATCACCATTGGGCTATGATTTGTACAATCTTGGTAGTGGCCCATAAGATGATGCTACATACCAAATATCTAAGCTCTAGGCCTTATGGATTCATAGAAGAAGATTTTTTAAGATTTTCCTATATAACTCAGTGTAAAACAAGTAACCCCTTGTGCAGGGTCATTTATCACCATAGGGCTATGATTTGTACAATCTTGGTAGTGGCCCATAAGATGATGCTTCATACCAAATATCTAAGCTCTAGGCCTTATGATTCATGAAGAAGATTTTTTAAGATTTTCCTATTTAACTCTATGTAAAACAAGTGACCCCTGGTGCGGGGTCATTTATCACCATAAGGCTATGATTTGTACAATCTTGGTAGTGGCCCATAAGATGATGCTACATACCAAATATCTAATCTCTAGGCCTTATGGATTCATAGAAGAAGATTTTTTAAGATTTTTCTATATAACTCTATGTAAAACAAGTGACCCCTGGTGCGGGGTCATTTATCACCATAGGGCTATGATTTGTACAATCTTGGTAGTGGCCCATAAGATGATGCTACATACCAAATATCTAAGCTCTAGGCCTTGCAGTTTTGCAGAAGAAGATTTTCAAAGTTTGCATTTTTAAAATCTATTTTTAGCTCCTGTGACCTAATTATGCAATGGACCAGAACCATTTATACAACTTGAGTAGAGCTTCATCGAAGGAACATTCCTGCAAAATATTTTTCAAATTGGACACGCACGCACGCACGCACGGACGCACGGACGCACGGACGACGGACGCCGGACAAAAGGCGATCAGAAAAGCTCACCTTGAGCACGTTGTGCTCATGTGAGCTAAAAAGTAGCAATTTGCATTAGAAACTCCCATGTATGTAATTTACCAAAAGTAGCTCACACATACTTTGCATGATGGTGATGGTTCCTCCATGAGCATTTCTTAATTTTGAAATAGAAAGGCAAACTTACAAATATCTTAAATAATCAAATACCTTGTCAAATCTACACATACTCGACAACAGATAGAATAGATACAACAGGTTCACTAGTACTGAAGAAAGGGAATGACCTACTTAGGTATGCAACTTACGAATGAAAACAGGTTCATGACCCTTACTCAGGATTATTATGAAACAGAGCGAGTTCAACTGACTCACTTGCAACTATAGTTGAAGGAAAGCATGTGGAGTGACCTTTGCCTCTATTGTTTCAATTGCTACTGAAACACTGGGTTTAGAATCGTAGCTACTTCATGTTTATCCCGTCGCCGTCTCTAAGCGCATTGAGCACTTTGATTAGCTCACCAGAGCTCAAGGTAAGCTATTGTGATCACCCTATGTCCGTCGTCTGTCTCCTATGAAATCACTGGGCAGAAATTGATTAAACTTGGCATGATCTATATGAAATAATAAAATATGTGTAACTAAGTAACTAATGCATTCAAAACATATATACCCATAGACAGGTGCACCTTTACACACTGGTGTCCATACCACATGTTACCTTCTTATTCTTTGGTTACCTTCAAAAAACCGTCTTTGGTGGCTGAGTGATTAGTGTGTTTGCTTTGGGAGCAGGAGGTTGTTGGTTTGATCCCTGGCTGTGACATACCAAAGTCATAAAAAATGGTACTGATATAGATCCCTTGCTTGGTGCTCAGCATATAAGGGTAGTTCCAGGACTGGTTGGCCCGGTGTCAGTATAACATGACTGGGTGTGGTATCATGCCACATGTCTACGGCTTGATACTGCAGTGTAGCGGCACTTCATCTTTCTATAGTAGATATTGTCTCCAAATGACTGAAATACTGTCTGTGGGACATTAAACCCAATAAACAAACAAACAAACCTTCCAAAATGGTTGGACACATTAGGGTCTCTGACGAAAAGTTCTAAGTAGTCAATTTAAAGTCATGAAATATCTCAAAACCTTGAGAATTGTATGAATCAAATTTTATTTGTTTTCGGGTTTGTAAAAGGTGAAAAATATGTGCAAAAAGTTGTTGCGAACTACAATGGCAGTAAGCTATGATGTCAAGCTACCCTCAAAAGTCAAGGTCAAAACTGATAATTTAAAAAGTGATCGGTTAGAACTTTCCGTCAGTGTATATAAATATACTGTCAGCATAAGTAGAGTCAAGAAAGCAAAAGTGGTCAAGCTATTAGCAATGAAAATGAAAACTGCACATCAAGCAGATTCTGGCAAACTAGCCCTTCAACAAGACAACTGCAAACTGCTGCAACACCACTCAGTGTAGTTCAGACCTGCGATCTTTTTTTACTTCTAGTGTCATTCGTCCGTGTACTTCCGGTTTCACTCACAAACGTATCCGAATATTGATAGGAATTGCTCCTACAATGGGATGTTGAAGTGTGGCCGAGACTTGTAGCTGGCCGCTGTTGGGGTTTTTCCCTCGGTACTGTAGCTGTCAAAAGTTCACGTTTGCTGCGAACCGGAAGAGATTTAGCAGACGAAACAGCCTTCCGTGCCACACGTGACCTCAGTCGATGCATATCATGCAGGAAGGATAACCAGACAGTGTGAGGCTGTCTAAAATTCTGGAGGGGACATGAGGAAACTTTTAACATTTACTTTTGGTATTTTTTCTTGACAGAATTGTGCCACTATCTGTAATATTTAAGAACTTTTTTAGGTCAGCAACAATTGATCCTAGTTTACCGAAAGTGATTAGGCTACATAGATTGTAGGTACAAACCCCGTTCAGCCCATGGTTCTTTTGCAGCAATCCCATTTTATGTTTACATCTATACATAGCTTCCATATCAGTGAATATCCTTTCTCTTGCAAACCATTGGATTGGGTAATTCAAGGGATTTTATATGAATTCTATAGGAGCAGAAATTTCATTTCCAAAATTTTCATTATTTCTGCTCCTAAAATCTATGTAAACAACAGTAAAAAGGTCTAGAATTTCATATTTTTCGGATTAAATATTACTGATTCATTCATTAAAGAGTAAAGGTATGGGTTCATCCTCAAATAAAACATTTTGGTCATAAATGTTTAACTTATAAATTTATCATTTTTATATTTAAAATAATGAATTACAGCTGTTCAATTTTATATAGATTTCAGTAAGATAGACTGAAAATAATAGCATGTGGTGATATAAAAGTATTCTCAGATTTCGGCTTACATTAAATTAACCCTATCAGTATGGATGCCAAAAGGTGTCTTATCAGTGCCTATGACATCACATGTAAAACTAGTATTGATTTCGAATCTTTAATTTGAAGATATTTTTTTAACTATTTCTTCGTAGCCAGGTAATATAAACTAAGTACATTAAACCATGATGTAATAACATATGAGTTGGGTACTGGACGGTTTCATCAATTTCAGAGAATCTTTGGTCTGAGTAAACAAATAACAATTAGGGCTAGGGTTCCCTGGCGAAATGCTGCAGTATCAAAGAACAGTACCATACCCCTCACCTCTCTAGATTTACATTTGTGAAAAAAAATTAGTATGATAATTTATCAAATGAAATACCTCTAAAACTACTTTTTGTAAAATACTCTAAGCGTTGCAATAAAAGAACTCAAACGTTCCTTTTTTTGCCTCTTTTTATTAAACACACAATCATTCACACAGACGCAAACGCACAAAACATGTCCCGAAGCTCGCCCTTGAAGATGTTTACTTTCTGTAACGCATGATATAAAACATTCTATTACGTGGTGGTCCTTTAATTCATTTTTATAATTTGAAATCACTATCAACCAGACAAACAAAGCACAATAAAGCATGCTAAGCTTCTGTTAGACATTATTGAGAACACATAATATGTTTCTGGTTTTATGTACAGCCTGTTTGTATTACCGGCTTATAATAGCACCAGGAAAGCTAAATATCTACATATAGAGTACTATAGTGTGCAATTTCATGTGTATAGATTTGAAGTTTAACTTACCGATCTGTCACTCTTCTCTGAAATCAACCAATCACATAAATGATATATTTAATATATGTAACCCTCTAAGCTTTCCAGTGTATGAAAATATTTAGTCATTAGTGGCACCGTGGACCAGTGGTAACATCTATGTCTGTGAATCCGGAGACCGTGGGTTCGAATGCCGATGCGGCAATGTTTTCATGGCCTTCCCAGGCGCAGTGTACTAGATCAACCCAGGCATTGTCAAGAGGGAATAGTATACGTTTTTAAAACTCGTTTCTGAATCAGCGTAATATGAGTAAGCTTATTTTATTTTTTATATTAATCAGATTAAAAACAATATACAATATTAAGGCAATTCAACATGCATACATTTGTATATATACGTATATGAATTCATACAAGCATAGTAAAAACTTTTAAGGTTTTTTTAATTCAAATGCATCTTTTCTTTGATGAACTGCAAACACTCAGTAGAAGTACCAATACTCTCAAAATAAAACAATTACAAACTGTAAAATGAAGGTCATTGATTTGCAAGATGCAGTTCAATCGGTTGCAAAATGAAATCTCCTGCTTGTTAGAAGAAGATTCCTGGTTTGCAAGCTGAGGGTCAATGGTTTGTAAGATGAAGGATAACGGTTTGTGAGATGCAGTTACCTGGCTGTAAGATAAAGCCAATGTCCGTACGATGAAGGAAAATAGTTTGTAAGATGAAGTTCAATGGTTTGTATAACGAATGTCAATGGTTTGTAAGATAAAGGTCCCTAGTGTCTAAGATGAAGTGCCCTTCTTGAAAGATGAAGGTCCCTGGTTCCCTTGTTTTAAGATGAAGTTCAATAGTTTGTATAATGAATGTCAATGGTTTGTAAGATAAAGTGAATGGAAGGTGAAAAGTTTGTTAGATAAAGGTCACTGGTTTGTAAGATAAAGTGAATGGAAGGTGAAAAGTTTGTTAGATGAAGGTCACTGGTTTGTGAGATAAAGGTCAATGCTTTCTAAGATGAATTTCCCTTGTTGCAAGATGAAGGTCAATGATTTTTAAGATAAAAATCAGTAGTTTGTAAGATAAAGGTCAATGGTTTGTAAGATAAAAGTCAATGGTTTGTCAGATAAAAGTCAATGTTTTGTAAGATGAATTCCCCTTGTTGTAAGATGAAGGTCAGTTGTTTGTAAAATGAGGGTCAATGGTTTGTTGGCGAATGCCAATGGTTTGTCAGATAAAGGTCAGTGGTTTTTAGGATAAAGTCCCCTTGTTGTACGATGAAGGTCAATGATTTTTAAGACAAAGGTCAATGGTTTGTAAGATGATGGCCAATGGTTTGTTAGATGGAGGTCAATGGTTTGTAAGCTTATAGGTCAATTGTTTGTAAGATGAAGGAAATGGTTTGTAAGCTTATAGGTCAATTGTTTGTAAGATCAAGGGCAATGGTTTGTAAGATGAAGGTCAGTGGTTTGTAAGATGAAGGTTGGTAGTTCTTGAGATGACGGTCAATGGTTTGTAAGATGAAAGGCCAATGGTTTGTAAAGTGTAAAGTTTATGGTAAAAAAGTTGAAAGGTCCTTGGTTTATAAGCTGTAAGGTCAGTAGTTTGTTAGATGAAGGTCAATGATTTTTAAGATGAAAGATCAATGGTTTTTATAATGAAGGTCAATGTTTTATTAGATAAAGGTTCTTGGTATGTAAGACGAAGTCACCTTGTTTAAGATAAACGCCAATGGTTTTTAAGATGAACGTTAATGGTTTGTTAGCTGAAGGACAATAGTTGGTTAGATAATGGTCAATGGTTTGTAAGATGAAGGTCAATTGTTTGTAAGATTGTAAGATGAAAGCAATGGTTTGTAAGATGAAGGCAAATAGTTTGTAAGATACAGGCCCCTGGTTTCTAAGGTGAAGTTCCCTAATTGTAAGTCGAAGGTTAATGAATTGTAAGATGAAGGCCAATGGTTTATGAGATGAAGGTCAATGATTTGTAAGTGGAAGGTCAATGGTTTGCAAGTGGAAGGTCAATGGTTTGCAAATGGAAGGTAAATGGTTTGTGAAATGAAGGCCAATTGTTTGCAAGTTGAAGGCCAATGGTTTGTAAGATGAGGTCAATGGTTTGTAAGATGAAGGCCAATGGTTTGTAAAACGAATGTCAATGGTTTGTAATATAAAGGTCTTTGGTTTCTAAGATGAAGTTCCCTTCTTGTAAGATGAAGGCCAATGGTTTGTAAAACGAATGTCAATGGTTTGTAAGATAAAGGTCCCTAGTGTCTAAGATGAAGTGCTCTTCTTGAAAGATAGAGTTCCCTGGTTTCTAAGATAAAGGTCCCTGGTTCCCTTGTTTTAAGATGAAGTTCAATGGTTTGTATAATGAATGTCAATGGTTTGTAAGATAAAGTGAATGGAAGGTGAAAAGTTTGTTAGATGAAGGTCACTGGTTTGTAGTATAAAGTGAATGGAAGGTGAAAAGTTTGTTAGATGAAGGTCACTGGATTGTAAGATAAAGGTCAATGCTTTCTAAGATGAATTTCCCTTGTTGCAAGATGAAGGTCAATGGTTTGTAAGATAAAGTGAATGGAAGGTGAAAAGTTTATTAGATGAAGGTCAATGGTTTTTAAGATAAAGGTCAATGCTTTCTAAGATGAATTTCCCTTGTGTAAGATGAAGGTCAATGGTTTGTAAGATAAAGTTCAGTAGTTTGTAAGATATGGGAATGGTTTGTAAGATGAAGGTTGGTAGTTCTTGAGATGACGGTCAATGGTTTGTAAGATGAAAGGCCAATGGTTTGTAAGTGTAAAGTTAAGGAAAAAATTAAAGGCCTTTTTATAAGCTGTAAGGTCAGTTGTTTGTTAGATGAAGGTCAATGATTTTTAAGATGAAAGATCAATGGTTTTTATAATGAAGGTCAATGTTTTATTAGATAAAGGTTCTTGGTATGTAAGACGAAGTCACCTTGTTTAAGATAAACGCCAATGGTTTTTAAGATGAAGGTCAATGGTTTGTAAGATGAAGGCCAATGGTTTGCAAGTGGAAGGTCAATGGTTTGTAAGTTGAAGGTCAATGGTTTGTAAGTGGAAGGTCAATGGTTTGCAAGTGGAAGGTCAATGGTTTGCAAATGGAAGGTCAATGGTTTGTGAAATGAAGGCCAATTGTTTGCAAGTTGAAGGCCAATGGTTTGTAAGTTGAAGGTCAATGATTTGCAAGTGGAAGGTCAATGGTTTGCAAGTGGAAGGTCAATGGTTTGCAAAGAAGTAAATTTTAAGAACCAATGTCTAAGATCTTCTTGAAAGATAGGTTCCTGGTTTTAAGATAAAGGTCTGCTTTTTAAAAATTTTGAAATGAAGTCAATGGTTTGTAAGATAAAGTGAATGGAAGGTGAAAAGTTTTTAGATGAAGGTCAATGGTTTTTAAGATAAATAGAATGGAAGGTGAAAAGTTTGTTAGATGAAGGTCACTGGATTGTAAGATAAAGGTCAATGGTTTGTAAGATGAAGTTCCCTTGTTGTAAGATGAAGATCAGTTGTTTGAAGGATGAGGGTCAATGGTTTGTTGGTGAATGCCAATGGTTTGTCAGATGAAAGTCCCTTGTTTCTAAGATGAAGTTCCCTTGTTGTAGTAAGGTCAATTTTGTAAGACAAGCAATGTTTGTAAGATGATGGCATGGTTTGTTAGATGGAGGTCAATGGTTTGTAAGCTTATAGGTCAATTGTTTGTAAGATCAAGGGCAATGGTTTGTAAGATAGAGGTCAGTGGTTTGTAAGATGAAGTTTAATGGTTTGATTGATTAAGGTCAATGGTTTGTAAGATGAACGCCAATGGTTTGTAAAGTGTAAAGTCAATGGTAAAAAAGTTGAAAGGTCACTGGTTTGTAAGCTGTAGGGTCAGTTGTTTGTAAGATGAAGGTCAATGATTTTGAAGATGAAAGATCAATGGTTTGTTAGATAAGGGTTCTTGGTATGTAAGACGAAGGCACCTTGCTTTAAGATTAAAAGCCAATGGTTTTTAAGATGAAGGTCAATGGTTTGTTAAGAAGGTCAATGGTTGTTAGATGAAGGTCAATGGTTTGTAAGAGGAAGGTTAATGGTTTGTGAAATGAAGGCCAACTGTTTGCAAGTTGAAGGCCAATGGTTTGTAAGAGGAAGGCCAATGTTTGTAAAACGAATGTCAATGGTTTGCAAGATAAAGGTCAGTGGTTTGTAAGATGAAATGTCCTTGTTTGTAAGATAAAGGTCAATGGTTTGTATGATGATGGTTCCTGGTTTGAAAGATCAATGGTTTGTTAAGTTAAGGTCAGTTGTTTTTGAAATTACTATACATGATTTGTTAGATGAGGTCAATGCTTTTTTTTTTCAGTTGGAATTCAAAGGTGTGTAAACTGAGACTTGTAATTCTTCAAATAGCCAAACCTTTTATTTCAGTGAAGACGACATTGCAGGAACTTGCAGGTGCTTTCATCCCATTAAATATTCAAATACAAACAAGAGGGCCAAGATGGCTCTGCGTCGCTCACCTGAGTAAGACTGATGTTAAAGGCATCATGATGTACACTACTGGTCTATCCCAGGAACCATCAAAAAGGATTTGTATAAATTATAAGAACTTGTTTTTTGATCAAGATAGAAGAAATTAGTTTATAAGATAAAACTTGATCTGCCTGAAAGCTACCAGCTAGTTTATGTATATCTATAAAATCCACATTCATACACAAAACTTTACCTGTTCTCCAAATTTGGAAATGGTAAGAAAAAATCGTGGTGGAATTGGGTGAGGGGAAAAAGGAGAAAAATATATCTGGGTGGGTGTTAGCCAAAACCCATCCAATAAAATATTGAAGGAATATTCAAGTTATCGGCTCTGTTGTTTCTGACAAGATAGTCTTTTTTTTTCAGAAAAAAAAATCCATGTAAAATAAAGTGACCCTAGGGTCGGGTCCAATTTTTACACCAGGGTCATGTTTTGAACAAACACGGTAGAACTAGGCTACGTAACACACCAAATATTTTAACTCGAGGCCTTGTGATTTTTGACAAGAAGAATTGCTTAATATAACTAAGTGACCCCAGGGATGGGGCCAATTTTAACCCGGTGCCATGATTTGAACAAACTTTGTAGAAGTCCACTAGGCCTTATTATGCACCAAATATCAACTTCAGGCTCTGTAGTTTCTGACAAAAAATATTTAAATATTGCTTCTTGTGCAAGTCCTTATAAATCTAAGTGACTCCTGCGGTGGGGACAATTTTGACCCCGATATCATGATTTGAGCAAACTTGATAGAGATCCACCAGTCAGTGTCACACACGAAATATCTAAACTCTGGGTCTTGAAGATTTTTTTTAAAGATTTCGCTGTTAAAATTTATTTTTAGATCCTATGATCCAGACGTGCAAGGCAGAGCTTCATGCATGACAGTCAAGTTTTATAGAAGTTGGTCCAGTGGTTTAAGAGAAGATGTCACTTGAAACAATTGTTGACGACGAACGGACGACGAACAGCCATTGATCCTTAAAGCTCACATGATCACTACAAGGCAGGTGGGCTAAAAGGGCAATAACCTTCAATATAACATAACAGTCAGCCAAAACATTAATGACCTATTTAGACAACTTTCTAAATAAGGTTAAGAATAAGTAGGTCTTACCCTTCAAGGGATGCAAGTTCACAAAGACTATAGGATTGCACCTCCTCTCCCTTCGTAAATATAACCTGCAATTAATATAGCATTGATCAGAAGAACATAAATATTTAATTGGTCAATTGAATATTATCCTTTACTTTCAATAATAATTGAGTATCCATAAAAAGAATTGAGTATTTTCGAAATTGTCACCATGCAATTTTGAATTGAGTACCCATCAAATATTAGGGTCTCAACTACACAATAACGACACAGTGAGCAGCTAAATCTGCTAGTTTTCAGAAATCACAGATATCAGTTAATGATGAAACTTAGAAAATCCTCTAACATGAGTGGGTCATATCAAATTTAAGCAGTCGTAGTACATGTACTAGATATTTGTTAGTACATATATGATGAGCACTTTGCATAGATTACATGATTATTTTAATCTCCAATGTTTTGACCATCAATTCAACAAGAGTACCAGTACTGTCACAATATATGCCCCCACAATATATAAAGTTCAAGGTTATAGAGGCTTCTGATATGAAAGTAGGTCAAATGGCAGTGTGAGTATGTATCTATTTCCTCCTGAGCATAACTCTTGCAGAAATCACTGAAACAGATAATCACTGTTATATGCACTTTACCCGTTCTAGTAAGGCCATTGATCAAGATCCATTCGAAAACTTAGGAGTTGCGTTCTCAAGTTAATATGCTTATGAGACCAAGTTTCGAAAGGCATCAATATGCAAAAACAGCTGAACCGGAAAATCCCTGCTTCATGCACATCTTCCCAATATGTTAATGACATTGTCCAAGTTTCATAAAGATTAAGAAACTTAGGAGGAGTTGTGTTATCGATCAGCAACAGAAACTTAGTTTCAAGGGACATAACTCTTGCAAAAATCCATGAACCGGAAGATCGCCGCTTCGTGCATATCTACCCATTATAGTAATGACATTGACCAAGTTTTGAAAAGATTCGTTCAGAAACATAGGAGGAGTTGCGCTCACAAGAAATGGACGTACGGAGAAGATGACGCCAATATACGACCGCCTCCAGCGGCGTAAAAAAAAAATTGGGTATTTGTCCCTTTGCAATTTGTTAATTTTACGCAAATACGTAACCGATCTGTTCCTTTGAAATTTAATGTGGGTGGTCCTACATGTAATACTAAATATAGCATAACCTCCATATGAAGAACACCTATCACCATCGAGACCTTCATTTTCCAGACCCATACTAGTAATTTGATAATCTGCAATTCATAAAACACCCCAACTTGAGGAGTTCCACAGCCAAAACATTTGTCTTCCTTACTGATGACCCAGAGAGCAAAACTGCTGTACATGCCAAATATTATCATCATAGTACGAAAGCCCATTGAGCTCATATTCGTTAGTAAAAACCAACAACAAACAAACGCGACAATAATGTGTTAATTCGCGAAATTTTCGCGTTTAACGTTCGCGTCTCGCGTTATTACGCGAAAATTACGCGTTATTTCGCGAAAGTTTCGTGTTTTAACGCGAAGAAAATACCTTTTGTACCAGCGAAAATGAGCTCAATGGGCTTTCGTATCATAGTCAACGTATCAAAGGAGAAAGAGATAAAAACCCTGGTCAGTCTCCTAGTTACTCGAATGTTTATCTGGTTTTATAAAGGTTACACCGGTAATCCTTTTGATATTTAAAATACAACAATGGTCTAAATAAATGTACACATAGCTGCAAAAGAACGTGTGCACTTGACACTTGACTTTAAAATACTGTCTCATCTACTGCAAAACACAAAACACACACAAAACACACACACACACACACACGTTCATATGTGATAGAAATTAGACTCTTCGCCTCTTCGCCTCATATGGTTATCTATGGTGTTCTGCCCCTCTGAAAATGATTTGGTAAATTTCTTTATTATAATTACACATGTATATCGATATGTGATATGGCGATGCGCTTTGTACAAGTAAGAAATGCCTGTTCTTTTTAACACATTATTTCTTGCCGAAATGCTCGTATGTCATGTTTGGTATCTAAGTATTGTATGTCCATCGTGATGGACATTTTTCCCTAAAGTATTGGTGTTTTGGGGATTTACAACTTATTGTACATTGACGGTTCGCAGAGCGTCATGTTAAAGCACTTCGCTTCTAATTAATTGCATTCCCAGGGTTCAGTTCTAAAAGTCCTCAAACCTACATACTGGTAGTGTAAAGACAGGCTTGAACATACCGTGCACCCGGTTCTGAGGCCGGTTTCTTGCTGGACTTGCTCCGGATAAGAAATATGTAGTCCAGGATTTCCTTGTGTTGTTCTCTCCCAATCTTAATCAGGTCCTTCCGTTGTCGCGACACCTATGTAAACAAGCAAGAAATAGAGTGATGTGTTTTATTCATCAGTAATGAAAGAATCAATGCGCTGGCTTAATCGTTATAATTGTGTAACAATAATTATTAATTCGTAAGTAAAATTGTTTCTTCTTGTGTTTATACTGGAAAGCTGAGAAAAAAAAGAGACATAAATTTTTATTTCTATAAAAAATTATAACTGCCATAGATAGATATATATCTGTATACGTGTACGATTTGGAAAATCGACAGGCATGCGCACTCGTGCAAAAAAAAAAACAACTTATTTTTACTTCTCAACACACGTACTTTCTTGCCACTTAGGTTTATGTTACTCAATAAAAATCAATACAGACATACTGAGAATATGTGAATATATATTTCTGTTACCGTTGTATATTATCATTGTATTCTAAAAGACAGATGATAACACAAATGCATGCACATCATATGTAGTAAGATACACACAGATACACAATGGGTAAACACTTCTATGAAACTGACAGTAATAATTCTCAACTTATTCTTAGAGATGAAAGTCATACTTAATTTATGTTAATCTTAATGTTTTCTGACAAGAAGGGAAAAAGAGAAGGGAATGAACCACATCTTTGCAACATTATTTGTAAATGTATTTTAGCATTAGATTTGTTGAGCTCTATGCGTAGTCCTGATTTGTTATTCCAGTTTGTCTGTAACCGTCAACTACTTGCAACAGAACTAATTCAAAGATGATGTTTTAGTGTAATGCATACCATGTAATATATCAAAGCTCAAATTAAACTAAAACTTGAGAAGGTGCGAAAAGCTGCAATCATCTTTTGAAAATCTAACGCAATTTTGTCGCACGTCTATAACACTATAACGCCGCACGTCACCCTCCATAACGTCGTACGTCACCCTATATAACGTTGCAGGTCACCCACTATAACGTCGCACGTCACCCTTATAACGTCGCATGTCACCCTCTATAACGTCGCACGTCACCCTTATAACGTCGCATGTCACCCTCTATAACATCGCATGTCACCCTTATAAGATGTCACATGCGCATGTCACCCTCTATAACGTCCATACTATAGTCCATGTACCCTCTATAACGTCGCATGTCACCCTTATAACGTCGCATGTCACCCTCTATAACGTCGCATGTCACCCTCTATAACATCGCATGTCACCCTCTATAACGTCGCATGTCACCCTTTAAACGTCGCATGTCACCCTCTATAACGTCGCATGTCACCCTTATAACGCATGTCCCCTTATAGTTTCGCATGTCACCCTCTATAACGTCGCATGTCACCCTTATAACGTCGCAGTCACCCTATAACGTCGCATGTCACCCTTATAACGTCGATTCCTTAAAGCCAGTCCTTATAGTGCAGTACCTCTATATATCATCATCATACAACATTTACACTGTCAAACATTACATGTATACTGTAATTATATTCACATGTAAAATATTGCTTATTGTTTTGTTGTTGTTGTTGTTGTTGTTTTTTTTTTGGGGGGGGGTGGATTTGATAACATAGTATACATTAATTTGTAACAAGTTTTAGTGTTCTCATACAACATAAAGTTTTTTTCTCCTAAAGGAATGTCGTTCAAATTTGAAAATGAAAACTGCGTCCCTACCTTAAAAGGGTTAGCGTTGACCAGAAGAATAAAGCACCGGCAGCATTATATTCGGCATCAAAAGAAAGATTTTGAATCACATAGACATATAAATTTAATGCAACTACTATTATATTATTTTAGCATTATTGTGATGGTGTGTATGATATAAAACATTATCAAAATATCGCTCATTATTACCGTCATGGATTCCCCCCTTCTTTATCAGGGGCCGTTGATTGGTGTCTTCCCTGATGAAATTTTCTTACTGTTCATGCAGTTTTCCCCAAATTTGCTTTATACCTCAGGGTTTATCTTTCCATTATGTAAAGATATGGGGATATTTAAAAAAAAACATTAATTCCCCTTCAAGACCTGATCTATCAGTTAAATTACTTTAAGTTCAGATAACATTCAGACTGCCTGATATCCCTTCTACATTACAATACAGTCGGCTGTCAGCTGTCAAAATGCTGTTATAATGTTCAGTGTAATTAATGCATGGTAAGCAAACTAACCCCATCATGTAAAGTTCAAACTTTATCTCTTTTCCACCGATTACCAAACAAATTCTCACAATGGAAATAAATCACCCTGGATGACATGCATAGTGACGTGTATGGTCATTATTGTGGGAGGAGTGAAAACTTTGTTGCCTATATGGACAGCTGTAACCTTTCACACACGTGGCCAGGAATCGAACCTACGAACCAATAGTTGACCCTAGTTAAGCGTATTAAATGTAGTTCAGTCATACTTCAACGAAGTTATAAACGAATTCGAACTTCAACAAACCCATACTTGTTCCGTTGTTAGCTAAACGATTTTCAACATGTTCAAAATATATCCACCATGAACTACAATGCAAAAACCTTACTGTGACAGTAGTTTGAACGTAAATGACCTTACTTGAAAGTATCTGACATTACTTGACCGTTGTGTTTACCATAGTTGACAGTTGTAATATGACTACGATTAATATTATGTCAAGTAGAGGCTACTAGTATGAAGTTCGTTCAATTTATGTTCACAGTACTGTAAAATAAGGCTAATCAGGGTCAACTATGATGAAGTAATGCCAAGCAGGGTTAAATAATGTTGAATTTAGCAGTAATATCTCAAGAACTTCATTTCCTCTTCCTTAGCAGAATAAAGAAGATCAAAAATAGAGAGAGAAAAAAAAGAAATTGTAGCTGCAATGTTGTCCCGTAAAAAGGCCGTGTCCAGGTCTAGAGTTACCGTACTTTAGCAGTCAAGGCCGCGGCCATTTACTGTAGTTCAAGCATTTGATCCCAGTTAAACGTAGCTGTACGTACTTTAAAGGTAGTATTCCCGTAGTTAGACGTAGTGCGACCCTAGTTAACCTTAGTCAATTTGCTCGTAGTTCAACGTATTTACGCCTTAATTAAGTTTTCTTCTTCTTTGAACATTATGAACTTACTTTATCAACCTAGATTTCCATAGAGGCACTATAGTTTACCTAGTTCGCATGAACTACGGTCAAGTACTTGCATGACCGTATGATTTCAGCCTGGTGGTTAAATGTTCTATACCCCTTCCAACGTGAAGCATGTCGCTTAAGATAGGAAGGATTTATTGCAAAAGACAAGATATGCTGAACATGATGTGTTATATTATTTATAGAGAGTATTTATTTGTCACCAGGTTTTCCAAAGAAAATTTCGTTCACTAGTCTGACAAAGTCGACGGATGGGCGGGCGTCAACTTTCTTTGTCCAGACCATCCATAGCTTTGTCATGCATTGAGATAGTTAATTAACAATTTTTCAACATGATGAGACGGCGTGCAGGCGCGCGACCCAGGTCCATGGACGTAAGGTCAAGGTCACACTTCAAGGATAAAGGTAAAAAATGGGTACAGAAACGTCTTGTCCGGGTTGTAACCTCCTCATGCACTGAACGATTAAAAAACAATAAACAAAAAACAAAAACAACAACAACAAAACCAAGAAAAAATGATACAAATGTTAAGGTTGCAGGCCCGCGGCTCGAAGGTCAAGTTAAAGGTAAAAAAAAATATACAGTAGGCATTGTCTGGGCTGTAACTTCTCATTCATTGAAGGATTTTTAAATTACTTTTTGCACAGATGTTCCTGCAAAAACTTGGCGGAGCTAATTTGCCTTATATGTATAAACTTTGAAAATCATTTTATCTGAACTTAATCTATCTAGTTATCTAATTTATCTAAAACTTAGATAGCCTTAGATATTTTGTGTATAGCATTGTCTCATGGTCCTCTACCAAGATTATTCAAATTATGTCCCTGACCTGAATTCATAATAGTGTCGTACAATGACCGTACAAACACAGGAACCTTCTCGGTCTTTATACACTTTATTTGGCATGACAGGACATGGCCCATTCAGACTGAACGCTGACATGTAACGTACCTAGCCCATGGTCGGGACAGGAGGATCTGTGTCCGACGGTCTCCCTAGGTCTCTAACAAGATCTCTCCTAGACCCTTGACTGGCCAGCTATATATACTGGTCAGTAGCCACACAGCCAGACAGAAACCATATGTATTATATAACAACAAAGAGATGGGAAATAACAGACAATATAGGCATTAGCGACAGTCAATAATTGTGACAGATGTTGCATAACTTGAACAACGGTCATGTTAAAATCACTTATGATATATAATAGGTTAGTAACGTTGACACAATCGGACAACAATACGTCTAACTAGGGCCCGATAATATTACAATAGTTCAACAGACATTACTTCCATAAGGAGAAACGGTTTTTTTTTTTTTTTTGTTTTTTTTTTTGCTTTTTTGTTGAATTTCCACATTTTTTTGTTTACGTTAGGATACTATTTAAATATCAAACCATCATATAAAAAGCAAAAAACAGATTGGATGTGCAAGTACATAACTCTACATTTAAAAAACAAGTCCAGTGAAGTGAAATTGATGCTTCGACAGTGAGCCTAATGAAAGAGTGTACTATTTTGCGTGTGAGACTGCGAAATATGGTTGCTCTGTATCTACTACTACGAAGCGATGCCAAAACGGCAAAATAAGTATGAGTTATCGTTTATTTTTAAATTATATGGAATTTATCGCAAGCGACGCGAAGTGCAGTGCTGCGATAAATCCATTAAAATTTAAAATATAAACGATAACATATTCATAGTTTGTCACGTACATGTACGCAGTACAGCTTTGCCTTTACCTTCGTTATGGAACCAACTCCCGTTTGATTGACAGTACACGTGATGGGTCAGTATTTTAAGGCTACATGCAAATTCGCCGCCGCAACAAGCTCCGCCCATTAAGTTTAAAGATCCATATTCATAATTCTCTATATTAAGGCCTCAAGGATCATTTTATGTCATATATTTTTCAAATTTTAAACGAAATGCAAAAATGTCATTTGACGATTAAGTCGGAAAAACTAATGTCTGAATCCATCTTCTTCTTGAAATTTAACAGGGGGAACTTTCTGTATTATATATTACTAAATAAATAAATAATAAATATATATATATATATATATATATCTGTTAATGTATATTCGTATGTTTAAAAAAAACGAAAGAAAGAAAAAAGAGCGATGATAACCATTCAAAGCAATTGTGTTTAATTCAAGCAATACAGTTGAAGGTTGTTATCTAAATTCACTTAGCAAAACGTCTTGGGTACAGAAAATAAGCTTAAGAAGATCAAAAAGATAAGAAAAACTGTCCAACTTCTAAAGTTTACATGTATTACCATGCAGTACAATGTTAAGTAAGACATACAGTTCATACCGTGAAGACCTGGAATATAAAACATAAAATGAACCGAAAATATCTCATTTAGACAGTCTTTACTTCAAATTTAACATTCCTTTTTTACGTCAACTAGGAAGCAATTTTTTACAACTTGGATTAATCTCTCTAAACATTGTTTAATGGTGCTATCTTCGGAAAATTCAATAATTGCAAGGTTAAGTTCGCCAAATGTCTGAGCTATCATTTAGAAGGCATGGTATAGAAGAGAAATATATATTTATACTAGCAGTGTTATATTCGTTTTATAAGCTCATATTTGCCACAGCACATTTATATTCTTGGAGTCCCGTGAATCGAAGAATTTTTCAATCGGTTAAAGAGATGATCTATAAATTCTGTATAAAGACAACAAATCAACACCAAAAGTCACTTTTTATATTTTCTGTATGCAATATTTTAATACATTGTCAATAATTTCAATACTGTTGTTTTTAACATGTCCCCAGACTTACACCTACCCACAACGATAGTGCAGTTTTACTACATATGCCGTGTGGCTTTCATTTACGGAGTTTGACGTGGTAAGAAATATGTATAGATTTCAAGGTCATTTATAAGAATTTAAATCTAATTCTACCAGATCACAACAAAACTAGGTACACCGGTAACAGTACAGTGATGATCCCTTAGTACAAACTCGTACACCGGTACTAGTACAGTGATGATCCCTTAGTACAAACTCGTACACCGGTAATAGTACAGTGATGATCCCTTAGTACAAACTCGTACACCGGTACTAGTACAGTGATGATCCCTTAGTACAAACTCGTACACCGGTAATAGTACAGTGATGATCCCTTAGTACAAACTCGTACACCGGTAATAGTACAGTGATGATCCCTTAGTACAAACTCGTACACCGGTACTAGTACAGTGATGATCCCTTAGTACAAACTCGTTTACAGTATTTTATGCAATCTATATTGTATATGCAGCTCGGTCCTTATTACTTCGATTTAACGAGGTTATACTGTATTGCACTGTATTGTATTTAGCAATGGTCACGTGGTAATTCAGTGTGGCAGTGACTGATGCGCAGCCAGTCCACTGCGCCGGAGTTACCTCAATCATTTCTACAAAAATTACACGAAATTTCCAGTGATGTCCGAGTAGTTATGATTTTACCGGACACGGCCGGGTACTTACAAATAATTTGTTGTTGAATAGACTTACCTGGTTGCACGTATAAATGAGCACTGTGAAGTACTTCCGGCCATGGCAGTTGTTGGGGAGGTGGAGAACGGTGCCTGGTACATAATTCACGATGCCGGACGGACGATTGAATACACGCACAAGAACTGTGTCCCCTGGCTGAACACAAATAAAGGATGGATTTTTTTTTGTCCATGAGTCATTGATACTAAGATCATCCCCGACTTTAGTGGTGTGTATGTGAAGTGGGTGAATGGCGTTAAAAGGATATTA
Organism: Solen grandis; assembly: GCA_021229015.1. NCBI lineage: Eukaryota > Metazoa > Mollusca > Bivalvia > Adapedonta > Solenidae > Solen > Solen grandis. The sequence goes on from CM037777.1 coordinate 56,391,268, forward strand.
TTTTAATACCCAACTTCGAAAGGGGGAGACATAGATTTACTTTTGTCAATGCTCCTGTCTGTCACAATAGCTCGTATTACATATATTTCATAAACTACAAGGGACGATCATTTTTTTATAGTTTAAATGTCACAAATAAAATTACATGAACGTAAATCATTATATGTCCAGCATATTCTTACCAAATAACAGAAAACCATTGTGATCATATTAAGAACAAGATTAATTTTGATGCTAAGCATCAAAGACGCCGTGCATGTTTTTGAAGCACGACTCAAACAAAGCAAAGCAATGAACATGCGCATAGATTATAACAGAGAGTCTAAATATTTCCACTAGGCAATGATACATGCCATTTTGACAAATATACTCAGCTGTAGGCCGTGTGGTTCTGAAGTGTGTTCTTAAAAGTCCAAAAATAACAACAACAAAAAAAACGTATATTATTAAATTATTCAGAAACAAGAAAGTACAGAAAATACCTTTATTATAGTAGACACATTATATGACAAGGATTTGAGACGTCATAAATGAACCAATCTATAGATTAATAAAGATACATTTTGCAACAGGTAAATCCTTTAGCATTAGGGTTTGCAAGATGCATGAAATTTTCAGACAGTAAGCTACTAAGACGGTGTTAATGTCAATGTAGACAAATAATCATCATCAGCAGCAGCAACAACAAAGACAATGATAACTAAACAATTCAGCACTGATAAGTTTTTATTTGGTACTGGATTTAGGTACAAGTCCCAGTATATACAATCTTCCAGATAGTTATTACTTCCCTTGATAACGTAGCGTGACGTAGGAGTATGGCATTATGGAATTATAATTTGATCTGGCATCTATGGCGTGCATATCTCAAAATAAACGTACACCTTTTCAGAAATATTCACCAGAATGGGGAATTTTGTTTCGAAATTCATCGAATCATGAAATAGGGATGGCCTTTAACTCTGCAAAAAAGTTATGGTACTGTAATACATCGTCAGACACCCACGGTCTATTTCTTCCGTTACTCTAAATCTATCAACCTTTAGATTTTCAACTAGCAAACTGACGTTTTTACGCTTTATGCATGAAAATATTTAAACCAATAAATATGACGTTTACATTTTGGATACTCCCACTGTAGAGGTCAGAATATCAGTGGTAGGGGGATTATAGTACATAGAAATATTGAAAATACGTAACAAGCGTTCAGGCATGACAATATCATCTTGCAGCCAATCAGATTACTTTAATGGCTTTCGATCTATCCGACAAACGGTGAAGTGAAAAAAAACACGAGTGGTGTATGGAAAGAAGCATAATCAGCAGAAATAGTATATCCGACGGTGCTTTAATATGTTAATTTATTTATTTTATTTTATTTTTGGCACATACTATTTTATTCTAAATCGATGCCTGTGTTGTTATGCATCTGGAGTTCATCGAGACATAATAGTGTTATATGCCCTTGGCTTACTCTCACATTTCATTTTCAACAGTTTTCCATTAGTGTATTGTTTTTGAATCATTTATTCAGTTTTCATCATTATAATCATGATTTCGCAAAAAAAAAAAAAATAAAAAAAAATAAAAAAAAAAATAAATAAAGATACCATTTTGCTAACATACACTCATATAGATATTTTAAATCATTTTCATCATCATATATGTTTGTGGTAGTCATTTTCACTTATAATACCTAACTGTATTATGTATTTGTTTGGAGGACCATAAGAGGATGGAAGAAGGATTGCCAAATATATTATCATCTAAAAATAAGGAAATTATTGTTATTATACCTAACTTTATTATGTATTTGTTTGGAGGACCATAAGAGGATGGAAGAAGAATTGCCAAATATATTATCATCTAAAAATAAGGATTATTGTTATTATACAATTATTATTATACAATTATTATCATTTCTTTCTACAAAATGACAGATCCTAAACTGTAGTCATATAAAAGGGACAACTAGTCAACCTTAATATAACAACATACTACAACAAACCCGCAAATGACAGGACAAAAGTCAGTGTAACATAAAACTAGAGGGCCATAGAGGCCCTGGATCGCTCACCTGAATATAGGGTAGCCCAAAGAACTTCTGCACTTAAATAAGTTTATTTTAGCAACTTTTGTGGAGGTTTACCCAAGGATCATCCCTGACAACTTTAATCAAATTCTGTCCAGCGGTTTCAGAGATGCTGTTATTTAAATATTTCAATATAAACATATAAGGCAAATAAGCCCCGCCCCAGGCGGCCATGTTTTTTACGGATTAGAATAATTTTAGCAATCTTGGTAGAACATTTGTTCTAAAATACAGTTGAACCTGTATTAGAGGCCACCTGTACTAAGCGATCAGCATGTTTTTAGCGGTCAATTTTGTATATTACCAAACTGCAGCATTTTGTTGTATATATAATCTTCATTTAGCGGTTACCTCCGTTGAACGGCCACTTTCTATTGTTCCACTGACTGGCTGTTTTTGACAGGTTTGACTGTATTTTGAAATCTGGCCAGTAGTTTTGAAGGAGATGACTTTTAAAGTTTTCATATTGTTTTTCTTTCTGTTGCCATGGCAACCAGAGTTCTACATGGACCATTTTTAGCAACGTTTGTAAAGGTTACCCAAGGATGATCCCTACTAAGTTTAATCAAATTCTGTCCAGCGGTTTCAGAGATGTTATTATTTAAAGATTCTATATATACATATAAGGCAAATAAGCCTCGCCCCTGGCGGCTATGTTTTTTACGGATCGGAATAATTTTTGCAATCTGTGTAAAGGGTTACCCAAGGAACATCTATTCTAAAGCATTTTGAAATCTGGCATAAGTTTTGAATGAGATGGGGTTTTTTAAGTGTACATATTTTTCTTTCTGTTGCCATGGCAACCAGAGTTCTATATGGATCAAGTTTATTTTAGCAACTTTTGTGAAGGTTCACCTCAAGGATTATCCTTTCCAAGTTTAATCAAATTCTGTCCCGCGGTTTCAGAGGAGATGTCGTTTAAAGCAAATTGTTGACGACGGACGACGCACGACGACGGACGACGGACGCAGGGTGATCCTAATAGCTCACCATGAGCAAGTTGTGCTAAGGTAAGATAAAAATAAGTATCCATTAAGGAGAGAACGGGGATTTCAATGTTCACAGTGAAAAAATTTCTTTATCGCAAACCTCCATCGACTAATTATACCGGTATAATGATCAGAGAATGCATTATGCATGTTTATTCATGTCTCCGCAATTTAAAGTGAGAATGTCCACACACCATAAACGTTATCCGGGAATTGGTCTTTTGTGTAACATACCCCGTATATGTTGATTATCTTTCAGTTGCATGCAACTATTTCGAAACGCGTCGAAATTTGATTCAGACGAAAAAGAAATTGCTGGAGATAAAGATAACGAATTATTAGTCCCCTACCGGTGTTTACACCAGAGAAGACTAAAGGTTTGCCCTCCGTCTGTCTGTTCGTCCGCCTGTCTGTCCGTCCGGATGTCCGGAAATCTGGACCCTGCGATAACTTAAAAAATATTTGAAATAACATTATGAAAATTGGTATATGAATAGATGGCAGTATGGAGATTCTGCACGTCACTTTTTTTTTCCTCAGAACGAAATTCAGGTTTCTATTGTAACGGAAAAAATATGTACCTCACCGGTATGGGACTCATGTGTTGCTTCAACACCAGTTACTTGTGCAATAGATTTTAACCGGAACTCGGCAATTTTGTGTTTTTCCCATCTTCGGGGGGGGGGGGGGGGGGGGGGGGCAAACAAATTTTTTCCGTTAAAGCTTCCGGTTTTTTTCACTCCGTTTTCAAAAGAATTAGGGGAACACCGCGGAACCGCATTTCCTTTTTTAAATTGCCCCGAACTTTATTTATAAAAAAAATAAAAATTGCAGTTTTTTTGTCATAATTTCTTTAATCGGCCCAACTTCATTTTTTTTATTTATTTTTAAAACCTGTATAATTTAAAATTATGATATTTTTTTTTATTTTAATTTTATTTGGGGGGGAAAAAAAAAAAAGGGCTAAAGTAATTTTTTTCTAATGAAAATCACAATTTTCAGGGTAGAAAAAAACAAGATGTTATATTTTTTTTTAAAGTCTGGGAGTAAATGTATTTTTAAAACTTAATAACAGTAATAAAAATTTTTTTAAAGAAATTATTTTTTTAATTTTCTTTAGATCTTTAAAAAAAAATAAATAAAAAATAAAATTTTAAAAAATAAAATTTTAATAAATTTTAAATAAATTTCACTTTCTTTCTTGTGGATTTAAAAAATGGCAGGGAATTCTAAAAAGGGAAATATTTTTGGTTTTAAGATGAACATATTTTGGTAAAACTTTCCAAATATATTTCAACCCCCACTTTTTTTCTTTTTATTCCAATTTTGGGGTTTTAAAATCAAAATCCTGTTTTTCCCCAAGTGTTTTAATAGGTTGGCCCAACATACCTTTTAAAAAAAAATATTAACAATTTTTGAAAAAATAAAAGCCAAACGATTGAAAATAAATTTCTAAGATCGCAAAATGAAAACCGGAAAATTTTCATTTTAAATTTATCAGGATTTTGATTCTCCATAAAGATTAAACCGATTCATCTTTAACTCTCTTAAAATTTTTTCCCAATTTTAGGACCGGGGCTATCGGGGAGGGAAAAAAGGCCCCGGGGTTTTGGGCAGTCTTAAGGAAATTAATTTTTTAAAAGAAATTTAAAGCTTGTTCTTTACCGGATTTTAAAAATCTGGAGGGTGTTTTTAATTGTTTGCCCATATTGGGTTTTAGGGGATTAAAGATGGTCCTTAAAAAGTATGAAAATTTTTTAAACGTGAAGGTGAAACATATAAAGGTCTTAATTTACAAAAAAGGGAAATTTTTTTTTTTTTTAAAAAGTTTTTTAAATTCGGTATTGTAAAAAAAGAAATATCAAAGGGGTTTAAAAAGAAAAGCGAAAACCCGGGGTTTTTAAAAACTTTTTTTTTTGTCCCCCTTTTTTTTCAAAATTTGGGAAAAACATTTTTTTTTTAAAAAAAATATAATTGTTTAAAAAATTTAGTCCCAAATTTTTTTTTTGAAACCTATTTTATGTATTAAATTTTTAAGGGATTTAAATAAAAAATATACTTTATCAAAGGGTTGAACATATTTGGGCTGGAAGGACTTTCCAAAGCTTTGAAAAACCAAAATTTTTTTTAAAAATTTAAATGAAAAGGCCTAAACTCTTCATTTTTTTTTTAAAATTTTTAAAAAAATAAATAAAAAACAGGGTTTTAATTAAAAAAAAATGGTTTTTGCAAAAAAAAGGGTTCCCGCTGCTGCGGAGGTGTGGTTAACATTCCTCGTCCGGCCAAATGTAGCACGGACGAAAATGAATTGAAAAAATCGTCACTCGGGGCGGTTTAAAAACTTTCCATGTTTCCCAGGTTTTAATTTGATATTTAAAATTTTTAAATAAATTTGTAAAAAAACAAGAAAAGGAATTCAAAAATCGAATATTTTTCCAAAAAAATTTTTTTAATCCTTTAAAGATATTTAAATTTAACAACATTGGGTTTTGCTTAAATTTAGTAATTGATTACTTT
>CM037777.1:56396965-56446965 GCA_021229015.1 Solen grandis
CCGGGATAAGCAAAATTCTTATTCTTGTTGTATATATGAGTAAACAGGCATTGTCATATTCTGTTCGATTAACATTCGATTAAGAACTTGTTCCATATAATAAAACAGACTGGCGAATCGAGAGTGTTCCCGCTTCGGTTGCAGTTTGATAAACACGGATATTGACGACTTCTTTTGTGTTTTAAATGCCAAAAACAAACCTCTCACGAGACATGAACCTAACATGGTGGAGAATCCAAAGCTGATAGTATTGTGTATGTATGTTTTCATCGCTGCCGCGACGAGTTTGTTGGTAATATGTCCAGAAATTCCTGAAGCACGTGTTCCCCACCCACCTGTTATTACCATGATGAACCAGTCGAATCCATTTCTGACAAACCCAAATGTCGATCACGGTAGTTTCACTGACATTAGTATGAGGCATCAACAGTTAGAGCCTCCCCATGTTCACAGTACGCCTGTCCGGTCTCAGGATCAAGCCCCGGTTATACACAGTACGCCCGTCATTCTCCAGGATCAAGCCCCTGTTGTTCACAGTACCCCTGTCATACATCAGGGTCAAGCACTGACTGTTCCCAGTATGTCTGTCAGGCCTCCGGATCAAGCCCCAGCTCCGATCTACATGCTGCCTCAGCAAGTTTACAAGCCAATGAAGCGTACATTCTCAGGTTTGGCAAATGAAGATGCTTTTAACTTTGTAAATGAATTTGAATCGCATATGGTGTTGATGAACATTGACCTCAGTTCAGAAAAAGCAGTTGCTGCCTTTCATGTGCAACTCCTCGGACCGGCTCTCGTCTGAGATTTTGTTTGAAATGTTTTGTTCATATGGCGTTTGTGACACTCTTATCAGTGATCAAGGTACGGAGTTCACTGCAACAGTAACGCGTCAGTTGTGTAACCTATTAGGTATTTCTCAAGATTTCACACCAAGCTATATTCATCATTGCCTAGGAGCATGTGAACGTGTTCACAGGACTATTGCTGAAAACCTGACACCATACCTAGATTCTCAGTGTCATACATGGGATTCTGTAATTTCTGCAATTTTATTCAGCATTAACAATGCCGTCAATGCAAGTACCAAATATTCTCCATTTGAGATAGTTTATGCCAGGCGACCTAAATTCCCATTGTCACCCATACCAACAGATTTACAGAGTGTTCCAAAGGATTGTACATCTTACCTACGAGAGAAAAAGTTGTTACTTGCCTCAATTAGAAATGACATGAAGATTAATGTCGAGAATTACTCTGAAAGAATGCTTAATCGTGAGAACAGTAATAAGACTGATTCACATTTTTCTCAAGGAGACTATGTTTACATGACCATTGAGTCGGTAGGACCAGCTAAGAAGCTCAAAGACCACTACTCTGGACCACATGTTGTCAAATCTGTGCTTGGTGATCACATGGTTTTAGTAGCTGATCCAACTCTTCCAAAATTGCAATCGAAGCCAGTACATATTGACAGATTGAAGCATGCATATGTGCGTCAGCCAGAACCGTTAAACTATTTTTCGGTCAAACAACATTTACCAAGAACTATTTATTCTGATTTTGCTTCGCAAACTTGTGAAAATGACTTTTTGTTGAAACCGGATAAAGACAGTCAATCTGGATCTAGTGATCATGACATAAGGGGACAGGAAAACACATTTGTTCGAAAGGAAAATGACGTTAATGTGTCTGAATCTCCTGTTTTTGTCGAAGGTAGACCGAAACGCGTTATCAAAAAACCTTTAAGATATTGTGACTCGGATCATGCAGACCCAATGAATATTGATTTTTCTTCATCAGATGCCTCGCATTCACGAAAGGTAAAACGTGTACTTGCTCAAAGGCATACCTCTGATGGTATTCAGTATTTAGTTCATTTTGTTGGTGAACCAGCACAAAATGCTATTTGGATTTCAGGGGCAAATCTCAATTCCAAAGTGAAAAAAAACATCACTGCAAGGCCTCCGCCTTTTGTTTAGGCACTAACAATTACTAATGTTGTTTAGTAACATTGAATTCCCATTTCTTACAAATACCTTTAGGTATAATACTAGTCCGGTTTTTCATATACCTGATACTTTTTTTTTTAGTTCTGATGTATAGCCAAATGTTAGCTTAATTTACAACAAAAAAACCAAAAAAAGTTGATGTTCTACAGTTGATTTGTTTACAGTTTGTTTATGAAGATCAAATTCTGTTACTATCAATTATAGCAGTGTATGATTTCTTCAGAAACATGACTTGTCAATAATTCTCTATGATTTGAACAATAGTGTATTGCATTTAATCAGACAACGTTTTAGACAAATATCGATAGGGTGCTATTGCCTAGAATTATGCATATTGTTTTGTTGTGAGAAGACTTGTCTTGTTCTTTATTAAGGGAGATAACTTTGTTTTAGATGGATGTCTGGATTAGCTCCCTTTGTTTAGACAAAATGCATTGTATTTTATTGGATTCAGTGATGTCAGTATATTAAAAAAAAAAAAAAATTAATTATTTTTTTCCCACTATATACTATACTATCCATCAAATGATTATCCACTTGTACTTTGTATTTTGATTTATGAACCTAAAGTCATTGGGAAGTAATTCAGTGTGAACTGTATGCTTTGTGGACTGATTTATTTCAATGCATGAAAGTAATATTTGATAACTTGCTCCATGCATGGATATAAAGTAATCAATCTTTTATTGGTTTATAAAGATGTTGTTTACAGTGAATTTAAGTTACTGTTCACTCTTATGACAGTTTGTCTCGTACCAATTTATTGTCTTAAGTGCATTAGTCACTGTTTTTTTTAGTTGTTTACTCATATAACAATTTTCTAATATCAACTTCTACATGAACATGTTCATTCTAATCGGTAGTAACTTGGATATTGCATTGATGGTCTGCGTGTCTGTTGAGTGAATGCTGTCCTTGGTAGGTACCACCTTGGGCGTTTATAAATCTGTGTGTGATTGACTTTTAGGATCAGCAATTCGATAGTTTCCATAGTTTCCGCTGTTTCAATTTTGAGTTGTTGTTTTGTTGGAAGAGCTGGACATTTGGACACATTTTTTTTTTCAAGGGGGGGATGTTGTATATATGAGTAAACAGGCATTGTCATATTCTGTTCGATTAACATTCGATTAAGAACTTGTTCCATATAATAAAACAGACTGGCGAATCGAGAGTGTTCCCGCTTCGGTTGCAGTTTGATAAACACGGATATTGACGACTTCTTTTGTGTTTTAAATGCCAAAAACAAACCTCTCACGAGACATGAACCTAACATTCTCTAATCTGACCACAAGAGAATATTTCTAATGTAGGCCGAGCAATATAAGCTTCCCGATTTAGATAATGTCACTTTATCTGTCTTTGAACTGATACTAACTTTACAAAGTCATAATCTTCTCTCTACAAATGGGCAAATAAGTGTATACCAGTCATGTTTATTTTGTACTAAATACTTTACGTTGACGTGACAGAGTTTCAGTCAATTGGGGGATTGTCTTTGCTCTTGAGAACTATACAACTCCTCGTACTTTATATTGATTCTACTCTGATCGATCACGCCGTTAAAGCTGGGTGTCTCAAAATGTGCCCAGCTCGCTGATGCATTTAGTTTAAACATATTTATTCCCATCATATACTAGTTATATAACATAGTATACAAAATTCAAACAAATGGGATAGGATGTGAACGAAAGCATGGCTTACAATGTTCTTCTCCTAGAAACACTTAATTACACAATTCGAAAAAATAGTGATTATTATTTTCGATGTAGCCACAGCTACAAAATGGATCTGACACAAGACCTTTTACGAAGAGATGGCGTTTTAATGAGCTACACACAGTGCGAAGTCAAGAATGTAGTACCGAGCTACACTCAGAGCGTAGACGTCTAGTACCGGAATAGTAGTGTGAGGGCACCTCTGATCGGTTAGTAGTGATACGTGATTTAAAGATATTTAAAAACGGGGAGTTGCGAATATCAAGAGAGATGTCATTTCATTCACGGATCGCTGTTGGAAGAAGAGTTAAAATATATAGTTGTTCTAGAGTGAATACTTGGATTATTGTCAGCGTTTATAAGGCGATAGCGAGGGGCGTCAACAATTCTCGGTATTAATGATGACAGATATACAGGCGTTTGACCATTTTTCATTTTGTAGATCATTATTAAACAGTGTTTTCTTTGTCTTTCTGAAAGTGTCTCCCAGCCAACTTCCATTAAAAGTTTATTGATGCTGACAAGTTTAGTGGCTCCTGAAACTATTCTTGCACATTCATTTTGTATATTTTCAATTTGTTCAGCCTCATATTGTGTACAATTGCTCCATAATATATCGCCATATTCAAGGATAGGCCTTATGAAGGAAGAATAGGTAATTTCTAGTGACCTACGGTTTAAAGAAAACTTAAGTTTACGCAGAATATTTACACGTTGGCAAGCTTTGCTAGTGATATATGTAATATGGGTATGCCAGGAACTGTCATTTGCCAAGTACAAACCAAGGTGTTTATGCTCTGAGACATCAGGAATTATTTGGTTGCACATCGTGAGCTTTGTATGTATCTGTTGCATTTTGCGTGTTATTATCATTGACTCAGATTTGGCAGGCTTAAAGGTTACAAGCCATTATTTGGTCCACTATTCAATTTTGTTAATATCAGTTTGAAGTGTTTTGGCAGCAGCTTGAGGACAATCAGAAATTATATTTAAGCTAGTGTCATCGGCAAAGAGATTAACATAAGAGGTCAATCCATCTACAATGCCGTTAACAAATACTATAAAGAGCATAGGACCCAATATTGACCCCTGTGGCACACCGGCCTTTTTAATAACCCAGTCAGATTTAGAACCAGGAAGAACAACCCTCTGTCTTTTTTTGAAGATAGATAATCAGTGAACCATAGAGGCCAATAGAGGACCATCTATACCGCCTGCATTTAATTTAGCAAGAAGGCCTTTATGCCAAACTCTGTAAAAGGCCTTGCTTATATAAAACAAGAAATGTTTGTGAAACATATATGCCCCCCTCATATGCCATAATATGTATATAGCTATATTACATGCAAGGAGTTTGCCTTCATAATGTTGGCTTGTCACAAAAAATTCTCAAACTTCAAAAATTTGAGTGAAAATATAATGTGCTAAAATGTGGAACTAAACATTTACTGAAATAAAACCAGACACAATGAGATTTTGAGTTATTAGTCAGACAGTGCTTAAATCATACAAAATATTTATAAGAATCCAACTTATTAATTTGAAAACAGGGTTTTCTACATTTATAAGCAACAACTACATGAGGTTAGGACCTTAAGAGTAAAAATAAAATAGAAGTTATCACTTGGGCAAGACATTTATATAATGAAAATATATCAACATGTGACATTGTGAACTTGACCTTTGGATGTTGACACCCAAATCAATAGAGGTTCTTGACACCAAAATTGATAGGGGTCATCTACTAATCATAAGCAACAACCACATGAAGTTTGAGACTTAAAGGTGGGGTCATTACTAATCTAGCAACAACCACAAAGTTTGAGACTTAAAGGTCAAATAGAACTAGTTATCACTCGGACAAGGTCTGGTATTATACATACACAACATGTGACCTTGACCTTTGAGGTAATGACACCAAAATCGATAGGGGTCATCTACTAATCGTGAGCAACAACCGTAAGAAGTTTGAGACTTAAAGGTCAAATAGAACTTAAGTTATCACTCGGACAAGGTCTGGTATTATACATACACAACATGTGACCTTGTGACCTTGACCTTTGAGGTAATGACACCAAAATCAATAGGGGTCATCTACTAATCATGAGCAACAACCACATGAAGTTTGAGACTTAAAGTTCAAATAGAACTTAAGTTATCACTCGGACAAGGTCTGGTATTATACATACACGACATGTGACCTTGACCTTTGAGGTATTGACACCAAAATTAATAAGGGTCATCTACTAATCATGAGCAACAACCACATGAAGTTTGAGACTTAAAGGTCAAATAGAACTTAAGTTATCACTCGGACAAGGTCTGGTATTATACATACACAACATGTGACCTTGTGACCTTGACCTTTGAGGTAATGACACCAAAATCAATAGGGGTCATCTACTAATCATGAGAAACAACCACATGAAGTTTGAGACTTAAAGGTCAAATAGAACTTAAGTTATCACTCGGACAAGGTTTGGTATTATACATACACAACATGTGACCTTGACCTTTGAGGTAATGACACCAAAATCAATAGGGGTCATCTACTAATCATGAGCAACAACCACATGAATTTTGAGACTTTAAGGTCAAATAGAACTTAAGTTATCACTCGGACAAGGTCTGGTCTACCGACGGACCAACGGACAGACCGACATGAGCAAAGCAATATACCCCCTCTTCTTCGAAGGGGGGCATAAAAATACAGCCCTGACTTTGGGACCATCATTCGGTGCTTTACAGAAATTGTTATAGATAAGACTGAGTTGGTTTACGGTAGAGTCACCCGGTAAAAAGCCAGACTGAAAGGGGGTAAAAAACTGTTATCACGAAGATGGTTAAAAGTGTGCTTATAAATAAGACGTTCAGAAACCTTCCCCATTGTATTAAGTAGTGATATAGGTCTAGGTCTATATAGGAATCACTTTGTCCGTCAGTCCTGATTTTTTTTGTCCGAGCTCTAACTTAATAATGCCTAGCAGAATTTCCAAATGGTTTGGCACAAATATTTACAATATTAAGACTGAGTGTCGTGCGAAAAAAAAAAAAAAAAAGTTACAAGAAAAGGTGTTTCAAAGGGTGTTTTTATCAAAGTAATTAGTTTTGATCTGTGCATGTTTCAAATGTACAAACTATTACTCTTTACAAACTATTACTACGTATTTTATTTACCTTTATTTTTAATCAAATGAAGGACATTGTCCCTATCAGCCAAAGAAAACATCCTTTCCCGATTTAAGGTGAGTAAATGAAAAAATAAAGTCAAAATAATGTTATTAAATTAGATTTAATTGAATAGGTTAACAGAGTATAAAAGAGAGAATAGGAATTTTGCATAAAAAGATATATATAAAGCAAAGCAAAATTTATGTGTGAATATATGAAAAATATCTAGTAAAATATATGACTTGCATGTTTAACTATTTTACATTTACAAATCTGAACAAGAGCTGTCAGAAGACAGCACACTCGACTATTCAAAATGCTTGTTGGTATTATACATACACAACATGTGACCTTGACCTTTGAGGTAATGACACCAAAATCGATAGGGGTCATCTACTAATCGTGAGCAACAACCATAAGAAGTTTGAGACTTAAAGGTCAAATAGAACTTAAGTTATCACTCGGACAAGGTCTGGTATTATACATACACAACATGTGACCTTGTGACCTTGACCTTTGAGGTATTGACACCAAAATTAATAGGGGTCATCTTCTAATCATGAGCAACAACCACATGAAGTTTGAGACTTAAAGGTCAAATAGAACTTAAGTTATCACTCGGACAAGGTCTGGTATTATACATACACAACATGTGACCTTGTGTCCTTGACCTTTGAGGTAATGACACCAAAATCAATAGGGGTCATGTACTAATCATGAGCAACAACCACAAGAAGTTTGAGACTTAAAGGTCAAATAGAACTTAAGTTATCACTCGGACAAGGTCTGGTATTATACATACACAACATGTGACCTTGACCTTTGAGGTAATGACACCAAAATCAATAGGGGTCATCTACTAATCATGAGCAACAACCACAAACTAATCATGAGCAACAACCACAAGAAGTTTGAGACTTAAAGGTCAAATAGAACTTAAGTTATCACTCGGACAATGTCTGGTATTATACATACACGACATGTGACCTTGACCTTTGAGGTATTGACACCAAAATTAATAGGGGTCATCTACTAATCATGAGCAACAACCACATGAATTTTGAGACTTTAAGGTCAAATAGAACTTAAGTTATCACTCGGACAAGGTCTGGTTTACCGACGGACCAACGGACAGACCGACATGAGCAAAGCAATATACCCCCTCTTCTTCGAAGGGGGGCATAAAAATACAGCCCTGACTTTGGGACCATCATTTGGTGCTTTACAGAAATTGTTATAGACTAGAACTGTCGCCTAAGGGCTTACTAATACCCCCCCGCAAGTGTTTTTGTCAAACATGGCTTTGGAGCATGAAATCAGAATTCTTGTATGCAACACTCCATCTTAATATACAGAGGACATATGTGCCAACTACCTAGAAATCTAGTTATCCTATGTTTTACATACATATGGGTATATGTATGTCTATGGATCAATAACAGTAAGATTCACTGAAATCCATCAATTGTTTAGGAAAAAAAAACTGTCGCCTATGGGCAACTTAATAGTAACGTAATTTTTGTTTTTTAGAAAATTAAGAACAAAAGAATATGTTCTATCTTTATTTAAGTATTACTTAGCATTATAAGTATTGTTGGTGGAATAAGAGCCAGATCATTTACTGGAAAAATGATGAGACATTCCTGTTTTCTGTCATTGGGGTTGAAGGCCCAGCTTAAGTTTCATAAAAGTCAGTCAAGAAATGAATTAATGAATTCAATAAGACTAAGCAAATCAAAACGCATATTTAAAGATTAGTAATAGTGACTCATTTCTAAACATATGGGTTCAGGAAGCCATACATTAAAAAACAACCAGTATTTTTGTTTAAAAGTCAGGTGTATACAATAACAATTACTTCAAGAATCCAATACTTACATGCAATCATGAAATGATAGCACAAATGAAGTAATCACATCAGTATGCATATGTTTATCCATAAACACTAATCCTTGTGTTGGACTGTTTATATGACACAATCATCAAGCTTGTATATACTGGCAAGATCACACATTTGAAAATTAACTAATTCTTCTTGAGGCTTTAACTTATTGTTTGTTTGTTGGATTTAATGTTCCACCCACATTATTTTTGTAAACTGAAGACAATGTCTACTTTGAACAGATACAATGCTGCCACATTTCAGAATCCCATTTGATTTTTTAATAAGTCAGATTTATCCATGGAATGTCAGCTGATATGAAGAAATGATCACTGTAGTATGTAGGAATTATGTCTACTATAATTCCTTGTGATGGCCGGTTTACATAAATATGATCTAGTAACCCTCCTTTCCTATGAGTTGTTGATTTTACACATTGTTGAAAGCCATAATAGCTCATCAATTTCTTCAGATTTCTCTGTGATGATGAATCAGCCATGTTGTCTATATTGAAGTCGCCAAGAATAATTGTTGGAAGTCCTTGAGGAATAAGTGTAATCAGATTTTCCAATTCAGGCAAAAATGTATTGCATGTGAATTTTGGATTGTGATAGAGTGATAGAACACAGATCCTCATATCTGGCATTATACTTGGTGAAACTACAACAATTTGATGTTCTGTACTGATGTCAGGAAGTTTGTACTGTCTTAACAGTTTGAAATTGTGATGAATGTACATTGCTAATCCTTGAGATGTCTTTGTTTTTGTGGTTGTCAATGCATTATGATCAGGAACTGTTGGCACATACTCTCCAGATTTAAGCCAGGTTTCAGAAAGGCAACTGATGTGAGATGAAAGAAGGTACTTGTCCTTTTCCAAAGATGCCCAATGTGGTGATAGGGAGTTGGCATTGAAACACTGCAATAAGATATGGTTGTTCACAACACAAGTTAAAGTTTCAAATGAAGTTGGGAAGAATCGTGATGTTTCTTTCATGCGTTTTATCTCTTCTAAAGCTTTTGTGTTCACTTTGATTTTACTTGCTGATATTTTGTCAAGGAAGTGAAGTCCTTGTAGATCTTTTGTCCTGCTTATAGCCGTATACATTTGTCCTGCGTGAAATGTTCCTTGACATGAAACAACCAGTGTGTCCTCTGTTTTGCCCTGTTCCTTATGAATGGTTACAGCCCATGCCAGTGCTAACGGGAATTGAATCCTTTTAGCAGTGACTTTTGAAAACTTGCCTAATCGTACTTGAGCTTCTGCTGTTTGTATTGGTGTTGAAGTATGAAGGTGATTTGGTACAATTCCTTTTGATTGTGATCTACAACGTTTTCCAACTCGCTGGTCATCAAACTTTACAAGTACATATTTTGGTATGAAGGTCTCTTCATCTTTTGGTGGTGGTATAAATCCTGACACAACACCTGTTGCAGAATTTACTAATCCATCTTGTACATCAATGTTTTTTATTAGCATTACTCTAGCACCAATAGCCAGTGAAAGCTGTGTGAGGAGACCACCAGAGTGTTCTTTAAATGCTGATACATCTATACTGTTTGTTTCCTCGTCTTTCTTTGTGTCCTTTGCAGTAAACGTGTATATTGGACCAGTCAGAGACTGAAGTTTTGTCTGGTTATGTTCATTTACATGTTTGTTGTAAGCAAAGATGTGGGTAGCATCTGACGGATACTCAGGAGAGTTGGGTACGATTTGTTTTGCTTGTAATACGCTGATGTCTTCTTCAGTATGCATCCCCACGCGGACTCTATTCAACAGACATGCAAATGAGGAGTCATTCTTTTGGCGCTGGATTTCTTTAAGTTCAACAATTTTGAAAAGATTTTGCCATAAAGAACCATACAAAGAGGCCATTTCATCTGAAGGCACAGAGAAAACTGCTTTTTGAGCAACTGGAGGTAACTGTAGTAAATCTCCTACGGCTAAAATAGATATGCCACCAAATGGCTCGTCAGAACACATAACGTCACAAAGGCGTCTATGTACAGTGAGTAGCATATCAGCACCCACCATTGAAATTTCATCTATAATTAAAATTTTCACACTTCCAACAGCCTCTTTTAAACTAGCTAATATTTCTCCACAAACAGGTATGTAGTCATCTGTAGTTTTTGTATGCAATGGCAACAGGAATGCTGAATGAAGAGTGTATCCAGAAATATTGTATGCAGCGGCTCCTGTTGGGGCGCAGACAAGAACATGATTTTCATTTTCTTGGTTGTTGCGCTTAAGTAATCTTGATGCAGTCTGTACAAGGGTCCTTACCAAATGACTCTTACCTACACCAGCACCCCCTGTAAGAAATATATAGAATGGAGGTGGTCTTGGTGTTTTGTGAGAAATAATCATTTGTGAACACCAGTGAACTATGAACTGATGGAGTTCTGTCTGTGTTTTATTGAGGGAAAGGATGAGATCATGCCACTCCGAAGTAGTCATCTGTTCTGTTGTAAATTCAACTTCAAAAGATGCTATGCCTATGTCTGCACCGACTGTCCTGTTATGGCTAGGTTCAAAGGCATTTCTTGCACTTGGTAGAAGTTCATGACCTTGTCTTTCATCCTCTCTTCTTGCTTGTTCTGTCTGAGGTGCTAACACTTCCCAGGCTTCTTCAAGATCTTCCATCTGTTCAAGATCTTCAAACGCAGTTGACACATCTTCAGAATATTTTTCAAATCGATTTCTGTTGAGATTTATTATATTAAGGTTTTCCACATAACTCTCATAGTAAGAATTTGTAAGGAGGTCTGTCTCTTCTCTCCAAGGAAAGTAAAGGAGGAGCTGTGCATGGTAATACTGTTCCTTCTGTTTTTTTATAGACCATTGATGTGAACGAATGATGGCTGGTGTATTGCGTAGAACCATATGCCCTTTATTGTTAGTCAACTGTATGTACTTTGGATATCCCTCTACAGCATCAGATGCATCTTCTGGAGATTCTTTTGCATTACTTGTATATCTATATTTAGTTGCAAAATCTGCAAGGCACATGTTTTCAATAGAGCTCGGCCTAGCTGGATAACGGTCTAAAAGTCCAATCTGAAAAAAACAATGAAGAATGCATTGGTTAGAGAAATAAAAAAATAAACTGTTAACATAGAGATATGTCTCGCCTCATGCGGGAGTATACACGCATGCCGAGGATTTCACACAAAAGGGCGCCAAAAGTGAAATGATTACATCCTAAGGTATGTTTGTACCAAATATAACTTTTTATGAGTCATAGTCCAATTCAAGATATTGTAAATTAGCAATACAATCATATTGTGTTAGAAAAAAGTTCAGTTTGATTTTTGCATATGTTTAAAAAAATTATTATGCTTATTCTTTGTTAATAACAATGCTAATCATTTACCATATATACATCTGTGTCATCATCTTCAAGCTGCTGTAGAGCTTTCAATGGCTTGAATAGGCGAGTTCTATTCTGTTGAAGGTCTGTTGACACAAAGACAATTTGCCTAGATCCCTGAATCAATGGTAAGGACAGCAAACGGTAAACAGCCTCTTGTGCGCTCACTTCTCGATGGGTAAGGAATTTCCTAGCTACACTCTTCATTGATGTCTTTGGTCCAAGGTTAATTGAAGAACTGCTTACAGCTTTTAAAACATCGCCAAGTGTCTTCTCTGGCTTGGATACATATGACGCAACATACATTACACACGCATATGTATTTGTGACAAACTGCACATCTAAGTTAGCTTCCCAGCACTTTAACATAGTGGCATTGTAATTATTGATGTTTACTTCATAAGGATTTCTCTTTAAGAGTATAGCTGGTTGACCATGTTTTGTTTTTATCCAGCCTAATGCTTGCAGATATTCTGGTTCCAACACACCTGATGTCTCCAAGAATTCCTCATATGACATATCATGTGTAGCAACATCATTGAGCTGTTCATTTACATCATGAAGAATAGCCAAGTAGTGTTCCTGGAGTTGCTTACATGGTGTTTCATCTGGAGGTTTGACTGCAAGAGTTTGTTTCATAGGGAAACGTGGAAACAGAAATCTGCATGTTTTTCCATGTTTTCTGCAGGCTACTGAATGACTGTGCTTTTGAACTAAATTAAGGGTGTTCTTAAGGTGTTCATCATCATCTGGCAATGTACAGGAGATATGCTGGTCAATAAAATGTTGTATTTCTTCCTCAGAATTATCTTCAAAATTTGGAGAGTTCTTCACCCAGACCAGCATGTGCACATGTGGGGAGCCCCTTTGCTGGAATTCTATGCGAAATTTATAGTCTGTAATTTCTCCAAGAGGTTGTAGTTCTCTGTTTAGAAGAATTGTCTGCAAGAAAAGTTGGACTCTATTATTGAAATGGCGAGCAGCTGTTACAGGGTTGGAACGAAGATATTCACAACGTTGTTCCCATGAAAGACTTTCTATCTCTTCATCCGATAAGGACTTCCCCTGCTGTTTTGCAATTATTCTAATAGTGTCATGCCACTTCAGATCAGCTGCAGAAAGTGTTACAAACCATGTACATGGCCCGAGGTGCCTGATCATCCCAAGAAGATCATACAACATCTTGTTGAAATAGGCTGGTGAGCCTCTCACTTTCTGAAGGAAATGTATTCCTAAATCACTGCGCACAAAGTTTATTATATTCTTTTTTATATCTCCAACAGTTAGAGTGTCTTCTTTAGCTTTCCGTAAAGCAATTGATAAACAATCTTGTATTTCTTTTGCTTCACAGCGATATTGTGCATAGAATATATAGTCTATGTTACGGGCAAACCTTCCATCACTGTGGAGCAGTCTCGCTTGAAAATATTTTTTCATAGTAAGGTTTTTAGGACGTTTCATAGCAAAACCAAACTTTCCTGTTGGAAAAAGCTGAGGGAAACTTAGCTCCTCAGAATGAACATCTGTTTGCATACTTTTTGGTTTTTTGCCTTCAGCTGGGGCTATATTGAGAATGAAATTTGTATTGGAGCTGATATCTTTAGGTTGTAAACAAGTATTAAAAGGAATACCACTAAGCTTGCTTCTTTCATCCTCATTTTCATCATTTTCATCATCTTCAATCTTACTTTCTGATTCTTCTTCAGAATCTTCATTGAGAATAACTGAGGAAGTTAATGCCTCCCACATCTCTGGATCTGACTGCACATTATGTTGTTCCCAGTTTTCATCAAGAAGAACATCTTCATATAAAGGGTTTTGAAGACCATGCTTTAGTATGTGTAAAGCATTCTTGATTTTTTCAGGACGAATGTTTTGTTTATAAGCATGACCTCTATACTGTAATTTTCTTTTCAACTGTACCATTATCATACTGTCAGGGGAGGACACACGTGGCAAGACAGACACTGATTCCTCAGGTTCAACTGGTACATTCACTACACATCCATGTATTGACTTTTGTTTACCACGGGGCAAGGCTAATATTTTCATGAAAGGTATTCTTCTGGAAATGAATATGTTCTCCAAAGAGTTAAGATCACACAGTTGTTGTGGGATTTCATCAAGACCCATGTTATTTGCTGGTGATAGTTGTGGAATGGTATTCTTCTTTAAGGAGGTTTTACAGTTGTAGCATATGTATTGATCTTCTTCAGACGATCCAAGGTGACACTTTAGAAGTATACCAGGTGAACCTTCACTGAAGTTGTGTATGTGGAATAAAGTAACACTGTTCTTGTAGAGTAAACGTAAACAACAAGTACAGACATATGTAGGTCCATGTTGAATTTGGTCCTTAAAATGAAGTATAGCAGGATCGTGCTGATCAGGAGGAAGCTCTTTTTTTCTTCCTAGCTGAAGTTTTTGCATTTCATGTTCCGTACTTCACTATTTTCACGTTTTTTCTTCCTAACTGGAGTTTCCCTTGCATTTTCATGTTCACGAACTTCACTTTTTTCACGTCTTTTCTTCCTTACTGGAGTTTCCCTTGCATTTTCATGTTCACGTACTTCACTATTTTCACGTTTTTTCTTCCTAGCTGGAGTTTCCCTTGCATTTTCATGTTCACGTACTTCACTACTTGCCCGTTTGCATTTTCTCACTTTGGCATCACATATTTTTTCTGCAGAACGAAATGCAGGGTTGTTTCTGACTCTGTTTATATAGTCTCTTTTTTGTAGTTTTCGTCTTTGATGCTGCTCTTGCCTGCGTCTCTGATCACTGAGGTAGAGATTCAATCTGCTACAATGCTCGACCTGTAGATGAATACCTTGAATTATTATATGGTACATTAAACATCATAATTGTGTATTAGTGTCAATATACAAATAAATTTCACTGCATAAAATGAAAATCTCAAAACACTAGGAATCCATCTGAATTACACTATATATGCAGAATCTTAATTAGGACTTTCTGCCTAAAGCAGAAAGTCCTATTGGGTTTGTTATGTTTATTATTATTACGGCTTTCCGCAACCTGCGGAAAACGTATAGGGTTTGTTATGTTTATTCTTATTATTATTATTATTATTATTATTCCTTTTTTTCCAACCAAATCTAAGAGTTAATTTCGGTATGTTGTCAGTGTCTAAGCAACATGAAAATTAAATTGCCTCGACAAAAACTTATAAATTTTTAAATTCAATAATTTTTAATTTTCAATGACGTCAATTGACGTCAGACTTGACGTCAGCTTCAAAAGTTTGTTCGCGCTCTAGAGCCTCTATTTTTTGATATTTTATCTTGATATTTTCACAGAAGATGTATGTTATGATGTAGATGTGCACCTTATCTTTCAAATTTTTAAATTCGAAAAATTTAAGAATTTATGGCAAAACCGAGTTTCGAACTTTGGTCCTAAAACTATTATTTAATGTTACAAAGGCTACTGATGAGATAGAAGCATGAAAATTGGACAGCTTATTGGCCCAGAGGTCTACTTTCTTTTCTCTGAAAGATTTCCTTTTAAGTCACGTGGTTATGACGTCATTTAATGGACAAAATCCTATTTTTTCAAAGATTTCTCTCGTCTGGCATCATACATTTTGAGTCAATTTTAATGAAATTGAAATTGCAGCGATAAAAAAGTATCTTTTTATACATTCAATCATTTTCAATTTTCATTGGCGTCATATGACGTCAGATTTGACGTCAGCTTCAAAAGTTTGTTCGCGCTCTACAGCCTTCAATATAGGTCCGATTATCTTGATATTTTTACAAAAGATGTATTTTAGGATGTAGATGTTCACCTTGGCATTCAAATTGCCAAATTCGAAAAGATTAAGATTTTATGGCAATACCGAGTTTCGAACTTTGGTCAAAAATTAAATTTAAATGTTACAAAGCCCCCTGATGCGTTACAAGCATGAAAATTGGACAGCTTATCGGCATAGAAGTTTACGTTCTATTTTCTGAATGAATTTCTCTTTAGTCATGTGGTTATGACGTCATCAAAAAGACAAAAAAACATGTCTCTTTAAAGATTTCTTTCGCTCCGATATCATGAATTTAAAGTCAATCTTAATTATATCTTCAGAATTGATAGAGTTAAAATTGAAGTGATGCATACTGCAAGAAATGTTTGTTTTGTCACGTGATTATGACGTCATGCATACTTAAACAATAATTATTTTGAAAAATTATATAAAATCGCCAATTAGACCAATGAACTTAAACTTTTCAAAATGTAGAAACTTAGTACGTTCATAAGGTCTTGAAAATTTCAAGTGATTACGTCATCAAACATGGCAGTTATTCATGTTTGATGGAATGCCTGCTTGAAAATGTGAAAACAAACCTGTTCGCATTCTCGAAGATACTTTTTTTTTCTTGATTAATAAAACGTTAGCTGAACATGTCCTTGCAAAAAAGATATTTTTCTTTAGTCACTTGATTTTGACGTCGTCAAAATATAAAAAATATTCATTTCAATACGTATTCGCGCTCCAGCGTCATGAGCATTGATGCCAATCTTAAGCATACTTTATAGAATTTATGTTGTGTAACTTGTTTATGACAACATTGATTTGTAAGCAAAATATATTAAAAAGATCAAAAGATTGTATATATTAACTTTAAATAAGTAATAATGCCGTACCTTAACATGCGCGAAAAGTCCAGAAAATTTCAAGTGATTACGTTTTCAAACATGACTTATTCATGTATTTCGTAGAAGGGCTTATTCATGGAAATCTATTAATTTGCAGAAAGACATGTAAGTGGTCATTGGGTTGGTTGAGCAAGATCCGATTGTTCTTTTGCAGGAATGAATGCCTGCGTTGAATAGTGAATTGTGATACGTTTTTGAGTAAATGAGTCGCATTTACGATGAATTAGTATAATTATACTAGAGCCAGAAAACCTTTACGGAAATCTTATTGCATTTGCTATCACGGCTTTCTGAAAACCTGAAGAAAATGACAAATACATGTATATCTTCCTATCGATTTTTATATTTTCTAAATGTTTAACGGTTTCTTTTTCTAAATCTTTAAAAATAAGGAAATATACAAAGCAAAAGAATAGTTGACAGTTTCAAGACTTTTATATCGTTAATTACATAGAAATAAGAAATTATTTTCATTATTTTGCTTACACCTCTGCCTTTGTTTCCCTCTAATTTTGCAAATGTAAAACTCAATCAATTTAAAGGTTGAAAGTAATCGATTTTAAAGTATTTTTTCTTTTTTACAATTTCAATTGTGGATCAAATTGTAATGAATACATGTTAAGCCATATGCTTACAAAGAAAAAGATATTAAATAAAGAATAAAAAAAATCGATTGAATAACGTAAAAAAAAAAAAAATCTTGAGGATATTATTATCTTAAAATTTTCCTTTTTTTTTTTTTTTTTAATGATAGAAAACGGGTGCATAATCAAATAAGATCCATATTTATGCTTTCTCAATATCTTCTTAAGAAGAAGAAAAAAAAAAAAAAAAAAAGATTTAAAGCTTATTTTTGAACATAATCGTAAGTATGTATTTAAGATAATGATGATTTACGTATGACATCATACATTATTATGCATCATTATTCCATTTTCTTTTTGTATTAACTTATAAATTTAATACCTTTGAAATAAGCAAACGGAAAGCCGCTTCGTTTGTATCTTAAACAAACGACTTCTAGTTATTATTATTATTATTATTCTTTTCTTCTTCCTAACTAAACGCTTATTTTTATATGTTGCAATAGTCCTAGGACGATGAAATTTTTATGGCGTATTAGTCACGTGAGGAAATTTTGATTTCAATGATTTTCAGCACCCTATGACGTCATATGACGTCACAGCTAAAAATAGTGAAAAATGGTGTTCGCGCTCTACAGCCGTCATTTATGGTCGGATTTTCTTCAAATTTTCACAGATGGTACATCTTGAATCAAAGGTGTGCATATCCTGTCAGCTAACCTAAATTCCGAAAGACCGAAGTTCTGTGGCTGAAATAAGATTCGAACATAGGACCGAAAATTTCATTTAAGGATTAAAGAGCTTCAGGATGAGATAGAAAGTTGAAACTTACACAGTTTGCAGTTCTGCAGAATTTCTACATATATTTTGAGTGGTGACGTCATATGACGTCATGTGACTTCATAGGCATACTTCTAAATTTTCATTTTCGGGCAATGATTTCGACATGATGCCAGTTGTTCAGAGTAATGAAAATTTCAGAGATATGACAGTAAAGTATGCGTTTTTGAACAAAAGCATCTTCAGCACCCTATGACGTCACATGATGTCACAGCTAAAAGTAGTGAAAAATGGTGTTCGCGCTCTACAGCCGTCATTTATGGTCGGATTTTCTTCAAATTTTCACAGATGGTACATTTTGAATCAAAGGTGTGCATATCCTGTCAGCTAACCAAAATTCCGAAAGACCGAAGTTCTGTGGCTGAAATAAGATTCGAACATAGGACCGAAAATTTCATTATAGGATAAAAGAGCTTCAGGATGAGATAGAAAGTTGAAACTTACACAGTTTGCAGTTCTGCAGAATTTCTACATATATTTTCAGTCGTGACGTCATATGACGTCATGTGACGTCATAGGCATACTTCTTAATTTTCATTTTAGGGTAATGATTTCGACATGATGCCAGTTGTTCAGAATAATGAAAATTTCAGAGTTATGACAGTAAAGTATGCGCTTTTGAATAAAAGCATCTTCAGCACCCTTTGACGTCACATGACGCCACAGTTAAAAATAGTGAAAAATGGTGTTTGCGCTCTACAGCCGTCATTTATGGTCGGATTTACTTCAAATTTTCACAGATGGTACATCTTGAAACTAAGGTGTGCATATCCTGTCAGCCAACCGAATTTCCGAAAGACCGAAGTTCTGTGGCTGAAGTAAGATTCGAACATAGGACCGAAAATTTCATTTTAGGATGAAAGAGCTTCAGGATAAGATAGAAAGTTGATACTTACACAGTTTGCAGTTCTGCAGAATTTCTACATATATTTTGAGTCGTGACGTCATATGACGTCATGTGACGTCATAGGCATACTTCTTAATTTTCATTTTAAGGGTAATGATTTTGACATGATGCCAGTTGTTCAGAATAATGAAAATTTCAGAGTTACGACAGTAGAGTATGCGCTTTTGAACAAAAGAATTTTCAGCACCCTATGACGTCATGTGACATCAAAGCTAAAAGAAGTCCATACGAAAAAAAATAAAAGAGTAAAGGGTAGAGAATTTAATATATATTCTTTCTAACAGAATTAATCTTAATATTTTTCAATTTTAGCAGAAAGTCCTATCATTCGTATCAACGAATGAAATCTAGTTATCTTTAACTTTATCAATTTTCGTTCTTACTCGACCAAGACTTGAATAATTGCAAAAAACAACTGGAAAATAGGCTAAAATAAATGTTGCGATTGAAATTATGAAACAATTAAATATTGTTTGACCTTAAGAAAAAGAAATTCAGTCATTACAGAAATTTACCAAAATTTGACAAATCCTAAATTTAGTCTACCTTTACTTGTTCCTCTGGAGCCTGGTTAATTTCTTCACTTTCTGCATGGCTTTGTAGTTGTTTCCGCAACTCACGGACTTTGCGAACTTCAGCAAAGCCTGACCCTTTTTTTTTCCTAGGCATTCTGAAAGAAGAAGAAGAATCCTATAAATGAAAGGAATAAAGAGAAACAACATTTTTATCTATTGATGGCTGTTCTTTAGAGTAGTCCTGTATGCTGAATTAAAGTATTCTGTCACTAGGAGTTTTTGAATTTATAAAATTTATTGTTAACAAAAGTACATTTATATTTGTAAATAAAAGTACATGTAAAAATATAAACTTAAATACATTTATATATGTTAACAAAAGTACATTTATAAATTTTTAAAGTAAAGTACATATTATGAAAATTGGGTGAATTTAGAAATGTGAGCTCTTTCATTCTTTATATATACGACAAACAAAACTACTAGGATATAATGTGATATTTGGTCATCATTTAAAGCAAATGTGATTTAATTCAATGATACTTACTTAAGATTGCACTATATGTACAACTTATGACCCCCCCCCCCACCCCACCCATAGGTTCAATTTTGACCCAAAGACTAAAATTTGTGAAAAGTTGTTTAACTGCTCCATAACATGAACCTACATACCATATATAATTTATATGTCCTAGGCCCTATAATGATGCTTTGGTGTCCAAAATTTTGCATGAAATTATAATATTTTAACTTAATATTTTAACTTAGTACAAGATTCATGGAGGAAAGATATAAGTTTCATCAAAATTTGTAAAGTAATATATGATATGTTATTTAAAAAAAAAATGTTGACCAAATAAAATGATACGTGGTGATCCTAAAGTCCCACTTGAGCATATTGTTTTCAGATGAGCTACACATATATATATTTACTTTAAATGATGTTTCAAGGCACCACCACATGGAGGTAGATCACAAGTCAATGCAAGCAAATACAAACAACAAATAAGGCAACTATGTCTAGGTTACTATGGAAATGCAAGCATGATATGCAAAGGTTTGGAAATGAAAGTTTCAATTGTGCCTAAATGGTAAGGAAAGTTAGGGATGTTTCATGTCATGCATATATAGGAAAAGCAAAAAAGAAGTAGAACTATCCCTGTAGGTGATTAATATTGCCAATACCTTGCTATTTATCAAGCTATATCACTCTGTCTGGGTGTTTTTCAGTCTGGATACACTGTTGTAGAAGAAGTTTATATCAATGTCTATGAGTGTATATTTATCAGTCTGGAAACACTGTAGATTATATCACTATGTCCTTGATGAACACTGCATTGTCAGCTGATTCTCTTCTATGCCTCATCTTTGACCTGAATTTTTTTTTTATTTATTAGAAATGTATGAGAGAAATTGCCAAAGTCAAACTGGTTTACTTGTATGAAAAATAGCAATTAAGAAAAGGTGTGGACAAAAGTTTGACGTTGGCATTCAACTCTAAAATTAACAGCAGAACATAACTAACATTAAATAAATCAATATCAAGCAAGAAGTCAAAAGTAACAGATGCATATTTATACATCTGAGCTCTAAATTATTGTATATAATACCATATAAATGCCCTTATGTCAAGGAAGTAAATGCATCCTTATATCAAGGAAGTGAATGCATTTCAGAGTGAAGACTAGGATGCTTGTTATAGAATATTTTAAAAAAAATTTTAAAAAACACAATCTGAGAAACACAATTGTATAATGAGAAGATAATGGTTTCAAAAAGTGTCCTTGAACATACAATAGCATTGACAAAAACAAAAACAAAATATACTTAAGGGATGAGGATAAAAGTAAGCAAATCTAAAATGTTTATGACAGTCTGCATACAAAGCACTACATCATACATTTACAGCATACATCTAAAATATAGGCAATATTTGTTGCTTTTTTTTGTGTTTGCATCTCGAAACACTATAGATTATATCACTATGTCCTTGACGAACACTTCAATGTCAGCTGATTCTCATCTATGCCTCATCTTTGACCTGATTTTTTTTATTTAATAGAAATGTATGAGAGAAATTGCCAAAGTCAAACTGGTTTACTGGTATGAAAAATATTTATAATGAAAAGGTGTGGACAAAAGTTTGACGTTGGCATTCAACTCTGAAATTCACAGCAGAACATAACTAACATTAAATAAATCAATATCAAGCAAGAAGTCAAAAGTAACAGATGCATATTTATACATCTGAGCTCTAAATTATTGTATATAATACCAAATAAATGCCCTTATATCAATGAAGTGAATGCATTTCAGAGTGAAGACTAGGATGCTTGTTATAGAATATTTTTAAAATGAATATACCCAAGAACTTATTAACAGCAAAACACAATACTGAGAAACACAATTGTGTAATTAGTTGATAATGGTTTCAAAAAGTGTCCTTGAACATACAATAGCATTGACAAAAACAAAAACAAAATATACTTAAGGGATGAGGATAAAAGTAAGCAAATCTAAAATGTTTATGACAGTCTTTATGCATCCATCTAAAATATAAGCAATATTTGTTGCTGTTTTTTGTGTTTGCATATTGCTTAGTCCACTTTATTGTTTGTTCTTATCATCCTTATCTTTGCCAGCAGTTTCACCTTCCACAAAGTCTTCATCAAAGAATGTGCTTGGAACTTCACCAATCATAATTTCATCCTTCATGGTCTTGACCTTTGCCCGGAGATCGCTGTTTTCCCTATGTAGGTGAAGATTTTGCTTCTCCAGTGAATCCATTCTTTGGTTAAGAGCTGCAGTCTTTGCCTGGATGTTCTTCAGAGAAAAAGCACAGTGGCTAAGGAAAGCAGCCGATTGTCTTTTCAACTTTTCCAAGCCTTCCCTGGCTTCATTAGTCTCGCCAACCATCATAGAGTAAAGTACAGCTTTAAATTTTGTGTCTAAGTCTTCCTTGAAAGAGTGAAGGCTATAAGAAAACTCATCTAGACCAGTCTTAGGCACTTTTGGAGATGGACTCTTTGTAGCAGCATCTGTAGTGGACAGACGTTTTCCAGATGGCGATTGAGTGCAGAAAAGAGCCCTGGATGTGCTTGGAGACATATTTGTGTCAGAGTCTTTCTTGAAGGAGTGTAAGTTACTAGAAAACTTCCCAAGACCAGGCATATTGGGGGATGGACTCTGCATGGACAATGATGCATCATTATCATCTGTGGTGGACAGACTACTTCCAAATGGTGATGGGCTGCTGAAGACTACCTTGGCTTCAGTTGCTGACTGCTCATCAGGAGATAGAGTAGGGCTGTTTGAAGCAGATGGGCTGGATTTCTGCGAGCTCATTGTTCAGATTTTTACCTGGAAATATAGTTACCTATACTGCTAGGGTGCTGGAATATGATGATATGATGAAAACAGAATTCCAAACTTACTGTAAAGTCAGACCACTACACGATTCAATTTAATTGAAATCGCACATCAGTTCTTGAAGAATTTACAATTTTGAAGTACAGTATTTAAATGCTTACTACAACATAAAGCAGAGAAAAGGACAAAAAATGACTTAAAAAAAAAAAATTTTGTTCCCAAGGATTTTTAACCTTTATCTTGTAAGGAATAATGTGATTTTCCTTCTTAAAGTAATCATCTGACTCTACAGTAAATACCAAAACTAAACCATGGTCATTTAGCCACCAAGGAATATACTCCAAAAAACAATTCGCATAGCACCGAGAGAAATAAAAAACATAAAGCTACCACAACCATTCAATAAGGGTAGAACTATTTGCTACAGGTTATATATGGCTACTTAAAGCACTACACCAAACACCAAGGGTTAGATGTGTTAAAGGTGAGTATATTTCAAAGTGTTTCCAGGCACAACCACACATGCCTTAACATATTATAATACATGCAGTTGACACAAAAAATAGGTCAATTATATGATTTGCTAGTGCAATAACTTTGCAAAAAATGGTAGAACATCACCTTAGATCTGTGTGTTTTTTTCATTAGAATTCTGAATTGACCTAATTTTTCAGCTAAGGCATGCTCGAGGAGGTAGACCATGGAACACTGCATCTAGCTCAAAAAGCTTAAGCCAGGAACTTGGAACAAACAATTATATATGTTTTTTTCTTATTTTTTTAACCAGAAAACAGTTCATTTCATACAAAGGTATTTTACATGGATTTTTTTTCAAGTAATTCAACAAGATATATGTTATGCATACATGCAAAAGCTAGATACAATGTTTATAGGGATAATACCAAATAATATGTATGAACTGCCATACATTTGGTACCATACCCTATGTGCCCACATCAAAGCAAAATTACAACATGAAAGAACAGAAGACACTGTTACCTTTCTCACCTATCTTCTTTGGCATTGGATCCATGGTAAAAACACGGCTTTTGAGCATGCAATCAGATTCTTGCATACAACACTCCATCTTAATACGTATATAGAGGACATATGTGCCAACTACATGGAAATCTAGTGATCCTTTGTAACACATACCTATGGATATACCTATGTCTATGGATAAATATCATTAAGATTCACTGAAATCTATCAATGGAAGAAAATTGTAAAACAAATACCATCAAAGGGACATATCTTTAAAACAGGGGGGAGGGGGGGGGGGGGGGTAACCCAATGTTATATAGAAAAAGCGCTACTACAATGTCTAAGGTTGAATGACAGCAAGTTTCATTGAAATCCCTCCAGTAGTTTAGGAGGAGTAGTCTGCAGAAAATTGTAAAGCAAAAATCATCAAAGGGGCATAACTATAAAAAAGGGAGGTAATCCAATGGGAGGAGTAGTCTGCAGAAAATTGTAAAGCAAAAATCATCAAAGGGGCATAACTATAATAAAGGGAGGTAATCCAATGTTATATAACTAACACATGCTTCTACAATGTCTAAGGATGAATGGCAGCAAGTTTCATCAAAATCCTTCCAGTAGTTTAGGCGAAGTAGTCCGCAGAAGTTTGTAATGCAAAAATCATCAAAGGGGCATAACTTGGAAAATAGGGGAGGTAACCAAATGATATATAGATAACGCGCTTATACAATGTCTAAGGATCACTGCCAGCAAGTTTCATCAAAATCCTTCCAGTAGTTTAGAAGGAGTAGTCCGCAGAAGTTTGTAATGCAAAAATCATCAAAGGGGCATAACTTGGTAAATAGGGGAGGTAACTCAATCTATATAGATGTCTAAGGATCATTGCCAGCAAGTTTCATCAAAATCCTTCCAGTAGTTTAGAAGGAGTAGTCCGCAGAAGTTTGTAATGCAAAAATCATCAAAGGGGCATAACTTGGTAAATAGGGGAGGTAACTCAATGCTATATAGATAACGCGCTGCTACAATGTCTAAGGATCATTGACAGCAAGTATCATTAAAATCCTTCCAGTAGTTTAGGCGGAGTAGTCCGCAGAAGTTTGTAATGCAAAAATCATCAAAGGGGCATAACTTGGTAAATAGGGGAGGTAACTCAATGCTATATAGATAACGCGCTAATACAATGTCTAAGGATCATTGCCAGCAAGTTTCATCAAAATCCTTCCAGAAGTTTAGGAGGAGTAGTCCGCAGAATTTTGTGTCTACAGACGGACGGACGGACAGACGGACGGACAGACGGACGGACGGACGGACGGACAACCTGATTCCAGTATACCCCCCCCTAACTTCGTTGCGGGGGGGTATAATAAGACTGAGTTGGTTTACGGTAGAGTCACCTGGTAAAAAGCCAGACTGAAAGGGGGTAAAAAACTGTTATCACGAAGATGGTTAAAAGTGTGCTTATAAATAAGACGTTCAGAAACCTTCCCCATTGTATTAAGTAGTGATATAGGTCTAGGTCTATATAGGAATCACTTTGTCCGTCAGTCCCGATTTTTTTTGTCCGAGCTCTAACTTAATAATGCCTAGCAGAATTTCCAAATGGTTTGGCACAAATATTTACAATATTAAGACTGAGTGTCGTGCGAAAAAAAAAAAAAAAAAAGTTACAAGAAAAGGTGTTTCAAAGGGTGTTTTTATCAAAGTAATTAGTTTTGATCTGTGCATGTTTCAAATGTACAAACTATTACTCTATACAAACTATTACTACGTATTTTATTTACCTTTATTTTTAATCAAATGAAGGACATTGTCCCTATCAGCCAAAGAAAACATCCTTTCCCGATTTAAGGTGAGTAAATGAAAAAATAAAGTCAAAATAATGTTATTAAATTAGATTTAATTGAATAGGTTAACAGAGTATAAAAGACAGAATAGGACATT
The DNA here is from genome assembly GCA_021229015.1 of Solen grandis. NCBI lineage: Eukaryota > Metazoa > Mollusca > Bivalvia > Adapedonta > Solenidae > Solen > Solen grandis. Next base: position 56,422,925 of record CM037777.1, read on the forward strand.
TGCATAAAAAGATATATATAAAGCAAAGCAAAATTTATGTGTGAATATATGAAAAATATCTAGTAAAATATATGACTCACATGTTTAACTATTTTACATTTACAAATCTGAACAAGAGCTGCCAGAAGACAGCACACTCGACTATTCAAAATGCTTGTTGGTAAATCAAATGAAATCTATTTCAATTCTTGCCCTTCATATACCCTGTATATAATAAAAGTCAAAAATGATATACCTAGATAGTCTAAAACCCCTAAATAGGTTTATGAAGTCTTAAATCAATCCCACGCCTAGTTACTGAGGCATATGCATAATAATACTGTGCATGCAAAACTTTAACCAAGTATCCAAATTAGAAAATGGTCACAATTTGTATAAGATACAGTCCAAGAGTTATCCTCCTTGGTTTTCTGATGCCCCTGAACCCACTCCTAAACTTTCTAGTCAATACCATAAACAATTTCTGAGATATAAGCTGGATAGAAGCTTGCATGCAAAACTTAACCAAAAAGTTTAAGTCAAAAAGTGGCCCTAATCTGCATTATATTCTGTCAAAACTATCTACCAATATAGTATGATACCAATGAACATATTTAAGAAGTTTCAAATCAAACCCATGCCTGGTTACTGAAATATAAGCATGAAATTCCTTGCATACAAAACTTTAACCAGAATTTCTATGTTAAAAAAAGGGGCTATAATTTCTAATTTATTCCATTTATCGTCCTTGATAGTATGATATCCCAAAATTTCTAAGTTAAAAAAAGGGGGCATAATTTGTAATATATTCCATCAAGAGTTATCTACCATGGTTGTCTGATGCCCCTGAACAAATTAAAAAAACTTACAAGTCAATACCATGAATGGTTATTGAGATACAAGCTAGATAATAGCTTGCATGCAAAACTTTAACCAAATTTTCTATTGCATGCAAAACCTTAACCAAAATTTCTAAGTTAAAAAGGGGGCATAATTTATATTAAATTCAGTCAAGAGTTATCTTCCTTGGTTGCCTGATGCCCCTGAATATATTCATAAACTTTCAAGTCAATACCGAGATATAAGGTTGATAGTAACTTGCATGCAAAACTTTAACCAAAGCTGCAGCGCCAATGCTGACGCAAGTGTGACTACAATATTCTTCAAATAGTCCAGCTAAAAAAAGGAATGTCTCCAAAATACATGACATGAATATCAAAAGTGTTAACAACATTAAAATGATATGGAAAAAAATCCATACATATACAAAACATAGCATACTATGTAGTAAATCATCATGGTGGTGACTATCAACAAGGATTTTTAAAAAGACTAACCTGATGATAAAAATTATCATCGACATAACATTAAGACTGATATGGAACAAACACAAAAAACATTGCTTACAGCATAATCAAGTTAGTATGAACTGTCATAATTGACATCAGACATTTTAAAGTTAAGATTTAAGAGACATAACAATGTTAATAATAGTAAAATATCAGTCAACTTTTACACAAGCAATACAATACATGTAACAATAACATCAGCACTCATTTGTATTACTTAATAATTTCAGTTTAATATGTGTAAATGGTGTTTGCAGAATGAGAAAGCTGCGAATTTTGGACCACACAAGTATTAGTTTGTTTGTTGGGTTTAACATCCCACCGACAGTATTTCAATCATTTGGAGATGATGTCTACTTGAGACAAATATAGTGCTGCCACACTGCAGTATCATACCCTAGACATGTGGCATGATACCACACCCAGTCACATTATCCTGACACCAGGCCAACCAGTCCTGCAACTACCCTCATATGCTAAGTGCCAAGCAAAGGAGCTAACACAAGTATTTACTACAAATCTTTCGGAAGTGAACAAATATATGACGGCATGAAATGGTTCTTTTGATTTATGAAAACTAGAACTATAACTAAAGGTGAGTTACACCCAGCCCCATCTGCTTCCACTTTGTCTTCATTGGAGTAGGACTGGATGGGACAGGACGTGATGAGATTCTTATGTAGTCCCCACTTCTCTGAAATGGGTATAATCTGATTACAAAAGAATGGTAATACTGAAGGTAAAAAATCAGTAGAGGCGTTTGGGGCAGGGTGACTATAGATTTTTCATGTTAGGAAGCCTTCCAGCTGGCTTGTGACTGGTCTGTGGTTATAATCGGGTCGTCACTGTGCATTTGGTATTTCCTTCCCCCATAATGATGGTGGAGTGCACATGCTCTTGATACCAGAATTTGAAGAGCAACAAGAGGGCCAAGATGGCCCTGTGTCGCTCACCTGATTAAGATGGCTGTGTTAGGCAAAATGACAAAAAATCTGGCATCTAAAGTGTTTTTCTAACATTTGACTAAGTGGCCTACATTTTGATCCTACCTGAATTTACCTGGTGACCTAAATTTTGACCCCACATGACCCATTTTCAAACCCATCCAAGATATCATATAGACAAATATCCTGACCAAGTTTCAGGAAGATTGGGCAAAAATGGGGCCTCTAGAGTGTTCACAAGGTTTTTCTAAGATTTGACCTGGTGACCCCATTTTCGAACTCATCTGAGATATCATGTAGACAAACATCCTGACCAAGTTTTATGAAGATTGGGCCAAAACTATGGCCTCTAGAGTGTTCACAAGGTTTTTCTAAGATTTGACCTGGTGACCTAGAGGGCAAACAAAGTGAAATCTGGCTTTTTTCAATTTTACAAGGGGCGTAACTCCTGACCTAAGGGTCCAATTTCAGCCATAATCCAACTTAGCCAAAATTTGATGGTTATAAACATTGTTATAAAATTTAAAGAAAATGACCTAAAAAATAAAGATGCTAGAGTGCAAACAAAGTGCAATCTGACTTTTTTAAATAATATAAGGGGTGTAACTCCTGACCTAATGGTCCGATATCAGCCAAAATCGAACTTGGCTGAGACTTTTTGGTTATAAACAATGTCATTAAGTTTGAATGCAATTGCTAAAGAAATGAAGATGCTAGAGTGCAAACAATGTGAAATCTGGCTTTTTTGAATTTTAAAAGGGGCATAACTCCTGACCTAATAGTATGATATCAGCCATAATCGAACTTGGCCCAGATTTTATGGTTATAAACATTGTTTTAAAGTTTGAAGATAATTGCTCATAAAATGAAGATGCTAGAGTGCAAACGAACAAATTGTGGACGACGGACGACGGACGGACGGACGGACGACGGACATTCATCGATCCTAAAAGCTCATCCTGAGCACACGTGCTCAGGTGAGCTAATAAAAAGACAACAAAAAGACCCTTCCAGAAACTTTTTCATACTAGTTATTCTTACCTTGTTTTGTACTTTTAGAGAATTTTGGACAAAGTAACTAAAATTTGAATGAAAACTTAGTTGAAGTCATTATCAATGGCACAATCACTAATGGAAAATGCAATACAGTACTGTGTTTCATACTTGACTGAAATAAATGTCTGAATACAAACTTGTTGATTTTAACAAAACTAGAATTCCATGGGGAAAAGGTAACTTTTTACACCAGCGGTTCTTACAGATAGCAAGGGTGGCTTCGGTCTAAAGTTAAACACCAGTAGGAATTGCTCACAGTGTGGTAGGCAAAGAGTGGTTATAAGATTAGTGATAGATAGGAGTGGCTCAGAGGAAACATAAAAAATTGAGATTTGGCTAAACATTTGGCTGGGTACCTGTGATGTGACATTTAAAAACAAGAAATATGTTTCACTAAACTCAACAGAGGGGGACAGCACTGTGGATAACATTATTAGTTTTTCTAAGAAAGTTATTGAACTGGCTAACTAAAACAGTGACTGCAGAATACTCATACTTGAAATACAAAGGACATACAAAAAGAAACATACTCAAAGATTTTAAAAAAATTTAAATAATTTGGAACATCATCCTTTTAACCAACAGACAAGACATTTAAATAATTTGGAACATCATCCTTTTAAACCAACAGACAAGACATTTAAATAATTTGGAACACCATCCCTTTAAACCAACAGACAAGATATTTAAATAATTTGGAACATCATCCCTTTAAACCAACAGACAAGACATTTAAATAATTTGGAACATCATCCCTTTAAACCAAGACATTTAAATAATTTGGAACACCATCCTTTTAAAACAACAGACAAGACATTTAAATAATTTGGAACACCATCCTTTTAAACCAACAGACAAGACGTTTAAATAATTTGGAACATCATCCCTTTAAACCAACAGACAAGACATTTAAATAATTTGGAACATCATCCCTTTAAACCAACAGACAAGACATTTAAATAATTTGGAACATCATCCTTTTAAATAATTTGGAACACCATCCTTTTAAACCAACAGACAAGACGTTTAAATAATTTGGAACACCATCCCTTTAAACCAACAGACAAGACATTTAAATAATTTGGAACATCATCCTTTTAAACCAACAGACAAGACATTTAAATAATTTGGAACACCATCCTTTCAAACCAACAGACAAGACGTTTAAATAATTCGGAACATCATCCCTTTAAACCAACAGACAAGACATTTAAATAATTTGGAACATCATCCCTTTAAACCGACAAGACATTTAAATAAATTGGAACACCATCCTTTTAAACCAACAGACAAGACATTTAAATAATTTGGAACATCATCCTTTTAAACCAACAGACAAGACATTTAAATAATTTGGAACATCATCCCTTTAAACCAACAGACAAGACATTTAAATAATTTGGAACACCATCCCTTTAAACCAACAGACAAGACATTTAAATATTTTGGAACACCATCCTTTTAAACCAACAGACAAGACATTTAAATAATTTGGAACACCATCCTTTTAAACCAACAGACAAGACATTTAAATAATTTGGAACACCATCCCTTTAAACCGACAAGACATTTAAATAATTTGGAACACCATCCTTTTAAACCAACAGACAAGACATTTAAATAATTTGGAACATCATCCTTTTAAACCGACCAGACATTTAAATAATTTGGAACACCATCCCTTTAAACCAACAGACAAGACATTTAAATAATTTGGAACACCATCCCTTTAAACCAACAGACAAGACATTTAAATAATTTGGAACATCATCCCTTTAAACCAACAGACAAGACATTTAAATAATTTGGAACATCATCCTTTTAAACCAACAGACAAGACATTTAAATAATTTGGAACATCATCCCTTTAAACCAACAGACAAGACATTTAAATAATTTGGAACACCATCCCTTTAAACCAACAGACAAGACATTTAAATATTTTGGAACACCATCCTTTTAAACCAACAGACAAGACATTTAAATAATTTGGAACATCATCCTTTTAAACCGACCAGACATTTAAATAATTTGGAACACCATCCTTTTAAACCAACAGACAAGTCATTTAAATAATTTGGAACATCATCCCTTTAAACCAACAGACAAGACATTTAAATAATTTGGATCACAATCCTTTTAAACCAACAGACAAGACATTTAAATAATTTGGAACACCATCCTTTTAAACCAACAGACAAGACATTTAAATAATTTGGAACACCATCCTTCACTATCTTTCAGTTTATTTTTACACGTCAATAGTGTTAAAAAGGACATAAAAGACCAATAAAAATCAAGAAAACCAACTTTAGACTATACGCAGATGGAATCCATTCATCTATGGCAACATTAATCATCAAGGGGCTGTGGTAAATATAATACTGCTTGAAACTTCACAGGCCAAAATACATTGCATCTATTTATGAAGAAATTAAACACTAAGCAAGCACAATGTTTACCAGACTATTGCTACTTCTTCTCATAGAAGTAACCTTTCAAATCAGTGAACAGGAACTAAAACCAAACCAAAAGAGCCTACTGAATCCTGCACTTAACTTTGCAGGACGATGACCAATAACCCTAGCTACCAGTATAAAGCAAAAGTAGCATAGCTATCATATTTATCCTTCTATTACAGTAAAATTAATTGACCCCAAGGGGGAGGGCCAATTTTGACCTCACGGCCATGATTTGATCAAACTTGATAGAGGTCTACTAGGCCAATTTACTCACCAAATAAGTAAACTCCAGACCTTGTGGTTTCTGATAAAAAGATTTTTTTCTAGTTTTTCCTATACAAGTCTATTATAAAATAAAGTGACCCCAGTGGTGGGGCCAATTTTAACCCCTGGACCATGATTTGAACAAACTTGGTAGAGGTCTAATAGGCCATGTTACACACCAAACAAATAAACACCAAGCTTTGTGGTTGCTGAGAAGATTTTTCTAGTTTTTCCTAAATAAGTCTATGTAAAATCAAGTGATCCCTGGGGCGGGGCCAATTTTGACCCCAGGGTCATGATTTGAACAACTTGGTTGAGGTCTACTAGGCCATGTTACACACCAAATATCTAACCTCCAGGCCTTGTGGTTGTTGACAAGAAGATTTTTCAAGTTTTTTCCTATATTAGACAATGTAAAATAAAGTGACCCTTGTGGCGGGGCCAATTTTGACGTCAGGGCCATGATTTGAACAAACTTGATAGAGGTCTACTAAGTCATGAAACACACCAAATATCTAAACTCTAGGCTTTGTGGTTTCTGACAAAAAGACTTTTCTAGTTTTTCCTATATATTTCTATGTAACATCAAGTGACCCCTGGGGCAGGACCCTAGGGTCATGATTTTGCACAAATTTGGTAAAGGTCCATTAGACAATGCCACACACCAAATATCTAAGCTCTAGGTCCTGCAGTTTCGGAGAAGAAGATTTTTAAAGATTTCTTTTTAAAAATCTATTTTTAGTTTCTGTGATCCAGATATGCAACTGACCGGAAACATTTGAACAACTTTGTTAGAGCTTCATGCAAAGAACATCCCAGGCACTTTTCATCAAATCTGGCCAAGTTGTTTAGGAGGAGATGTTTAAAGAAAATTGTTGACGCTGGATGCACGCACAGACAACAGACAAAAGGCGATTACAATAGCTCACCATGAGCACGTTGTGTTCAGGTGAGCTAAAAAAAAACCCAAAAAACAATTTCCATGTGGTCTCTGTGAATCACCAGTAACATGGTCATACAAAGGCATGATTACAGCTAGGTGTTTATCTAAGGTTGGGTTCCCTAGCCTTGGACATCTTTAAAAACCTCAATTTTGAAAAAGTTTGAAGTTCTATGAATGGATCTTTCTAGCATTTACAGATGTTTCTAAATAGACTTACATTCAATCCAGTACCTAAACTGGTATAAAAGGTAGTCAATGGTTGACTTGGTTTTCATGGTTTGTGATTCTGTAAGTGAGTATTTGAAGGGGAAAAAATCTGGGAAGGTGCATTAAAAGCTTTTATCAAGTCTTACATTTTCTAAAGATGTATTTTCCCTCAGACAATATCATGTCCATAACATATACTACACATGCATAACAGAACAAATTTCTTAAATATAAACAGACAATGTTTCTATAATATCAAAGTATTCATGGATGACAACACTGGTTTAGAGTCCCCTAACAGGTGGCTGTGACAATTCTGAGTGAAAACTTCTTCCTGAGAGCTGGCTCCAAATTCTGACAACGGTAATGTTTCTGACGAAGATGATCTTGAGATTTTGATATCTTTATTCATGACTGACTTAACACGCTGAAGTAGGATTGCTTTAAAGTCTTCCTCCTTTCTTTGCTGGAATTACAAAAAAAAAAAATTAGGTTAAGTAGGAATGTATACCTTCAGTTAGGAATAATAAGGTGGAAAGTTGAATTACAGTCCATTTACGATAATTCGAACGGTCTGCGGACTGACTGAAATATTCGAAAAATCGTGTCATTCGAATTACCGTGTTTACCTACCGTTGGACATTTTGTGCATTTGTAAGAAATACATGTCGTGATAATCAGTTGGCGTATAATGTACATGTATATAAAATATAGAACAATGTTATTTTATTGTTTTTTCTTTATTCTGCATAAAAGTCATAAATCACATCGTAAAGCACAACATTGTCAACAATAAACATTTACATTTACAAGCACTTTTTTGTAAATAGCCCAATTGTTTGATAGCACAGTTACAGTACAATTACAGAACATTGTTTATAGCACAATCAAAATACAGCACATTGTGAGTACAATGAAATGAACACTAATACAGGTATACACACGTCCTAATATACATTTACACTCAAATATACACAAGCATTTTACGAAGCAATACTCACGAGCGAGTCGAATCTCGATCATGTTGAGCCGTAAACTCTAAGATGGAAGTCTCATGCTACACATTGAATCAACTTTTTTTTTATCAGTAACTTTCTTAACACTCCTGACAATCAAGTGACACATGTCAACACATGATTCTCAACGATTTGCATCACCTTAATTGAAATGACCGCCAATCAATTAGCTTCTGAAACATAGGTGTGAAAAATACGCACGCGTGAAAATTACGGTGACACAGCGTCCAAATTATTGTGTCATTAATCAATAGCTTGATTGCTTGCCGGACCTGTGATGAAGTTAGAATTGCCGCATTTATCCGAGTAATTGTAAAACGAATAATTGCATTTATTTTATATGAGATATATAGGAAAACTTGACGGGACCGTGACATTTATTTGAATAATGCCGTCAAAACGAAAAATCGCATTCCGAATTATCGTAAATGGACTGTAGTTTAATTTTTTAATGACTTTTTTTCCAAGACATCAGCATTGTGTTACTGAGTTACTGTGGTCATATTCTGAAAGCAAGAGGGACATAATGGCCCTGGATTGCTCACCTGGTATCATTAGGCTATGTAAAATCAAGTGACCCCTGGGGCAGGGCTAATTTTGACCCCAGGACCATGATTTGAACAAACTTGATAGAGGTCCACTAGGATACCTACATACCAAATATCTAACCTCCAGGCCTTGTGCTTTCTGACAAGAAGATTTTTCTAGTTTTTTCCTATATTAGTCCATGTAAAATAAAGTGACCCCTGGGGTGGGGCCAATTTTGACCCAAGGGTCATGATTTGAACAAACTTGGTAGAGGTCTACTAGACAAAGCCACACACCAAATATCTAAGCTCTAGGCCTTGTGGTTTCAGAGAAGAAGATTTTTTAAGATATGTTTCCAGCTCCTGTGACCTAATTATACAACAGACAGGAACCATTTGTATAATTTTTATAAGGGTTCACCGTATGAACATTCTTGCCAAGTTTGATTACTTTCCCATCAGTAGATTTTTTAAGTAAATTGTTGATGACTCATGACGACGTAAAAAGGCAGGTCACAAAGTGCCAAGGTAAGCTAAAATCATTGCACATTGAGTCAGAATGAACATGAAACAGCAAATGACAAATGTTTATGGAATTTCTTCGAAGTCAAAATATAATCGATGTTATACTAAACAAGAGGGCCATAATGGCCATGAATCGCTCACCTGAGAAATATTGCCCTCAATGCCAATTACATGTTTTGTATAGCGAGTCATACTGAATACATAATCCATGCAGAAGTACAAGATCATCTAAATTCAACACGAAAGCTGTACCTGCCATCCAAACTTTGAAGGTTATAGCTATAATAAGTCTATATAAAATTAAGTGACCCATGGGGCGGGGTCAATTTTGACACCAGAGCCATGATTTGAACAGACTTGGTTGAGGTCCACAACATCTTAACTCCAGGCTTTGAGAAATCTAAGGAGATCTTTTGAAGGTTTTTTCTATACAAGTCTATATAAAACTAGAAATATCACTAAATGTGATTAATACCCCGCAATACTGCTTTAGAAATGATGAAGTTATTAGGATTACTTCACTTCCTCTTATTGCGCTTGACTATTGTATGTAAGTGCAAGGGCAATAACTCTATACATACTACAGATAGAGTTATGGTTCTTGTGCATTGCACTTCCTCTTATTAAATTTTTTCCAGTAGTCTTAAAGTTAAGCTCCGGACAAGGAAAAGTAACAAAGGGCAATAACTCTGTAATTACAATAGATAGAGTTATGGTTCTTGTGCACTGCACTTCCTCTTATTGTGGTTGACAATTGTATGAAATTGTTTTGAATTCCAACCAGTTCTTTTCAAGTTAAGCTCCGGACAAGGAAAAGTAACAAAGGGCAATAACTCTGTAATTACAATAGATAGATTATGGTTCTTGTGCACTGCACTTCCTCTATTGTGGTTGACCATTGTATGAAATTGTTTTGAAATCCAACCAGTAGTTTACAAGTTATACTCTGGACAAGGAAAAGTAACTAAGGGCAATAACTCTGTAATTCCTATAGATAGAGTTATGGTTCTTGTGCACTGCACTTCCTCTCATTGTGCTTGACCATTGTATGAAATTGTTTTGAAATCCAATCAGTGGTTTTCAAGTTATGCTCCGGACAAGGAAAAAATACAAAGGGCAATAACTCTGTAATATCAGATGAGTTATGGTTCTTGTGCACTGCACTTCCTCTATTGTGGTTGATCATTGTATGAAATTGTTTTGAAATCCAACTTGTACTTTTCAAGTTATGCTCCGGACAAGGAAAAGTAACAAAGGGCAATAACTCTGTAATAAGTCAAGATGGAGTTATGGTTCTTGTGCACTGCACTTCCTCTCCATGTGCTTGATCATTGCATGAAGTTGTATTGAATTCCAACTTGTGGTTTTCAAGTTATGCTCCGGACAAGGAAAATGCAACGGACCGCTGGACCGACCGACCGACCACCGGGTGACTCCTATATACCCCCCCAAACTTCGTTTCGGGGGTATAATCAAGTGAATCCTAGGACGTGGCCAATTTTTACCCCAGGGCCATGATTTGTTCAAAACTGGTAGATATTCATCAGGCCATGTTACTCACCAAATATCTAAACTCCAGGCCTTGTGGTTTCTGACAGAAACTTTTTCTAGTTTTTCCTAAATAAGCCTATGTAAAATCAAGTGCCCTGGGGCAGGGCCAATTTCGACCCCAGGGCCATGATTTGAATAAACTTGGTTAAGGTCTACTAGGCCATGTTACACACCAAATATCTAAACCTCAGGCCTTGTGGTTTCTGACAAAAAGATTTTTCTTCTTCTTTATGCAAGTCCATGCAAAATTATGCACGCACTGATGCCAGACAAAAGGTGATCACAATAGCTCACCATGGGCACATTGTGCTCAGGTGAGCTAAAAACACTATTAACCTTAATAAAAGATGTTTTAAATCAACATCAAACACAAAGCTATACACAAGGATGTTTGAACTGTTATTTAGAGGATAAATATCACTGCTACATCACCTTGACACAGCAATGTAACAATGGGACATGAACTTTTAGGTAAAAAGTAAGCCCAATATTTTATCTTGATAATCTATTTTCTATTACCTTTTATTTGAACTAAATGGCTCCCGAAATTTTCCTGCATATATACTTGATAGAATGATATATGTAATAATGGTATGTATTGTAAAAGATTTTCATATACTGGAAATAGTAGACAGTAAACTAGATGTGTTAATATGACACAAATGTCTCCATGGCCATTCACAATAAATTTTATTACAAACATTCTCCATATATGGTTGCAGGGCTGTTATTGAGTCAAAAATGTGCAAAATTGTTTTGAATGCAAAGTTTACCTGTAAGTCAACATAATAAGCTTATGCATCAAAAAGCATCTCAATATCAGAAAGGGGTTTGGAAAACCTTTATAACTAAGATTTTTAAAATCAAGAGGTTTTTAAGCCAAAGGGCTGAATATCTGTTTAAAACATAGATTACATCTACATAACAGTAATTAATATCTCATTATATATATATTTCTGTAAGCATATATGAACAAAAAACAACTCAAAATCAGTTGTATTTTGGTAGAATGAACGGACAGACAACAATAACTATTATGTCACACTACTAAGTAGTGGAGGATATAAAAAAAAATGTTAGTTTTTGAAAACACATGTATATAGACAAACCTCGAAGCCTTGGGAACCAATCAGCATGGCCATCCACTGTGGCATCATGAACTCCTCATACAGGATTGGTATCACCTTCTTCCTGTGCTCACAGTAGAACACCTGCAATGAAGGCCACTGGTTATATATTAACCATTACCTCATGAATATTCATGTACAAAATATTAACTTGATATCAAATTTACTGAACTTACAGGACCTGATGCTATTATGGACATTTTTTCGATAGCTTTTTTCATCAAAAGTAGGTCAGAGGTCAAGGTGAACTGCATAATGAAGAGGTCTATCAACTTAAGCAACTGTCCAAATATTGAAGCAATCCAAAGAAGCACATAGAAGTTATAGCAGATTAACCAAAAGGTAAACCTGTCCAGATGCCACTTTTTTCATAACAAGAGGGCCAAGATGGCCTTGAATCACTCACCTGAGAAATATTGATTTCATTTCCTTTTACAACATAGTCATACAAAATCTATGCAGAAGAACAGCAATATATTCCACACAAAAAGTTTACATGTGGTCCAAAAAACCAAGTTAACCCTAGCGTGGGACCAATTTTGACCCCAGGGCCATTATTTGAAAACTTGGTTCAGGTCCACAAGGCCATGTTACATACCAATTATCTTAACTCCAGGCCTTGTGGTGTCTGACAAGAAGATTTTTCTAGTTTTTTTGCCTATTTAGGCCTATAATGTCAAATCATGTGACCCATGGGACAGGGCAAATTTTGACCCCAGGGCCGTGATTTGAACAAACCTGGTAGATGTTCATGTTCATAAGGCAATGATCCACACAAAATATCTTAACTCCAGGCCTTGTGATTTCATTGAAGAACATTTTTCTAGTTTCTTTTCCTGGCCTTGTGGTTTCTGACAAGAAGAGTTTTCTAGTTGTTTTTTTTCTATAATTATATATAAGTCTATGTTAATTCAAGTGACCCGTGGGGCAGGGCCAATATTGACCCCTGAGGGCCATGATTTGAACAAACCTGGTAGATATCCATAAGGACAATGTGACACACCAAATATCTTAACTCCAGGCCTTGTGACACGAAGATTTTGTGCTCAGGTGAGCTAAAAAGTAGGTCAAAGGTCAAAGTCACGAGGTCAACTGCATAATGTTAATGTCCATCCACTTAAGCAACTGTCCAAATATTTAAGCAATCCAATGAAGCACATTGTGACATAGAAGTTATGGGAGATTAACCAAAAGTTAAACCTGAGTGGACACCCGATACTGCCTACCTGGATATCAATTTAAAGGATGAAATTTTTTTGCTGAAAAACCGTCCATAAATGGTTTATGAAACAATGTTGTTTTTTTTCTGTCCTATGTAGATGGTGTGGAATTTGTGCTACAATATTGTATGAGCAAAAAGAGGTTTGATCAATTTATTATCTTCATTATCTTAATTTTAATGAAAATGTTTATTAAAAAAATAAAAGTTTCCCATCGATCATAATACGAGATTATTTTTAAATATATATAAATAGACTGACTAGTTATTAATAAATAGACCGGTGGATTCCCATCAGAGTGAATGCCAGGACATCCATATAATAATTGCTATTTACCAATTAAAATTCATGAATTTAATTATTCACATACATCAAGATAAATAAAAATAATGCATGTCTGTCTACCTGATCAAAACGGGTGTTAAAACAATTTTTGATCTTATTCTTACTATGCCATATTGTCTGAAACCTGGATTTATGACCTGAATTTTCTTACACAAAATATATTTACCTGTTGTTGACATCTTGATGACTTTGCAAATGCCTCAGAGAGTACAAAAAGCACAACACTGGCATCATCTGCCTTCTCCTGGAATTCTGAACATATCTCATTGTCTTGGTGCTTTCACTGACTTTACCTGAATATAACATGTACATGAATGAGATAAAAACAAAAAATGTAAGCAGGTATAAGAAACTATCCCAAGGCTTGATTATTGTCAGAATTATTGTCCATTACATTACAAACAGTAAGATTTGTAATAAATGGTGTAATGAAGTTTATAGCAAACAGTCAAATATGTAGAAATCAAAAGCATTTAAAGCAGCTCATTTATAGATGGTCATTGAATAAGAATTTGATTTTTTAACTCAATGTGCATATTATATCTATCAATACCTATCCTCAGACACAAGGTTACTGAATGCAAACCTCCTTTATTGTAAATTAAATGTGTGGTTTCTCCATCACAGGCAATAGCATTATAATTGGTACTGAACCTATATTTAGAATGTTAAAAGCTATTTATATAATCTTTATTTTTCATGTCAATGACTGATCACATTCACTCTTTGCACTTAAGCTCACTCTTAAAACTGAACTTACGGATTCACTACCCAGAACTGGTGAAGATGACATGTTGTGTCACATGGTACTGGAAAGCTGAGGAAGCACCTGCTTTGGGGATACCATATTCTATATCTAACTGATGGCATTTTCCCTTGCAAAGTGACATACACGTGCCCAGTTTATTTCTCAAGAAACAAGACTTCACCAACATAAACAAGGGAGGGAAGCTCATTCACAGATGGTCATTGACTGAGAATCTTTTTTTTAACTACAGGTTTATATTACGTTTATCAATACTCATCTACAGAAGCATGGTTACTCAATGCATCCATCCATGATTATAAACAAGAGGGCCTGGTTCGCTCACCTGAGTATAGGGTTAACCAAGGAACATCTATACTAAAACATTTTGAAATCTGGCCAGTTGTTTTGAAGGAGATGATTTTTAAAGTTTTCATAATTTTTTTCTTTCTGTTGCCATGACAACCAGAGTTCTAAATAGATCATATTTGTTTTAGCAACTTCGTGAAGGTTCACCCAAGGATCATCCCTGCCAAGTACAATCAAATTAAACAAGAGCTGTCAGAGGACAGCAGGCTCGACTATTCAAAATGCTTGTTGGTAAAGCAAATATTTCAATTCTTGCCCTTCTTATACCCTGTAATAATAGTCAACAAGAGCTGTTAGAGGACAGCACGCTCGACTATTCAAAATGCTTGTTGATAAATCAAATGAAATCCAAGTTAGAAAAGGGCCATAATTTGCATAAAATTCAGTCCAAAAGTTATCCTCCTTAGTTTTTTGATGCTCCTGAAGACACTCCTTAACTTTCTAGTGAATTCCTTAAGCAATTTCTGAGATATAAGCTCGACAGTAGCTTGAATGCAAATATTTAACCGAAAGTTAAAAGGGGGTCATCATTTTTAATATATTCCATCAAGTGTTATCTTCCTTTATAGTATGATACCATGCAAAACTTTAACCAAAATTTCTAAGTTTAAAAGGGGCCATAATTTGTAACATATTCTATCAAGAGTTATCTACCATGAAAGTATGATACCCCTAAACATATTAAAGATGTTTCAAATCAATTGCATGCCTGGATACTGAGATATAATCATGAGAGTATCTTGCATGCAAAACTTTAACCAAAATTTCTAAGTTAAAAAGGGGCCATAATTCATATTAAATTCAGTCAAGAGTTATCTACCTTGGTTGTCTAATGTCCTGAACATATTTATAAACTTTCAAGTCAATACCATAAATGGTTATGAGATATAAGGTTGATAGTAACTTGCACGCAAAACTTTAACCAAAAGCTGCAACGCCAGTACCGACGCTGATGCAAGGGTGACTACAGTAGCTGTCATATTCTTCGAATAGTCGAGCTAAAAAAGAGATGTTTAAAGTTTTCACTATATACATTTAAAAGTAAATTTGCCCGCCTCTGGCAGCCATGTTTTTTACGGATCAGAATAATTTTAGCAATCAAGGAGCATCTGTACTAAAACATTTTGAAATCATGTAAAAATTAAATTGACCACTGTCTTCTTAGAATAAAATTTCTATATAGAGTATATAAGAAAAGTAGCCAACCCCGAGGGTCCTCATTTTTCAAGGGATCAATTTTTTTTAGCGATTATGGTAGAGTACTATGAGGTGACCATTTGTGCTAAAAGGAAATTAAATTCTGACCGTTGGTTTCAGAGAAAAAGATTTTTGAAGTTTTTAAACTAAAATTCTGTTGGTTGGCATGGCAACCGGAATTCTGCACATATCCAGTTTATTTTAGCAACTTTTGTTGTGGTTCACTTAATGATGATCCATGCTAAGTTTCATCAATTTCTATCAGCAGTTTCAGAAGAGATGTTGTTAAAAGCAAATTGTTGACAATGCATGTCGCACGAAGACAGACACAAGGTGATCCTATTAGCTCACCTTGAGCATATTGTGTGCTGGCGAGCAAAATATGGATGGTTTCTCCATCACAGGCAATACCATCACAGACTTTAATGAAAATATATTTATAATATTAAAACCTCTATTTAGTTTTTTTCATTTTCATTTGCCATCACTTGGCTGATTCAATCACTCTAAGCACATGCTCTTAATTTATTGACTGAATTTACGAAATTGCTATCCTAAATTAGTGATGACACCCACGTGCGGAATGTGTCACACGGTACCGCATGCACCAGCTTCTGGGCTACCGTATTCTATATTTAACAGATTTTGCCTAAGTTGCATTTATGAAACAAGTAACTGGTGTTGCACGTAACACATGAGTCCCCTACCTGTGGGGTGCATAATTTTTTTGTTACCATAGCAACCAGAATTTTGGTTCAAGAAAAAAACAAACAAAGTGAAGTGCAGAATCTCCATACTGCCATCT
The DNA here is from genome assembly GCA_021229015.1 of Solen grandis. Classification (NCBI taxonomy): domain Eukaryota; kingdom Metazoa; phylum Mollusca; class Bivalvia; order Adapedonta; family Solenidae; genus Solen; species Solen grandis. The sequence continues at coordinate 56,439,556 of CM037777.1, forward strand.
ATTCATATCCCAAATTTCATAATATTATCTTTAAACCGTTTTTTTCCATCTATTCATATACCAAGTTTCAAAATATTATCTTAAATGGTTTTAAGTTATCACAGGGTCCATAATACTGGACAGACTGACAAACGTCCGGACAGATGGACGGACGTTCTCACATATGGATACATATGTGGCTACCCTATTGTTCCTTCCATTGTTCTAATAGCCATGCAAGAGTAAATTATAGACATTTAAGAGAAAAGAACAAAGGATGCTAACCCTAACCCATTGTTCCCTAGCCCCTTAAGTATCTATACATGAGCACGGACAGACAGACAGACAGACGGAGGGCAAACCTATAGTCCCCTCCTGTGTAAAAACCGGTTAGGGGACTAAAAAGCTTTTCCCATGTAATGTGACCTATACCTGATGTCAGAACCAAAAACTTCACCAACATTAATGATAAAGATTAGAAAATTATTTTTTTTTAATTACTACCAATCATCTGTGGATGAGCTGCTTTAAAACATCTTTTTTTTGAAATTCCTAAAGTCCATGAACAATAGATTTAAAGGTATCTTGGGCTGATAGCCATGCATTATCAAACATAGCTTAAGATAATCATGAATAAGCAACATTTTCCCCCATGCCTAGGTGCATACTCACCATGTTCACCTTTCACCTCATCTACCATTGCTGTTGTACACCAAATATCATAACTCTCCTCCTCAAGCCACTGTTTGACCTCTGACCCCTGCATAAACACAATCACCTGCTTAGTTACACTATCTATCACAAATGATAATACTGACCAAATAGCAGAGCAACTACTTCCGCTATGACTAACATACACGCTGTGATTTCCCTTGGCTGATGTTCTTATTAAAATCCAATCTCTTACTGTTTGTTTGTTGGGTTTAATGTTCCACTGACAGTATTTCAGTCATTTAGGGACAATGTCTACTTGAAACAGATATAGTGCTGCCACACTGCAGTATCACGCCATAGACATGTGGCACGATATCACACCCAGTCACATTATCCTGATGCAAACCAGTCCTACAACTACCCTTAAATGCTGAGCACCAAGCAAGGGAGATATACCAGTAACATTTTTTAACGACTTTGGTATGTCGTGGCCGGGGATCAAACCCACGACCTCCCACTCCCGAGATGGACGCTCTAACCACTCAGCCACCAGGGATGGTGTGGTCAGTCTTAAATAGGATCTTTAATTTCACTTATGATAATAACGTATTCATGTATGAAACAGTATCTGTTGTTATTATATAGTTAATCCTTCTATACATATTTTATCTTTAAACATAATACTTAAAATAACAAATGTTAACTGACTGTTTCTAACTAGAACTGCCATTGTCAGGGCGCAAATACCCCCACATGCAGTTTTGTCACAGGGATTTTAAAATGATGCGAATGAGGGTTACAGTTCTTGTGCACTGCACTTCCCTTCAATGAGATCTATCCACATATGGAGTTTCATCTTGATACCTTTTATCCTTTTTGAGTTATGGGCCAGACAAAAAATAAATATAAAAATTTACAAAGGGCAATAACCCCAAATTATAAAATAAAAGTTACAGTTCTTGGTCACTGCACTTCATCTCAGTGAGATCTATCCACATATAAGGTTTCATCTTGTTATCTTTATACTTTTTTAGTTATGGTCTGGAAAAAAAAACAACACACACAACAGACGCCCGCGCTAATGGACAGACAGACAAGCTGAATCCAGTATACCCTCCTTGTTTGGGGGTATAATGCTATTATGTACACCATATAGTTATAACTAGAGCTATCACTGAAGGTGATTAATACCCCTGCAAAACGTTTTGATACAGGAGAAGTCAGATTCCAGGCAGGTAGATAAGAACCTATATACATAGTATATTGGTTATGATAGTAAGTAATAAGTAAGTTAAGTATTTATTTAAAGTGGATAGAGAGTCAGTCATGGTTATGGCACAGTAGTTTAAAAGTGTAGAGTTACAGTTCTTGGACATTGCACTTCTCCTAGTCGCCATCTGTTTGTAGACATTTTAAGTTTCATGTAGAGTATCCGAGTTATGTTCGGGACAAGAAAAAAAAAAATTAACAAAGGGAGATAATTAAACAAGAGGGCCAAGATGGCCCTAAAGACGCTCACCTGAGGACATTTGTGCTGACCAAGTTTGAGGAAGATTGAATCAAAATTGTGGCCTCCAGTGTGTAAACAAGGTTTTTCTAAGATTTGACCTACTGACCTACTTTTCAATCGCTTTTTAGGTCTGTTAGATTAATGATCTTCGATAATTCGTTGAAATTTCTGAAGAGAATCGTATACCTACCAAACTGAAACGGCAATGGAGGGCTGAATAGTTTCCTAATTTTTCATTGGTTAATAATATTATAACCTAAAACGACCGAATGTGTTTTTATTACCAACAATACGATTATCTGTACTTTCATATCTTTCTTAAAGAAAACCTTTATTTAATATACAATTGACACAATATATTCTCTTAGTCTTTTTATCATTTTATTTAATCATAGATACTGATTTTAATATAAAACATATATCAAGTATGTAATTTAAAGTAAAAAGTGATCAAAAGGGCCAAATTTTTATATTCTCTTAGTCTTTTTATCATTTTATTTATACATATATGAATTATGTGGGTACGGACCACTAGGACCATATTTCACATCAAATCTATAGATTAAGCTCTAGGTCTTTTCCTATGTAACTCTATGTGAAACAAGTGACCACTGGTGCGGGGTCATTTATCACCGTAAGGCTATGATTTGAACAATCTTGGTAATGAACCATTAGATGATGCTACATACCAAATATCTAAGCTCTGGGCCTTATGGATTTACAGAAGAAATTTTTAGGTCTTTTCCTATGTAACTCTATGTGAAACAAGTGACCCCTGGTGCGGGGGCATTTATCACCATAGGGCTATGATTTGAACAATCTTGGTAATGAACCATTAGATGATGCTACATACCAAATATCTAAGCTCTGGGCCTTATGGATTTACAGAAGAAGATTTTAAGAGATTTTCCTATATAACTCTATGTAAAACAAGTGACCCCTGGTGCGGGGGCATTTATCACCATAGGGCTATGATTTGAACAATCTTGGTAATGAACCATTAGATGATGCTACATACCAAATATCTAAGCTCTGGGCCTTATGGATTTACAGAAGAAGATTTTTAAGATTTTCCTATATAACTCTATGTAAAACAAGTGACCCCTGGTGCGGGGGCATTTATCACCATAGGGCTATGATTTGAACAATCTTGGTAATGAACCATTAGATGATGCTACATACCAAATATCTAAGCTCTAGGCCTTATGGATTTATAGAAGAAGATTTTTAAAGATTTTCCTATATAACTCTATGTAAAACAAGTGACCCCTGGTGCGGGGGCATTTATCACCATAGGGCTATGATTTGTACAATCTTGGTAATGGCCCATAAGATGATGCTACATACCAAATATCTAAGCTCTAGGCCTTGCAGTTTTGCAGAAGAAGATTTTCAAAGTTTGAGTTTTTAAAATCTATTTTTAGCTCCTGTGACCTACTTTTTCAACCAATCTCAATAATTTGTACAACTTTGATAGAGGGCATCATAAGGATGATTTCTGTGAAGTTTGGTCAAAATCCCTTCAGCGGTTCAGGAGATGTTCTTTAAAGCAAATTGTTGACGACGGATGGACGCACGCACGCACGCACGACGGACGACGGACAAAAGGTGATCACAATAGCTCACCTTGAGCACTTCGTGCTCAGGTGAGCTAAAAGGGAAGAGTTACAGTTCTTGGACACTGCACTTTTCCTAGTCGCCATCTGTTTACATTTTAAGTTTCAAGATACTACCTTGTATAATTTTCAAGTTATGTTCTGGACAAAAAAAAAACCCAGAAGTAAATAAAGGGACATAATCAAAAAGGGACCAGGGCAATAACTCTGCCATCCTTGAGACAACTCAAGTGAAATTTATGTCATGCATCTCTCAAGCTGATTATGAATGCACATACAAAATTTGAACTAAATCAGTTAAGAAATGTAGAGGAAGATTGTGTCACAAGATATTTAGAGTCGAATCAGGGACAATAACTCTGTAATCCTTGAGATAATTCAAGTGAAATTTATGTCACGCACTTCTCCAGCTGATTATCAATGCACACACAAAATTTGAACTGAATCGGTTAAGAAATGTAGAAGTTCGTGTCACAAGATATTTAGAGTCGATTCAGGGGCAATAATTCTGTAATCCTTGCGATAACTTAAGTAAAATTTAAGTCATGCACCTCTCCACCTGATTATAAATGCTCAGACAAAATTTGAACCAAATTGGTTAAGAAATATAGAAGTAGTTTGCTTCATAAGCTTTTGGGATGGACAGACGGACCAACTCCTATATACCCCCTCTCAAACTTCATTTGTGGGGGTATAATTATTCTAAATAATAACTTTTCATTGGTATTCAACTTCCAAAGTATGATTTTGTCTCACCATGAGGAACAGGAACATATATGGTTTAGGGGTGGGGATGGTAAGTAAATTTGAGGGGGCAGGACCTGCCCCTTGATGACCTCAAGGGACACCAAAGTAGTGCCATTCAATCCAACTCACTATGAGGAACAGGAATATATATGGTTTAGGAGTGGGGAACTGAAGTTTTTGACATACAGTCAAACTTGCTGAAACGACCACGTATTTAAGCGACTTTTTTTTTTCTTAAATGACTATTTAATTTTCCCCCAAAAGAATTTACTCTAAATATCTATTTTATTAAACGACTTTTCCTTTACGCTACCAGTGACTGCTAATTAGCACTCACGGCCAACTAAAACAAACACGTTTTCAGCGACCCCTGTTTGCTGAAGGATGTAATGAGCAATCAGCTGTGTACCATTTTTTGCTTGACTGACCCCACCTGGGTGCTATTCATGACCCCCATTGCTGTATAGATTATTCCACACACTGTCTAAAAGTACTTTAGCCATTTGCAACAAAAAGACAATAGACAGGACTCGAAAAATGCAGAAAGTAATCGCATCTTATTTACTCATCTGAGTACTTCAAAGGCGTCTCTTTGAATTAAATGGCCACTCATTAAATAAACTGTTTTAAATGGTAAACACTTTGAACCAAACAATAGCATGGAGTCATCGCAATTTTAATCCAAGTTTAATACAGATTACCTTTTAATACCGTATGCACATTTTCAATTCTGAAATCAATGTGTCATGTCGAAACAGAAAGTGCTGATTCTACATGAATGACTGAATGTGACTGAACTATCAAAAGTTAGAGTTCTAGGAAAATTGCCGAGGAATAAGTTGTTGGAAAAACACAGTTTCAGTCCATTCTCAAGCGCAAAGCTGAGGTTTTAGATGACTAAGAGAGTATTGTAAATGGAGACAGGAAAATGCGACATTGATTGCCCTGGAACTTTTTAGTGCATTATTTTTTAATCTACAAATAATGAATAAAAAGACTGTGTATAGGATTAAGTTGTTTATTTCTTCTCTTTTCTTAATAACAGAGATAGAGAGAGAGAGAGAGAGAGAGAGATTACTCAAGTAAAAATAACTTTATACACACAATAAATCAACAACAACATACTTCTTGTAAACATGCACACACACACACACTATTATATTGATAACACAATGAATTAAAGGAGAAAGAAAGAAGGGGGAATTCAACAGCAAAAATACACCAGCATAACACACTCATTTATATAATTAAATATGTCAGTATTTTAAACACTATCATGAAAATCAAAAGTAAGATATCTTATTAAGAGACCGTTTTATTGAGAGACCACTTAAATAATTTCCCATGGGCGGTTGATTAAAACAAGTTTGACTGTATAAGGCCATAAGGAAATGTTAGGGGGCGGGGCCTGCCCCTGGGTGACCTCAGGGGACATCAAAGTAGTGCCATTCAATCTGTCTCATCATGAGGAACAGGAATATATATGGTTTAGGGGTGAGGATCTGAACAATTTTTTAGATATAAGGCGGTAAGTAAATTTTAGAGGGCAAGGCCTGCCCCTGGGTGACTTCGGGGGACACAAAAGTAGTACTATTCAATCTTCATTTTAGGAACAAAAGAATAAATGATTCAGGGTTTAAAATATTTAACCAAAATACATTTTTATGCAAAAATCCATCTTTGAGGGGGCGGGGCCTGACCCCCAGGGATCCCCCATTTACAAAAATCAGGGAGGCCCCACTACTCACTGAGGACTAAAAGTGTGTGAATTATTGTAAAGACAGGTCGAGCTGCCTCTGAGATATGGCTATACAAAGTTGCCAGCACGAGGAAGATGAATAATAATTAGAATCGCTATCACGATATCATCAGTTTTCGTGAAAGCAATTCATTCAGTTCACAAGTCGCATGATTCGAAAAATATATTTCTTCGTTCACTGGCTTGTTGAATAGTGTTTAACAGTGATCTTTCAAACATTTTTGTCGCAATGTTTAAGCAGACTTTTTACCCAGTAGAATATTTTGATTATTACTGTCAATTATGAAGTCGCAAACTTGAATTTTTTTATGGAATTTGGTCAGAGCCATGTTAGATGTGTGTGTTGCTTTATGATGGCGACAAACGACAATTGTAATCAATAAACAACAATTGCAAACGATACACAACAGTATACAAGAGGGCCAAGATGGCCCTTGATCACTCACCTGAGAAAGATGATTGCTTAAGAAATAAAGATGCTAGAGTGTAAAAGTGAAATCTGGCTTTTTTTATGGTGAAAAGGGCATAACTCCTAAATTAACAAGTCAATATCAGTTATAATTGAACCCGATTGCGAGATTATGGGCATAAACATTGTTTTAAAGTTTAAAAAAGATTGTTATAAAAATGAAGTTGGTAGAGAATAAACAAAGTGAAATCTTGCATTTTTTGTATTAAAAGGGCATAACTCCTGACCTAAATGGCCCATCTCAGCCACATTGAACTCAATTAAGACATTATTGTCATTAACAATGTCATAAAGTTTGAAGATGATTGCTCAAAAGATGAAGATGCTAGAGTGTAAACTATGTGAAATCTGGCATTTTTTTAATATTGAAAGGGGCTTAACTTCTGACCTTATTCGTAACCCCGTATATTTTGTACGTATATGTCTTGCAAATCGTATGCAGCAAAGAGATTATTCTATCTGATCTCTAACAATTTGAATTATAAGCAAAAGAGTCATTTCAAGCAAAGCGCCCCCAAGCGGAACAAGAGGGCCATGATGGCCCCGGATCGCTCACCTGGTATCATTAGGCTATGTAAAATCAAGTGACCCCTGGGGCAGAGCCAATTTTGACCCCAGGGTCATGATTTTGAACAAACTTGGTAGAGGTCATTACCATGTTCATACCACATATCTA
>CM037777.1:56447065-56497065 GCA_021229015.1 Solen grandis
TGATGACAATACCTTTATTTATTTTGTGTTTTTTTTGGTACACAGTCAAGCTAAAAAGGAGGGCAAACCTCCAGAAAGGGAAAGAAAACCTACCACAACGGACAAAGTCACAGAAATGCTTATGGACATATGATAAAACAAGTGACCAGAAATTTCAGCAGCTTGAGCTGTTTTTTTAAAAAAAACAAAAAACATATAACCACCTGTACCTTGCCAATGCCCAACTCTACATAACATTAAATGGAAATCCACCAATAAATACAAGTTACTTGAGATATCCTGCTGGCAGTCTGACAGAAAAACTTGAAGGAAATCATAATTTCTTCAACAGAGACAGGTAAAAATAACATTTCAGAAGACGTAAAATGTAATAATTACACACTGTTCAACATGCATTTAGTTACAGAGAAACAGCTGAAGATCAAAGTGGAGTACAACCTGTTGTATGCATGACGTGTGATAGCTGATCATATGGTAGTTCTGTCAATGTTCCTCATATATTTACCTCTGTGCTGACAGAACAGCAGGGACTAGTTAAGCTATATATTTTCCTCACAAACACCCCTGATTTTATACCATGCTGAAACCCTATACCTCATATAGCCCTTTATTTCATGAATATTAATTCATGAACAAATTAATAGTTTGATGAATACTTATTTATTGAACTTGAAATGATCTATATGAAACAAGGGGCTTTTATTTGCTTTGCAGACTGTGTAAAATCTGAGCTATACTGTATGAGCAAACTGGGGAGCTAGACACTGGTCAGATGGCTCCTGGAAGGAGCTGTCTGATCTGGGTCTGCTCTGTTTGCCAAACAAATCTATATTAAATAAAAGGTTTTGACATACCAGGGTCTTGATCATAGATTATTATAGCTCAGACTCTAAATACTCTACATGGCAAAGAAAAACCCACTGTTTCCATTACCATTTAATTTTCATTAAATGAATATTCAATGAGTGAAAAATATGTATCGGTATATATGAATATTCATGAGGTAAAGGATTAGGACTTTTGGAGACCCTGACTGAAAGCCATTATCAAACTAAAAGGATATCTCATGCATCTTAAATGGGTGACAATCTAAATACTTTCCTTTCACCTCATACAGATGGATGAGTAGAAACTATACAGAGTATAAGACATAATCAGCCTGTAAGTAATTTGCATACTTTCAAGCCTGCAATTATATAATGGTTTTCTAATGGTTGAAGAGGCCATCATAATTATTTCTTGTTACCTTTCACGTGATCAACAGGACTTAGTTTATCATCTACACAATCTCCATATCCCTCTCCTCCTAACACCCCCTTCTCTCTCTCTCTCTTAAACATACATTTTAAATTTTTTTGTTTGTTTGTTGTTTTTTCTTCTGAATGAATTAATGACAAACAAGTGGCATTATCATAAAAACAATTATATGTAAATTCATAAATTTGCATTTTGTGCTAAGAGAGAGGGTGACTGAAAATGAAGCAGTTCTATTGATAACTTATAACAATCAAATATGCCAGCAGCACAAAATTTATATCCTACTGCTTAATGCTATTAGCTAATGGTTTTCCACAGTCAATGAATTTCCTGGTGCACAAAAAAAATAGGTCATTTAGAAATCTCCCAAGTGGACAAATAACTGCTGAGCTATTGATTAAGAGTACTACATTCGACCACATTAACCTAATTATCAATCATAAAACCACTGAGCCTTTCTCTTATTCACAGCAACATCAGGAAGGTCTGCCCTACATGTATGTATGTCAGACCACTTCAAACTGTACAGAGATCAAGCTCTCTGAAAATCTCCTCTAATGACATTTTGCATGGACTCAGAAACACATAGTACACATTTTCAATAGGGCTGAAACGGTACAGGACCCTCACAGTTCGGTTCGGTACACGGTATTGGGGTTTCGGTCCGGTACATTTTCGGTACATTTCTTCTCCTTGCTGATAATTTTAATTCTCACTCAAGGGTTTCAATAAGACCCAATATCAGGAATTTTTTAACAATAGCCATTATATCAAATTATCTATTTTGATATAAAATCCATTTCAACAGCCTATGTTGTTGTAAGATTTTTTGTGTGATTAATTATGTTGTTGGTATTCACATTGTTTGATAACTGATTATCAGACTAGTATGATAAAATAAATCAATATTCTACTTTTCACACACATTTTCCTTACATACTTTTTATACTATTTTTTCATTGATTTTACATACCTTACACACAGTACTCTAAGATCATCCATGGCTATTTATGAAAACAAAAGAGATCAATTATGTAAAATAATACCCTACGGTTTCAAACTTTGTTTACAAGCATAGTTCCTTTCTTAGAGTACATATTCAGCGGAGAGAGTTGATATAAATGTTTGTTTGTGTATGTGTTTTTTATCGGACAAAGAGTTTTGATGTGCTCTGTTTCTTTTTCCTGTGCGTTTTAAAAAGTTAAGTAAAATCCGCGAAAACTGATGACATTTTCAAACACACATGTCTGATTACATTTTATGTTCAAGGCTCAAGATATGCGTGTATCTAGTCTGAAGAATATTAAAAACATATTCTCTTACCTTTAAATCAAGATTAAAAGGATTACCATTTGCTTTTTCAAAAGTAAAATCGGCAATTTTTCTCATTTGAACGTTCGCCAATCTAGCAGTAATTGTTGACTTTTAATGCAAACTGATGAAACAAACATATCAGTTATTGAGAAAAGTGAAATAAAAAATGTTGAGGATATCTAGGCAATATATTTTCATTATTTTGTTCTCGAGGGAAATTGTTACGATGACATTAGACTTTGTTGTTGTTGTTGTTGTTGCCATTACATGTAATGTCCTCTTGTTTCAATCAAGCAGTCTGGTACTGTTAATGATTTCACTGCAGCTGCCCTTACAATCTCGTATTTTAAGCATATTTTACCTGATAAATGCCTACTTATGCAACATTTCACTGGATTTGCTTTTTGGCCTCGGTACGAACTGTAACCTAACTTAAATGGACCGTGTACCGTACCATGAGACATAATACCGCGGTACGTCCGTACCGAACTATACCGTTTCACCTCTAATTTTCAATATGCAACATTTAACTACACAGATTTATCAATATTGCAGTGTAAATAATTATATTTCTTGATATATAAAGCAAACAATTATATTTTGTAATTAAACAAAAGATAGTGAATATTTCAGATTTAAAAGGCTTAACTGCAGACTCTGGAAAATGATGTTTGTTTGTTAGGTTTAACGTCCCACTGACAGTATTTCATTCATTTGGAGACAATGTCTCCTTGAGACAGATTATAGTGCTGCCACAATGCAGTATCATTCCGTAGACAAGTGGCATGATACCACACCCAGTCACATTATCCTGACTACAGGCCAACCAGTCCTGCAACCACCCTTATATGCTGAGCGCCAAGCAAGGGAGCTATAACAGTACCATTATTTACGGCTTTGGTATGTCACGGCTGGAGATCGAACCAACAACCTCCCGTACCCGAGATGGACACTCTGGAAAATGATGATTAAGAGCTCACGTAATAATGTGTAGTGGATATATCAAACTTATGATCAATAGTTTAAATTTTCAAACCTTTTATGAGAGTCTAAATGAATTAAAGTGTTTCCAAGACTATTTTGTATTTCATAGTCATAACACAGTGTACCAAAACTAGAACTGCCATTGTAATGGCGCAAATACCCCCTGTATAATACTTTTTGAGTTACGGCCCGGACAAAAATTAAGTCTGAAAATTTACAAAGGGCAATAACTCCAAAATTACGTGACAAAGAGTTATGTTTCATGGTCACTGCACGCCCCCTCAATGAGATCTATCCACATATGAAGTTTCATCTTGATATCTTTTATACTTTTTAAGTTACGGCCCGGATAAAAATTAAGTATGAAAATTTACAAAGGACAATAACTCCAAAATTACACAACAGAGAGTTATGGTTTCTTGATCACTGCACTCCCCCTCAATAAGATCTATCCACATATGAAGTTTCATCTCGATGCCTTTTATTCTTTTTAAGTTACGGCCCGGATAAAAATTAAGTATGAAAATTTACAAAGGACAATAACTCCAAAATTACACAACAGAGAGTTATGGTTCTTGTCACTGCACTCCCCCTCAATAGATCTATCTACATATGAGTTTCATCTGATCCTTTTATACTTTTTGAGTTACGCCCGACAAAAATTAAGTTGAAAATTTACAAAGGGAAATAACTCCAAAATTATGTGACAGAGAGTTATGGTTCTTGGTCACTGCACACCCCCTCAATGAGATCTATCTACATATGAAGTTTCATCTTGATGCCTTTTATACTTTTTGAGTTACAGCCCGGACAAAAATTAAGTATGAAAATTTACAAAGGGCGATAACTCCAAAAATACGTGACAAGAGTTATGGTTCTGGTCATGCAGCCCCCTCAATGAGATCTACCACATATGAAGTTTCATCTTGATATCTTTTATACTTTTTGAGTTACGGCCCGGACAAAAATTAAGTATGAAAATTTACAAAGGGCAATAACTCCAAAATTACGTGACAGAGAGTTATGGTTCTTGGTCGATGCATGCCCCCTCAATGAGATCTATCCACATATGAAGTTTCATCTTGATGCCTTTTATACTTTTTGAGTTACGGCCCGGACAAAAGTTAAGTATGAAAATTTACAAAGGAAATAACTACAAAATTACAACAGAGAGTTATGGTTCTTATCACTCATCCCCCTAATGTGATCCATCCACATATAAAGTTTCATCTTGATGCCTTTTATACTTTTTGAGTTACGGCCTGGACAAAAATTAAGTATGAAAATTTACAAAGGAAAATAACTCCAAAATTACACAACAGAGAGTTATGGTTCTTAGTCACTTCATGCCCCCTAAATGAGATCTATCCACATATGAAGTTTCATCTTGATATCATTTATACTTTTTGAGTTATGGCCCGGACAAAAATTAAGTATGAAAATTTACAAAGGACAATAACTCCAAAATTATGCGACAGAGAGTTATGGTTCTTGGTCACTGCACTCCCCCTCAATTAGATCTATCCACATATGAAGTTTCATCTTAATGCCTTTTATACTTTTTGACTTTGAGTTACAGCCCGGACAAAAAAAAACGACAGACTGACGGACGGACGGACTGACAAGCTGAATCCAGTATACCCCCCTTACAACTTCGTTGTGCAGGGGGTATAATAAACGTTTCTCAAAATCATAGGTTTTATATCTCAGTAGAAACTGACTATGTGTCAATGTGTTATTCAATGGTACATGTATTGCAATGTGTTGAAACAACCTAAAATGATGTATATGGTCAATACTCTACAGGTGATACGTCAGCTAGGTAAATAGAGAAGGTTTGACAGGTCCATTTCTTTTATTACACCATTTCTCTAGTAATGTAAGACAATGTATTAAATACTTTTCAAATATGTTAGCAATGTAGAATTAATATTTTTAGATCATACATTTTATTGGACCTGTTTATTCAAGGCAAACATTATAATCTCTATGCATACCTGATGCAAATTCGTTGAGCTTGAATTTCAACATACCGGTAATCATTGTGTTTACTCAAGTAGAACTATTTCATAACCATTTGATATATCACTGGAGAGTCTGTAATATGTGATTTACAAGTCTGCCACATTCTCTACCTCATTTTCAAACTTTAGAGATAATCACATTACCGAATGGATATCATGCAACATGTTTGAAATATCTGTCATTATGTTACAAGTTTGTTTGCTTATACTTTCTTGCTTACACATGATCTAAAAGTTGTGGGTTTGAACACCATTTGGGAAAAAAAATTTCCATGCAATTCCCAGGAGCAAAGTACTAGTCCAACCCAGGAACCGTTGAGAGGGATTAGCATAAGTTGTAAGACAAAAAAGAAAAATAATTTAATTAAATTCAACATCTCAACTATATAAATAAAGTGACTTTTGTCTGCAGTACAAGACAGATAGATCAAGAGTGCCTCATGGTAATTTGAAGTCACTTTAAATACACAGAGGAATGATATCACACCCTGTCACATTATCCTAACAATGTGGGCCCGCAACCAGTCCTGGAAGCATCATAATACAATAAACAATGATTCAGATAACAACTTTTGTATGTTACAGTTACTGGTGGGGGATTGAACCCATAACCTCAGAGAGCTGAGTTACAGGGCAGACACTTTAGTCACTCAGCCAGATGGAGTGATTATATATAGTACAATATTTCAACTGTATAGCTGGACCCCTGCAATTAAGCCTCAACAATTTAAAACTAAATCTCAGTTTAGCAAAACCAATCAAAGGGTTCTATCACTGTAGTAATTAACCCTTTCCCTCATATAGACTCATTTTGACGCACTCAGTAGGTACCACATAATGCCTGATCTGCAGAAAACCACAGTTAAACCATACCAAATTTAATTATAAAATCCTCATTTCCAGACCACTGAGGAGAAGCGAACAGCATAAAACCTGATCAGCCTGCGAGTTACTTGCAGGCTGATCTGGTTTTTTCATTCCTGGTTTTAGGTTTGGGAAATTAAAAAAAATTAAAAAAAAAAAAATTCCAAAAAATGAATATGCCTTCTGGTTTTAACTCTAAAAATTTATCACATATAATAAATACAACAGATACATCCTTATGTCCTCATTATTAACATAATCTGCATAAAAAAAAAACTATTTCAAAAATGAAACTAGATGTGGGTGTTCCTCGGAACACTTGTGTCGCCTGCATTTAAGCATGTTTGATGAAAGAATTGACTAGAAAATCGATCTTTTGACAAATTATTGATAAAGCATAATCTATTTTGTGAGGTACAAAATAACACCAAATCACACACACACACACACACACACACATATATATATATATATATATATATATATATTTTTTTTTTTTTTTTTGGGGGGGGGGGGGGGGGGGGGGGGGGGAAATAAAATATTCAAACAGTGCAATATGTAATAATTTTCCCGAGCACTTTCGACTATACAGTCTTCATCAGAGGAGTGTCAGAATGACTATGAATTCAAAACATTAACTGTAAGAAAAATTATGACGTCATTAAGCACTTATGACGTTAATTATATATATGTTGCAAGCTTGTAGTCATCATTATCATTATTGAGTTATCATTCTTGTGTACTGCACTCAGACCAATGAGATCTATCTACTATAAATGTTTAAGGCAACACTTCAAATACTTTACAAGTTATGCACCACACAAGAATTAAATCCAAAAAAATAAACAAAGGGAAATAACTCCAAAAATACAACAGTTATCATTCTTGCACAATGCACTCCATGAGATCTTTCCACCTGTGAGGTTTCAAAGTAATACCTCAAATACTTTTCGTGTTATGCTCCAGACAAAAATGAAGTCTGAGATCAAAAAGGGTTTCAAGTCAACACCTCAAATACGTTTCGAGTTATGCCCCAGACAAAAATTAAGTCTGAAAATCAACAAAGGGAAATAACTCAGAAAATATTAAAGTCAGAGTTATCATTCTTGTGCACTGCACTCCACCTCAATGTGATCTATCCATGTTTTAAGTTTCAAGGTGATACCTCAAATACTTTTTGAGTTATGGTCCGGACAAAAATAAAATCTCAGAATCAACAAAGGGTAATAACTCAGAAAATACGAAAGTCAGAGTTATCATTCTTGTGCACTGCACTCCACCTCAATGTGATCTATCCATGTTTTAAGTTTCAAGGTGATACCTCAAATACTTTTCGAGTTATGCTCCGGACAAGAAAGTGTGACGCCGACGACGCCGACGACGACGACGCCGACGACGACGACGACGGACAAAGTGATCCCTATGTGTCTGCCATGCTATGCAGGCGACACAAAAAAAAATTAAAGAGCTTTAAAAGATTATTTGAGTTAATCTTTTAGGTTAAAAAGAATTAGTTTCATTCGCAGTCAAATGGGGAATCAAGAATGTCATTTGCAAAACTTTGGTTTCAGTGAGACTGAATTAAGTGTAAGAACATTTCCAAGCACTTAACCATTACATGCTGTGAACATTTTCAGCAAGAACCCACATAAACAATTAATGGTAAAAACCAAAATGAAGAAAGGACAATTCAAATTAAGAAATTTATCAGGGTTAGGGTTAAAGGTATGTGTGTACATGTATAAACACCTAGGGAATCAAAACACAATGCCATGCCAAATGCTTCAATGGAAAATATCATTATTATTTTCTGCAAACTCAACTGAAAGCAATAAACATATTTCCAAGCTAAGTGGAATGTAACAACACAGCTCTTAAAATAAACAAAGAACATTTCAGAAAGAAACCTGAGGTTAGAGAACATGATTTCAATGTTGGACCTCAAGACTTCTGAAGTCAACAATCCAATCCAAACTGTACAGTACAGACAGGCTGTTAGTAATTGGGAATTTGACTGACTGCCAGGAGGAAGCCATTTATCTCTGTGTTAACTAGAATGTTACTATTGCATTTCATCCTCAATTTTCTGGTACAATTCCCAATCAGAACTTACTGAAATAACATCAAATATTTTCACGAGAATCCCCAGACAGGTGAGCCAGTTTTGATTGCCTTTTCCCCCGTCATGGGGATTGTTCAAAATAAGATACCAGTACAGATTTCTTTTTTTCTTCTTCCACAGCTTAATAAAACAGAAAGAAAAGGAAACAGGAAAATATAAAAGAATGACACATTGAGAGGTGATACAAATTTAAAACTAAAAAACAAACTCCCCAAATATCTTTTGCAAATTTTGAAAAAAACAAAAAAAAACAACAACAAAAAACACCATACTTTTATCATAAAGATTGTTAACCAGGTTTCACTTCCTTGTTGTCAATTTTATATGATATAATCATTTTCTCCTCATAAAACCATGCAAGGCTCTAATTGTTAAATCAATTTCTCTTCTTCTCTCTTTCATGAGTCTTTTCCTCTTTATTTTCTGTCTGTAACTATCTTATATACTCAAAGTACATTAAATATTTCTTCCCATACCCACTGTAAAAAATGAATCTGTTAGTATGAGCTGAGGAATCTTTATTAACCCTTTCCCTCATAGAGGACACCATGAAAAGACCTATGCGAACAGCATAAAACCAGATCAGCCTGCGAGTAACTCGCAGGCTGATCAGGTTTTATGCTGTTCGCTGCTCCTCAGTGGTCTGGAAATGAGGATTTTGTAATTAAATTTGGTATGGTTTAACTGTGGTTTTCTGTAGATCAGGCTTTATGTGGTTACCTACTGAGTGCGTCAAAATGAGTCTATATGAGGGAAAGGGTTAAATATTTCTTCCCATATCCACTGTAAAACATGAATCTGTTAGTTATGAGCAGGAATCTTTATTATAAACCCACCGGTGTATATATAATGATCCTAATGATCATGACTTGTAAAGGAACCCAGTAAACATGCCTGAACTACAAGAACAAGTGCCTGGTAAGTACTTGTATCCAATAGAGCCAGGATACTTTCAGAGGGTAGAGTACCGGTAGAATTAATCGGCCAGTATTAATACATCTGAAAACCTGTATGATGAATTGCTGCCGTTAACTTCAAGAGTTTAACATGACTCTGTAGGTGTTTATACCTATATGCAAGCCACCACTAAAATACACAAGTCTCCCAGAATCTGGCTCATTCTTTTTTCTGTAAGGTGTACATGTAACAAAGCAAAATGCCACCACATTTTCCAAATTTTTTTTCGTTCTAAGAAAACTAGAGCTTGGACAAAAAAAAGGGGGTAAATTAAAATACAACATTATGACATATACATAATTATGACACAAATATTTGTTTTCTGAATATGTTATCAACATAACTGTGTGACAAATGACCTGGTATGTCTGTATTATAAAGTCAATTAATTACCTGTGATTAATCCTATTAATTTATCAAGACAATAATTATCTTATTTGCTTTCAAATGATTTCATTGAAGGTGATGAAAAACTATGTTACATCACCTTGACACAATAAGTGAATCATATATATATATATTATTATTATTATTATTTATTTTATTTTTTTTTGTAAAACCCGCTGGGACAGGACAGAACAATGTATGTGACTTCTATATGTAATTGACTCAACCTCATATAATGGAGCATCATTAAAAACTGCTAAAAATCTTACACAAAAGCCATTTATCATGGTAGCTATCATATGAGCGTGACATTATTATAAAAACAAGAGCTGTCAGAGGACAGCACGCTCGACTATTCAAAATGATTGTTGGTAAATCAAATGAAATATATTTCAATTCTTGCCTTTCACATACCCTGACTAATAATAGTCAAAAATTATATACCTTGATAGACTGATACCCCTTAATAGTTTTTATTTATGATGTCTAAAATCAAACCCATGCCTAGTTACTGAGATATAAGCACAATAACACTGTGCATGCAAAACTTTAACCAAAAATCCAAGTTAGAAAAGGGCCATGATTTGCATAAAATTCAGTCCAAAAGTTATCCTCCTTAGTTTTCTGATGCCCCTGAAGACACTCCTTAACTTTCTAGTCAATTCCACAAGCAATTTCTGAGATATAAGCTGGGTAGTAGCTTGAATGCAAAAATATAACCAAAATTCTAAGTTAAAAGGGGGTCATAATTTTTAATATATTCCAACGAGTGTTATCTTCCTTTATAGTATGAAACCCCTAAACATATTAAAAGATGTTTAAAATCAATCCCATGCCTGGACTCTGAGATATAAGCATGAAAGTACCTTGCATGCAAAACTTTAACCAAAATTTCTAACTTAAACAAGAGCTGTCAGAGGACAGCACACTCGAGACTATTCAAGTGCATGTGTTGTAAAATCAATGAAATCTATGTTAATTCTTGCCCTTAACTTGCATGCAAAAACTTTAACCAAAATTTCGAGGTTAAAAAGGGGCCATAATTTGAAACATATTCTATCAAGAGTTATCTACCATGAAAGTATGATACCCCTAAAGATATTAAAGATGTTTAAAATCAATCCCATGCCTGGACTCTGAGATATAAGCATGAAAGTACCTTGCATGCAAAACTTTAACCAAAATTTCTATTAAAAAGGGGCCTAATTTAAATATTCCATCAAAAGTTATCTACCATGAAAGTATGATACCCCTAAACATATTAAAGATGTTTCAAATCAATCCCATGCTTGGATACTTAGATATTAGCATGAAAGTATCTTGCATGCAAAACTTTAACCAAAATTTCTAGGTTAAAAAGGGGCCATAATTTTTAACATATTCATCAAGATTTATCTACCATAAAGTATGATACCCCTAAACACATTAAAGATGTTTCAAATTAATCCCATGCCTGGATCTGAGATATAAGCATGAAAGTACCTTGCATGCAGAACTTTAACTGAAATTTCTAAGTTAAAAAGGGGCAATAATTTGTAACATATTCCATCAAGAGTTATCTACCATGAAAGTATGATACCCCTAAACATATTAAAGATGTTTCAAATCAATCGCATGCCTGGATACTGAGATATAAGCATGATAGTATCTTGCATGCAAAATTTTAAGTTACAAAGGAGCTATAATTTGTAATATATTCCATCAAGAGTTATCTACCTTGGTTGCCTGATGCCCCTGAACATATTCATAAACTTTCAAGTCAATACCATAAATGGTTATTGAGATATAAGGTTGATAGTAACTTGCACGCAAAACTTTAACCAAAAGCTGCAACGCCAATGCCAGGGCAACTACAATAGCTCTCATATTCTTCGAATAGTCGAGCTAAAAAACCTATTTATCAAAGAAACTATCAAAACATACAGCTTTTGTTTAATGAACTTTTGATATAAAACACATTTTTTCCCCTGAGCTGACTTAAACAACAAATGGAACATTCTCTATGGGTATTAAAAGAATTATTCTTTTTTTTTTTTTCTTCCAGGATCCTCGTCTACATTTATAGGGTATAACAAGTCAGTATTCAGGATTCTTTTGATGTAAATACCTGATATTAAATGAATGCCAGCCCATGTGTGCCCTGGGTCAGGTGAGATACAGCCCTCCCCATCCCATGGGGTCCAGCCTCCAACATGTTTACCCTGCTCTACCTCACTGAATATATATACAACATGGAACAACATGATAATTAGATAAATATATATGTGCACTCAGAAAATGGGTCATACTTATCTTTTTTTTCTGTGAGTAAGGGATATTGAGCTAAAAAAATCCGTTTGAAAAATCATCCGACTGAGAAAATAAGATAACCTATTTTGAATCATGAAGTATTTGTATCAGTAAACAGAATAAGGATCCTATTTTTAGACCGAGGCTTAAGATATGCTGAAAGCATCCAACATTGGGATCAAATTCCAAACTATAACAGTAATTGGTTTCAACTGTTGATTTCAAGTTCAATGAATGTGTTTACAAGAAGATGCACAGAAAAAAGTCTTCCAGAAAGTCTTCCAATTTTTTCAAAAAGCATTTCTATGTTTCATGATGTTGTTAATAATTGTATTTAAAAATATGAGAAATCATTAAGATATTTGATAAATTTCTGCTTCGGATATGCGCAGTAAATTTTAATATCCTAGATATAAAAAACAAAATGTAAAATTTATTTAGGACCTACACTTACATATAAATTTAAATAAATACTGCATATAATAGTTTTGTTATTTATCTTAAAGGTTATACTTGTAGTTTGTAGGCAGGTACTGCTGTTTATTTATCTAAGAGGTAGTTGTTATCATTTAGGTTGCTATTGTTTAGCTTATATATACTGTTGTTGTTGTTGTTTATCTTATGATATTGATGTATAAAATTTATCTTATAGGCTGTTGTTACTTTATCTGAAAGGTTATTGTTTATATATCTTATACAATGTAGGTTGTGATTATCTATTCATCTTTATTGTTTACCTTAAATGTTGTTGGAATTGTTTATTTATCTTTTAAAGGCTGTTGAAATGTTTACCATTAATTTTATTTATTTAAATAAAAGGATGTTGTTGTTTATTCATCTTAAAACGGTGTTGCTGTTTTTTTGCATTTACTGCAGTGAGGTACTTAAAGTGATAGTTTGGTGACTATAACCACTTGGCCACAGAGACCACCTATCTTGAATGTTTATTAACTTAGCATGGAACTGTGTTTTTCACAGAGAACTGAGTACTGGGCTTCAGAAGTCACAGATAATAAAAACTTCATGTTAGAACATTTATTGAGATAGATTAATTTTTTTAAATCTTGTTTAACGATAAGTTTAACCCTTTACTTCATATAGACGCATTCTGATGCACTGGCAAAGTCATGCACAGCAGACCCTGATCAGACTGCTCCTACTGGAGATGTGTGATCAGGGTCTCCTGTTTTCTCAAACAATATTGTAGCTCAGTTTTTACACAGTCTGTTTGGCAAAGAAAAAATCATGATGTATATAGACCATTTTCAGTTCAGTTCATTAATATTTATCAAGTCATAAATTTGTACATGAATATTCATGAGGTAAAAGGTTAAATATTCTGTTTCTCCAGTATATATATTTTAGAAACGTTTAATCCTTAAAGGTAAACAGTAAACCAATATATTTTTTTTATGCATCAAAGCTAGTACTTCTATATATACCAACATTTGGTGTAATCAATAACTTATGTTCCCATTATACGTTTATTAACCATCACAGTCTGTATTTTCGACAAGCAAGTATACCAAAATGACAAATTGTTTATCCTTTTGGCGAACATCTGGAAATACTTGGAGAGCCCATCCTAGTCATCAGCTGAACCTGATGAACATGCTTTATCAGTAGATGATGCACCCGAAGATCTAGATCCTGCAGCCTCCTGTCACAGGCGACTAGATTATCATCTGAAACTGATGTCTGATGCACGATCTGTATGGTTCTGTCACTTGACTACAGACCATTCAAACAACCGTAGCTGAGAATAACATGACAGCTGAAGCCAGAATGGTACATTCATTGCGTTGGAATTGGAAAAAAATCAACAGCTTATTCCCTGAGCTTGATATGCATCTACCAATAACAGATCTACACTTTTCCTGGTTTTGTTGTGAAAATTTAAGGTAAAGTCCCTGTAATGGTTCTGCTACGTCTTGGACCACTTAAAGCTTTATCAAGATAACCAAGGTACCCAATGAAACATTAGGAAACCTTGGTCATCTCCATGAAAGGCCATGAGGTCCAAAATGTAGCGGAACCATTACAGGAATTTTACCTTAACCCTTTCCCTCATAGAGGAAACCATGAAAAGACCTATGCGAACAGCATTTTTATGCTGTTCCCTACTCCTCAGTGGTCAGGAAATGAGGATTTTATAATTAAATTTGGTAAGGTTTAACTGTGGTTTTCTGCAGATCAGGCTTTATGTGGTACCTATTGAGTGCGTCAAAATGAGTCTATATGAGGGAAAGGGTTAAGCCTCACATTCATCCACTATTAGTAGATTATTTTCAAATTTTGACATCTCTAACTTCTCACTTTAGTATCACATACATATTGAGGGGTAAGAGCGAAACTTGGCAAAATGCTTATAAATATATATGCACTTAGCCTAGTTTGTGTTTAAACCTGAGGTCAACCATTGCAGATCACATGGTATTCCAGTGTTGCTATTGGATAATCTGATCATTTGATTAAACTAACATGACCTTTTTTTTTTTTTTTTTTTTACTTTTTCCACTATAGGAATCAAATTTGGACTAGTAATTTAAACTGATGCAGATTGATTTTTGGGTCCTGCCTTAACCCTTTCCCTCATAAAGGAAACCATGAAAATACCTATGCGAACAACATAAAACCAGATCAGCCTGCGAGTAACTCGCAGGCTGATCAGGTTTTATGCTGTTCGCTGCTCCTCAGTGGTCTGGAAATGAGGATTTTGTAGTTAAATTTGGTAAGGTTTAACTGTGGTTTTCTGCAGATCAGGCTTTATGTGGTACCTACTGAGTGCGTCAAAATGAGTCTATATGAGGGAAAGGGTTAAGTAAATGATGTTTATTTTAACCTTGTTAACTGCCCATTTGTATTTCAAAAAATGATGCTTATAATAAGCTATGCAGAGTATAAAACCTGATTGATTGATTTTAAGTGCTGTAACTAACAAAGGCTGTGGTCTGGATTCAAAATGGCCACAACTTTAATTTCTTGATAGCCCTGGCACATATGGAAAATGAAAGTCCAACCATTGCTGTGCAGTACTGGATTATAAAACAAAGAAAAACTAGTTGTATATATAAAGTCTGTAAATTTGGTACATGAAAAGACTGATAAAATTTTAAGTTGATAAATATTTATCCAAGACCATAAAATTACTGTATAACTTGAGAACTCTACAAGCTGTACTTGAGAGCTTGCATTTTATTGGCATAGTTTCATTTTCCACTTCTTTAAGTACCTTTTATTTATCTGTTGATGGCAAGATTTCTAAAATATGTTAAAATACAAGTAGATAACTGACTGCATGCAGATATACAGTTGCTAATGGAGTTTGACTCCTTGTGTTGATCAGTTGATCTAATACACATCAATTTCAGTAAGATAGTCATTTGTCTACATGAGACATATAAAGTGTTGCTTCATCATGACATCATGCCTAAGACAAGTGGCATAATAAAATATCAAGCCACATCCTTATATTTGACAAATCTGTGTCTTGACACAACCCTTATAAAATTATTATACAGTGGAACCTCTAAAAACCGCACGGTGCTCGGACCAGCTAAAATGTCCGGTTTTCAGAGGTGTGCGGTTTACAGAGGTTTTTGCTCTTTCAGCGCTTATTTTGCTTTATGTATGGGATTGATGTATATTCTTCAAATGTTATGTGTATGGTATTAATTGTATGTGAAGTGAAATGTTCATTTCTTATTAATGAATTAATTACAAGATAAGTACATGTTAACCAAAATAGAAGGAGATTGGGAATCAAACTCAAAACAATGTATAACTGTACATTATATTTTATTGGTATATGTACTAAATTCATCAGATATTTATTCAAAAACATCTTTTAATGAAATCAAATGATAAGTATCACCTTTAACTTGCACACTTAATTTATATCTACATTGTATTATGCAACTTTCTAAAAGGCACCTGTAATCTTCACACCTTATTGTTTCACACGGCAAGCGCAGGTAAGTGTGTTGAATAAGAAGTTAAAGAACCCTGAATATATCTCAACCGTCATATTTACTCAAGTAAAGTTTATCACAAAATGCATTCCACAGAATTAACATCAGGGAGAGCCGATTTATTTAACTTCATTTTGTCCGGTAACCATCAAACATTTATGAAGGAAACGAAATGATGTGTTTGTTGACAATTTTCTTTTAAATTAATCTCTGATTTAATTATCATACACTTCTGATGCTCATTAAGTTTGATTAACACTATTATTACAGTATTCTGTAATTGATCAATCCAGTCATTGTAAACAAGCACCGCTAATTGTATTTTTCACACATAGTGGATAAAATTGCAACACCGATTAATCTCAAACCATATTACGGCCATAAACACATAATTACAGTACAGAATTTCAAATTAATCATGCGGTTTTTTTTCTCGGACAGAAAATTTGTGTGCGGTTTACAGAGGTTAAAATAGGCACAATTTATCTAAATATCCCAAAATTTTCGTGCGGTATTCGGAATTCGGAGGGTCCGGTTTAGAGAGTATTTTTCAATATAAAATATATAGGGGAAAAATCGGGACTTTTGAAATCGTGCGGTTTAGAGAGTATTCCGGTTTTCAGAGGGTGCGGTTTTTAGAGGTTCCACTGTACCAAGCATTTAGGAAGATAAACCAGCACTACCTCTTTAACAACTTTAAAGGTCATGGATCAAACCCATGACCTTCCATTTATAATGAAGATGCTTTAACCACTCTGCCAATGGGACCAGTCACCTTAGTTCTTAACCCTTTTCCTCATATAGACTCATTTTGACGCACTCAATAGGTACCAAATAAAGCCTGATCTGCAGAAAAACACAGTTAAACCTTACCAAATTTAACTACAAAATCCTCATTTCCAGCCCACTGAGGAGCAGCGAACAGCATAAAACCTGATCAGTCTATGAGTTACTCGCTGGCTGATCTGGTTTTATATTGTTCGCATAGGTCTTTTCATGGTTTCCTCTATGAGGGAAAGGGTTAATTAAATAGCCCCTTACCCGTGATAGACTTGTTTAGACGCGATGCAAACAGCTGAGCAGACCCAGATCAGACCACTCCTTCCAGTTATAATTTTGTACATGAATATTCATTAGGTAAACAGTTGAATTAATTATAGGATAATTTGAACTGCTTCATGACAATACATAGTTTAACCACAATTATTCAAAAGCCCTTGAGCTCCTTCACATTTCAATGAATGGTATTGGAAATTCCAGGCAAATGCTTATGATTATAATTCATTATTAGGTTTATTTGGTATTCAAAAAACAATTTCTCCCAGCTACTCTCATTCTCAGAATGGTTCATAATGAGTGGATGGTATTTCCAAATGTTTCAGTTCTTATTCATGTCACAGTCTGGCAAAATTGCATAACATAAATCATTTTCTTTGAAAATCACTAATAAATTGTGTTTATTACATACATAGAAATTATTTTATTATGAATTACTTACCTAAGTATGTACAGGTAAATTGGATGTAAAAAAAAAAAAAAAAATGCCTTCCATGGAAAATTATATGATTATATGATCATTCATTTTGAGATATCGTGCTATTCATTAAATAAGAATAAGACATGTAGCATGGTACCACACCTAGTCACATTATCTTGATGCCAATTGGTCCTGGAACTAATCCTATATTTAAACTGAGCAACATGCAGGAAGAAAATACACCAATACTTATTTACATTTTTTTTACAATGTTAGCATGTCACTGCCAGGGACCAACTTACAACTCCTGGTTCCTAAAGGTAAAACTCTAAACAATTTGCCATCAGGGACAGCAAACCTGATAACCTCTTAATTTTCTGGCTGGTAGAAATTTATACATATAATTACAACACAAACAAGAACTATAATTGAAGATGGTGAATATTAATACCCCCAGATGCTGCTTTGTCCCAGTAACTATTACCATGTCAGTCTTGAAAACATATAACAAAGGGCCATAACTCATTCAAAATCAAGCGAATCATGACATGCAAACAATATGCTGAACTAGGCTTGGTACTTATCAGTCTTGTAGTTTCATTAAAATATAACCAAAGGTAGCCAAAAAATAGGGTGGACAAATCTCGTCTACAGACAATTAACCCTTCCAATAGACCATTTGAGCATCAAAGGTACACTAGCTGATCGCAGAAACATTAACTCCCAATTATTAAATCTTCAGACATGAGCACGAACAGATAAACCTGACGCCGCGGCTCGCAGTATGGTTTTATGCTGTTCGTAGTCTTTCATGGTTCTTTGGGGGAATATGTGAGAACATAAACACTTTTCCTTGTGTGACAAGTCACTTTATCAGTAAAATATGACCCATCAGTCCTGTAACAGCTGCATGTGTACACTATAGTGTGTAACAATAAACATGTAGGATAGGTGATCACCTATAATCACTTAGCTTCCTTGTGTGACATATCAAAGTTTGAGCTAAACAGATAATGTACAATCACTTGTTTGCTAGCATTGTATTACAAAGTATTACACTTTGATGAACATTTAACTGCATGGTTTCATATATTATTGAAGAAAACATCAAGAGTATATTTTGGAACAAGTGTGTCACCTGCTGAAGAGTGGCAGAAAAGTCTGACTGACTGACTGACTGACAGACAGACAGATGACTTCTTTCAGCAGGTGACACAATTTTTTTTCTGTATCATGTGGATGGACCATTATCTGAAGGGGGTTAAAACTATACCCATTTAAGTGAGGGACGTTAATTTTGAAAACCAGATAGTGTTAATCCCCAGTAGATTAGTAGTACTGATGAAGTAGACAAATTTAAAAGCTCCAGAGGCCACATTTTTTCTGAACTTTAAATGAAAAACATGCATGTGATCTTTTTCTTCAGAGGGAGTAATGAGTAAGCTTTGGAAATAAGAAATTAGAAGACAATGTGTAGGACAGTGTAACAGTGTCTAATATGCCTGAAATTAAATTTTCCGTACAAAATTTTGTGAAACAAGCCTCAGATTATGTAGCTCTGTTTTAATTTAACCCTTTCCCTCATAGAGGAAACGATGAAAAGACCTATGCGAACAGCATAAAACCAGATCAGCCTGCGAGTAACTCGCAGGCTGATCAGGTTTTATGCTGTTCGCTGCTCCTCAGTGGTCTGGAAATGAGGACTTTATAATTAAATTTGGTAAGGTTTAACTGTGTTTTTCTGCCTATCAGGCTTTATGTGGTACCTATTGAGTGAATCAAAATGAGTCTATATGAGGGAAAGGGTTAATATGATATTGTGTCTTTGGAAAGTTTATTTCTTTTATTTAAAAAACAATTGCTTGATTTACTATAATAGTAAATATCATTGAGACTGTAACTTATAATCCATGACCATTATACTGCAATATTAATGGGCTGTGCAAGTTTTATAATGTTCAATATCCACTGATAACAAAAAGGAAAGAGTTCTTAACACTAAAGCAAGTGGAAAGAACTTTCTTAAACTTTACATGATTATGAAGAATCACACTTGAAACTAATTTATGGGGGAAAATGGGGGTCCCCATTTTTTAAATTTTTTTTTTTAGTTATCTGGCCAGCCTGAAAGTGTGTGTCCTTTTTTTTTGGTCATATTCAAGGGAAGATAACTCAATATTGTGGGTTAGCAACATCTCATTTAATTTCACCTAATTGTTTGGTACTCTTTTCCCTTTCACTGTGGAAAAGTTTTTGAAATTCTATGCAACAGCTTTATACTATAGTCACATAATATTATGCAAATAAATAGAAATATTCTAAATTTTCAATAAAAACGCAGTATGAAACATAGTGAAAACTCTATTAGATAGAATTGTTTTAAACTTTGCATAAAGACTGGAAATGAAACAAAAAGCAATAATGTGAAATAAAATTAGGTAACAATAGGCTTGATTTTGAGTAACCTGCCCTTGAAAATGGCAGAAAAGAGCAAAAGACTCACTTTCAGGGGAAGACAACTCAAAAAGTAGAATTGGAACCCACAATTCTTATTTTTCAAATGACATAATGGCCAAATAATGGTCTGACTGTTGACTTGACTTGACTATTTGAGTTTACCATCACTTCGACAGTATTTCAGTTTATATGATTATTATATGATCATTCATTTTGATTTGTTGTTGTATTGGGGTTTACCGTCGCTGCGATAGTATTTCAATCATATAGCGACGTCCAGCTAATTACAGGTGGAGGAAGACCCCGAATGCACTGAGGCATCCGGGTAGAACCATCGACCTACCGCAAGCCAGCTGGAAGGCTTCCTCACATGAAAATCCGAATGACCCTGCCGGGATTCGAACCCACACAGTGAGGGGCTGAGTGAGTGTGAAAGTCAGCGACTTTACCCTCTCGGCCACAGAGGCCCCTGGTCTGATTGTTGAACAATCATATGAATTCAAGTCTTGTAATAACCTCTTTCAGTGTTTTGAGAAGTAATATGGCAGAACGTTTTTTTGAGGAAGTTTGCATTGTTAATCACCAAAATGACGGTTGAAATTTATGAAGAGATGATTTTCTGATTTCAAGTTGGGGATTTTTTTCTCATCTTTTCAGAGGGACCCTAGAATATCATTCCCAAATATACCATGAACAGGGCTAAAAAGTATAATATTGTATGATGGTGTATAGAATGTATAGTAATAAAAGGTTGATCATTGCTATAAAAGTAAGTATTTCTAAATCTTCAAAGTGTACTAATTCTATGCATATTTTCAAATATTGTGTCCAAGTATACATTGTATTTAACAATTAACATACTGTTATTATAACACATCAAGCAATGCAGAACACCAATATTAGAGGCTTGGAAAGAACACCCATATTAATAAATTCATTTATAATTTAAGGAAGTGAGTGACACAGTTTGAAAATCCTGCTCATTGCCTCAATGTGAGCTTGCATAGGAGCATGAATAATTAACATCTTACTATGCATTCTGTCTCTCACACACTGCGTTATGAATATGGGCTGATCAAACATTTATATCTCCTTTAATTAGTTTCTCCCAGAGTAACACACGCCTGAAAAATACATGGCTAAATTCTCTGGTGTAAAATACACAATGCACTGTGTGAATGTGTACTTAACCCTTTCCCTCATAGAGGAAACCATGAAAAGACCTATGCGAACAACATAAACCCAGATCAGCCTGCGAGTAACTCGCAGGCTGATCAGGTTTTATGTTGTTCGCTGCTCCTCAGTCAGTGGTCTGGAAATGAGGATTTTATAATTTAATTTGGTAAGGTTTAACTGTGGTTTTCTGCAGATCAGGCTTTATGTGGTACCTATTGAGTGCGTCAAAATGAGTCTATATGAGGGAAAGGGTTAATTCTGAGATCTGGAGTTTGTTATATGAGCAAAGTGCTCTAATGTAGAGGTTTTACTTTTTTACACTTTTTTGTGCTCTAATTGCAACAATATTATAGTGATGTCAACAATAATTTTATTATAGGCAACATTTATTTTCATTGCACCAAATATTATTCTTCAAGATATTAACAGATGCTCCATGCATTTATCTGACCAAACTTACTGCTATAGCTCCATAAAGAGGTTAAGTTTAATAAATGACTGAAGAAATTCTTAAACAAATCACCATGTATCTGTCATATTTATTTTCATTGTTTACCACTGTGTGACAGTGTTGGAAGCGGCTCTGAAGTTTCAAAAACTCATTGTTGCATAGAAGTATCAAAGCGCTGAAAGCAGTGGTGTTTTGTGTTGCAAGTGCTGAGGCTGCAGCTTAATATCAAAGCCCTCAAGGCAGTGAGATGTAATTCTAACCCCAGTGTTTCAGCAGAGATGAACTTGATAGAACTCCATATGTTTTCCTGCAACTCTAGTTACTAGTAAGTCAGCTGAACTCACTTCTTGTTTCATTTATATCCCTGCTGGCAGTCTCTCAGTACCTTGAGCTCTTTGTTTCATAATGTTGGGGTCATGGGCCTGATTAAATTTCTAAGTTGCATACCTTAGGAGGTCATGACCTTACTTAGGTATATGTGACCATGTTTACAGTCTATCTGTTTTGCTCCATCATGAAACAAAATATACAATACTTCCATAAATTCAGTTAATACAAAAGCAGAGATTGATTGTCTGGACGAGCAGTTAGTATAGTTGCAAATGAGTAACAAAAAAAAAAACAAAAAAAAAAAAAACCTAAACTCTTTGGAACTCTTTATCTATAAGATTCATATACCCCTGCTTACATTTAATTGACCACAAACTATTTTACACTAATTATAACACTAAATTCATCAAATGAAGCAAGGCTGCTACCTCATCATCCCTATACATTGACAGAACAAAACCTGATCAAACAGTCCTACACATAATGTTGACAATAATCTAACCTCAGTAAGGGTGCCAAGATATTTCCCATGGCCTTATTTGTTGCATTTTACACCTCACAAACATTATTTCAATCATTTATGGCCCTATAAGAGCTACATGTGATGATGCCCAGCGAGAAGGGTGATTAAATCCGCTTGAACACTTATGTCCAATTTCATATTGCAATCTCCCACATACAGCTTTTCTATTTTCAGTAACAATGATCTTGACCTTGATCCCACCTACATAAAATACAACTATGACAAATTCACACCCATTACAACATTGAATGCTTGTATAGTGACAGCTGACATCAAGGTATATTATAAAACCCATGGACCTCATATCCTTCATTATCATTGTAATCATAAACATTATAACAAAATTTGATTTGAACCCCAAGGACAGCTTCATTAAGATTAACTTCTGAAGTAAAACCATAAAGATTTGTTCAAATTATCACTAGAATATATTGTCATCTGCACCTAAATTAACCCTTTCCCTCAAAGAGGATACCATGAAAAGACCTATGCAAACAGCATAAAACCAGATCAGCCTGTGAGTAACTCGCAGGCTGATCAGGTTTTATGCTGTTTGCTGCTCCTCAGTGGTCTGGAAATGAGGATTTTGTAATTAAATTTGGTAAGGTTTAAGTTTGGCTTCTGCAGATCAGGCTTTATGTGGTACCTATTGAGTGCGTCAAAATGAGTCTATATGAGGGAAAGGGTTAAGGAGGGCAAAATTGAACAACATTCCTATATTCCCCTCTGCAAAGGGTTAATCTTTAAAAAAAAAGTAAAGAAAAAAAAAACAAAAAAACAAAAAAAAACAAAGAAGGCCATAGAGGCCCTGGATCACTCACCTGAGTATTGGGTTACTCAAGGAACATCTGTACTAAAACATTTAGAAATCTGGCCAGAAGTTTAAAAGGAGATGATTTTTAAAGTTTTCATATTATTTTTCTTTCCATTGCCATGGCAACCAGAGTTCTAAATGGATCAAGTTTATTTAGCAACTTTTGTGAAGGTTCACCAAAGGATCATCCCTGCCAAGTTTAATCAAATATTCTATCCAGCAGTTTCCGAGGATATGTCCTTTAAAGCAAATTGTTGAAGACACACAACGATGGGCACAGGGTGATCACAAAAGCTCTCCTTGAGCACATTGTGCTCAGGTGAGCTAAAAATAGCAAATGTACTGCTAGTTGTAAAAATAGCAAATGTACTGTTAGTTGTAAAAATAGCAAAGGTACTGCTAGTTGTAAAAAATAGCAAATGTACTCTTAGTTGTAGAAATGTGATTGCTGCTGAAGGCTTACCATGCAGAACAAAGGATACATTATGTATTAATTACTCCTAATTTCCTGTTTAGATTAGAGATATAAAGACATGTTACTTGAAGTGGATTTGTTTCACCAACATGTCAGCAGAGCTGCAACCTTTGTATTGTATTGTAAAATAATAAGTTTGTGAAGTATGTTTATGTATTCCACTTCAACATAATCAAGTGGGAAATAAATTTCAAGATTTATTGATAAGCATACGAGATAAAATCACCCATTTTTTAAACTTTTGTGATATTTTAGGGTGATCCTGTAATAAGCTTGTTGCTTGTGTGTGTTTTCCACTTTTTTATTTCATATTTTTAGGGGGCGGGGATTTACTATGTTGCATTTTCAAAAACTTGGTACATAAAGTCTACCTTTTTAAATCAGAATTGGTGAACATGATCCCATATCGGATGGGTAAAAACATGATTTGTTTTTTAACATATGCACATACCAGTAGATGTTCATGATTCTGAGGGGCCTCCGTGGCCGAGAGGGTAAAGTCGCTGACTTTAGAACTCACTCAGCCCCTCACCGCATGGGTTCGAAACCCGGCAGAGTCATTCGGATTTTCATGTGAGGAAGCCTTCCAGCTGGCTTGCGGTAGGTCGGTGGTTCTACCCGGATGCCTCCGTGCATTCAGGGTCTTCCTCCACCTGTAATTAGCTGGACGTCGCTATATGACTGAAATACTGTCGAAGCGACGGTAAACTCAAATAGTCAAGTCAAGTCATGATTCTGACCAAAAGAAATAACAGTCAGAAAGTCCTGATACCTACTTGAAAAGCCCTAAACTATGATCCTTAACTGGAGAGTATCAAACTTGAGATCAGAAACAATTACCTCAAATACATGTACAGTGGATGCTGTAACCCAAAAAATGAAAAGAAATTGGAACTTAAGTTTGTAGAATGGGACATGACAGGACAGAATGCCATATGGGATGTATGTTTTCTATGGAAGAAGTTAAATTTCTTTTTATTATATATTTATATATAAGTTCATTGAATCTTTTTTTTTTTTTAATGGGCAGCAACATACTGGGTGCCTTCAGCTACCATTATGATTTTGCATCCAAAGACAATGCATGTGCGTCTAAACCTTAGAATTCTACAACCATGAATATACGTCACAAGGTGTGGTATTCATAACTTACATATCAGTTTTTCATCATCTGTCTGTTGATGACCGATGCACTCAAATTTAAAATCCACCAAGTTCTGTGAAAACTGCTTCTGTGCTTTGGCCAAGTCTGAAATAAAAAATAAAAAAAGAAGTATATTACTAGGAGAGGCTTCAGAACAGGCATGATAATTGGATTTCTTACACTTGATAATCAATAAAGTTTGTGTTAATTCAACAGGAATGAGAGATAGCAGTGAAAACTTAAAACAGGCCAATTCCCAAGGGCTGACCTTTGCATCAGCGGCTAGGACTACTTGTCAAACCCTACATACATGTACCAGGAAAAGTTCTTACAATACACACATACAATACAGGGCTTCTGAGACTTCTATAAATTCGGACTACAGGAATTCTGGGCTATGTGGTACTCAAGACTCCTTCTTATCAACAACTGTAACAAAGGGGGACTGAAAATACACTTTACCTAATGAATATTCAATATATATTTAAATCTGATCAGATGGATATTAATTTACTGATTTTTATTCTATAAATGAGCACCACATGCGGATGCCAAAGCTTGTCTGCTTGGATTTTTGTTAAAAAAGGGGAGACAAATTTGGTCAAATGGACTTAAGAATTATGGCCCTTGATGAGAATGTAGATCTTTTGATAGTGAACAAGTCTGATGACAGATGGTTTGATAGTTTAGAAATAGGCCAAAGTTAGTTTTTCACTGTATCTATTTGTTTAAGGGAAATAAATCTGATCAAAATTGACACTGGTACAATAGTGAAATGTGAATGAACAAACAGGTGTCATCTGAAGGATCTTTCTGATCAGGGTTTGCTCTGTTAAAACAGTGAAAAAACATTAGTGCAATGACAGGAATCTTGTCAAATAATATCAGCATAATTATGCTTAACACCTTAGGCTTAGCAACTGTAAATGGTCCTTTTCAAACTATACATGTATAATTATGGTATCCAGTGCTGACAAGCACCAATTCAGATTTAAAGCAACTAGCTTTATAGTGTTACCTTTTTATCAAAATTACACAGTCACTGCTTAAAAAAAGTTCCAAACAGCACAAAATCTACTCTGACTGCAAGCTTGATGACTGGCCATATTTGTCAAGTTCTCGACATACAACACCTTAAAGATCTGTAGGTGTCATGAAACGTTAAAGTAAGTTTTTATATTGAAAAGTTCTTGAGAGAGTGAGAAGAAATTAGTCTGTACAAATAACACAGTCTGTCAGGCCAAGTCAAAAGTTTTCAGCTGGTCTATAAAAATCAACAGGTCCAGCTTTAGTCCAAATGGATTCAAAATAAAACCACACAAACTTCTAATCATGCCTATGAATATCAAAAACAAATTTTAAATGTCAGATTGTGTTTATAAAGAATAATTATAAATACATCGCATAAATTGTCTTCATCCACTTTTTATCATGCACTGTTACAGCACGACCGTTAGTGAGTTACTATCTTTTAAATACTAGAGGTGATCTACAGTTAGCTTGTTTGCATGGGTTTAACACCCCACTGACAATATATCAAAAATTTTGGGACTTTGCCTACATAATTTAGAGACAGATATATGTGCTGCCTCACTGCAAAATAATGCCGCATGATACTAAACCCAGCCAGACTCAGTAATATTATCCTGACACCAAGCCAACCAGTCCTAGAACTACAATTATATGCTGCGTACCAAGCATGGGCGATATACCATAACCAATGAACCATAACCAATGAATTAGGTAAATTTTGGCCAGGGATCAAACCCACTTCCTAAAAGGAATGGGGCAGATGCTGTAACCACTTTGCCACCGAGACCAATAAAAAGTTGAGGTGAAGGTCAATTTTATTTAGGACTTCACAATAAATCTATAAATAGATATGCCTACATATTTTACCAGTAAATATAATAATGGCTTTTTATTTGTGCAAACTGGCAAGTTCTATATATGGTGATTCTGGCATAAACATGAGGAAATGTTACCCCTCAGACCCCTGCCTTGACAGATCATCACATGGGGCAACTGCACAATGTGCTTCCAATTAGTTAAATTGCTGTAAAATATTGGGTTGTCCTATCCGAGATGGAGGTTTGATCTCCAAGATCAATATGAAATTATGACACTGCAAGCGCCCTCCTGTGACATGTTATATGTCCTATGGGTAATATAATGATCTCATGGTAAAGACCAGTGTTCATACACACAAAATATATACACTCATATAACACATTAATATATATATAGCATGATGAATTACATGCTATATTTGGAACCATACTTTCATCTATAACAGCAAGTCAAAAAGTGACAATTTGTAATCATATAAAAGTTTTTATGAAAGGTGTAATGTTAAAAAGTGAGCTTGGAATTTAAACAGAACAAGTGGTTCCTTATATTAAAACAAAAGATACACTTGTGGTACAGTTCAATGTATACCAACTGAATATGTATGACAACAAGTTTTCAAGTGCATGAGAAACTGGATGTCATTGTAACACTTTATTATACACTAATTGGGAAAATTATTCTCCACAAAACAAAACAATCAGCATTAATTATAAGTAGAGGAAGTTTTGATTGTAATGTAACAATTATCAAACTGACCTCCTTTGTTCATATCTATACATGTATAATGCAATTCATGTAAGTGTATTACATTCAGTAACTTTAAGTTTTCTTACTTGTGTATTATAAAGTACAGTCCATGCTTCATTTTTAATTGGATTTGTCCTTTCTTCATTTTTGACTGTACCATTTATTGTTTATGGGGGTGCGTTTGTTGAACATTTATGACAGAATACAGCAAACAGTGCAGTCTGACTTTGGTCTGCACTGTTCGCAAAGGAAATCACATGTGCCCATGTACAGCATTGTTTGCAAAGGAAATCACACGTGCCCATGTACAGCATTGTTTGGGTTAAATCAAGGGTTACTAAGAAAACATTAAACTAATGTCTGCATAATATAGGTACAAACTATTACAGTTCACAGCAATGTAAAATGGAATGCATTATGCCAAATTTTGTTTCTAAATGTGCATTGTTAGGGACACTTATTAATTATCAAATATGTTATATCACATAAACTTGACAAGGTCAGATACTAGTCTACTCAAAACTAAATCAACATGTCCTGATAGTGACCTCACTGTGACCATATGAACACCTGGTAATGATTATTATCTGACTTCTTAATTAAGAAATATTAAATAATAAATGAAATTAAAACTGAGATTTGATAAGGCTGTACCGGTAAAAAAAACTCAGAAGTTCTATTCCTAGAAATCAGTTCATATACAGTCAAACTTGTCCAAGCAACCACGTCTTTTAAGCGACTTTTTGTCTTAAATGATCATTTTTCCCCCAAAAAAAAGAATTTATATATATGCCAAGAATATATATCTCTGATTTATAAAGCGACTTTTGTCTTATGTGACTAGCGACGCTAATTATCACTTCGAGTCTACCTTAAGTATATGAACCTAGTCTGACAGAAGTTTCTAACACTTCTATTAATATTATCTGCATAAAGGGAAAAAGAAAAGTAAGGTACCAAATTATAAATGCAATAATAACTACTATAGTGAGTAACTCGCAGGCTGATCAGGTTTTATGCTGTTCGCTGCTCCTCAGTGGTCTGGAAATGAGGATTTTGTAATTAACTTTAGTAAGGTTTAACTGTGGTTTTCTGCAGATCAGGCTTTATGTGGTACCTATTGAGTGTGTCAAAATGAGTCTATATGAGGGAAAGGGTTAAAAGGAGCATTCTTTATGAAGAATGACTTAAATGTGTCTTAAGTCTTTAATACAGAGGTATATTGCGCTGGAATTATATTGAGATCAAAGGCAATTAAGAAGTCAGGGTTATTTGCACTCAATAATGTAATGGACAGTCTGTTTATCTTGCTCTAGACATCGCTCTTTTAGTACCTATTATTAAAAGTCAAGCTTCAAAATAGAACCTTTACTGGATTTAATCTAATCTTGTAATCAGAAATCTTTTCAATGTAGTAATCAAGAATACACGTATCTACAGAGCAGGGCTTTCCACAGGATTTTGGTAAGGCGCCCCGGTAACTCAATATTTCCGGGGATGCAACCCAACGTTAAGAATGATAATCATTTTCGTAACTATAACCATTATTTATATTGAGACAAGTTTTTTTTTAGACTTCTTCTGTTTCTTTTTTTTTTCTTTTTTGTTCTTTCTTTTATTTTATTTTATTTTTTTTTCAGGTTGTTAATGAAAGTGTTATGTATGCTCACTTCTCGCCGACGTCATAATGTCCGTCGACGAACATTACACATTTTAACGGTTCCGGTTTAACTTTCGCACTAACCTAATGCTTTTGTTTGTAATGTCATTGACCAGTTTTCTTTCTGTTTGAAATGCACATTACCGTATCCTTTTATCTTACTCGGAGACGGTATCTTTGAGTATCATTTTACCGGAAATGACATTGAACTGTGTTGAAAATATGCCAGGCTCCCGCGTGTTTAAGTTGCGTCACTCTGGCTGAACACAGTTCACGTTTTATAAAAATTACTGTTATTTAACTCGATGCTGATACAGATTAAAAGTATATAGACAAATGTCCTCTAAGAAAATTATATGCTTTTCGTGTAAAGTTGTTGTTGTTTTGTTTTGTATATGCTTGTTCTTTCCTTCTTTGTTCCTTTCATGGCCAATGGGATGAGAAGGGAATTAGGAATAGAATATAACAACAACTCATTACTATTGTTTCGCATATTTAATAGAATTGTTTGGAGTATATAAGGGTAATTCCAAGACTGGTTGGCCCAGTGTCAGGATAATGTGACTAGGTGTAGGACAGGGCTTTCCACAAGTTCCTATATCTCCGTCAGGCATGTCTCTGGCGCTGAATACTTGGAACTTCTGGAGAAGCGGTAGGTCAGGGAATCTGTCCTCAACGTTTCTGATCACAGCTTCCAGGAATGGTTTGTAGACAGTTGCGCGGTAGTCCTCAATCTGTCCGTCGCTTGGTATCTTTACCTTGGAGCCGTCGTTGCTGATTTGTTCAATTCGGCTGACGGCGGATCTGTAGTGCTCACCGGGCTCACTTCTTAGGCCTCGCAGGACAGCCAGTGTTCCGCGGACTAGTGGCTTTACAGTTGTAAACACCGCGTCTCGGGTTTGCATGGCCTTCGACAGTTCGGACAGGTGTGGCAATATGTCGCACATCATGTGAGTAGACAACACAAACCTGAAGTCTTGGGTGAAGACGGACAGGCCGACAGCTTTCACGTCATTTCGTTCTGATGCCTCCCTCTCCAAACTAGTGTAGACAGATGGAAGACACTTCCTCAGTGTTGTTGTTGCCTTGTCATGGGACAGCCAGCGCACGTCTTTTGCTTTTGTGACACCGTTCCCATGCTGGGTCGAAACCAGAAAGCCTCTCCTTCCTGTCTGGAAGTCTTTGAATCTTGGCAGGAGGCTCCGAAACACGATCACCTTTATTGTCACGTGCACTAACACTCTCAGTCTCATTTGAACACGGAACTTCCACAGTCCTTGGACTAAAAAAACCTTGTGATAGTTCCAGAGTCAGGGAAATGTCTCTTTTTACCCCGTGGGGCAGCCATTGCAACACTTTTCAAGTTTAATCATGCACAATCACAATATCGAATCAGATAATCCAGCACTAATAATTTATCCAAAAGAGCGGAGAAGAAATTGACTTAATTTTCGGAAGATAACGCACAATGACGATTGCTTACCTTTTCATTTGAATTTATATACATTTTCGAGTACCGAATGTCATGTGAACATCATAGTACCCGGTACACAACGGGAAGTGTCAGTTTGCCATCGTTACATATTGGCGCCAATTAATCTTGATTAGTGCCGAAGTCCCCCATTTTCGCACCTTTCAAAGTCTGTCTAGGGGGACACTGGGTGGCATTGACTTATTCATGATTTTAGTGACTTTTTTATTACCATTACTGGTTCATTGAAAAAAACAACAACAAATATATTTTATTTAATTTTCACTTTAAATGCTGTCATTAATAAATCGAAAGTTATAACTTGACTGGTAGATAATGTTCCTCTCCATTTACTTATATAACAGAAGGGGGAGAATATATATATTAGATAATTGGTTGAAAGTCAACTTGTTATATGAATTTTATTTCGTGATTCGAATTTTATTTGAATTCAAAGTTTTCGTACAAAAGTGTTTTGCTCACAATTTCACGCTTAATCTTCAACGAGTTGACTCACTTGCGTTACAGCCATATCATATTTCTTATAAACACAGTTCTAATTCTACAGATATTTTCGAAAGGGGCTGCTCAATCTGATTTATTTTTTTACTTGACTCTTGTGTTTTGAAAAAAAATCTTTACAACTTAAGTTTTAAAGTCAAATTATGATAATTATTATGCATTTCGTTTCTGGAGAGTTTGGCGAGCATATAATTTACTTACATAAGCATAGTTGATAGTGCACCTTTTATATGCATAATTCAATCCATATTAAATACCTCTATGATATTATCATTTATTGAGTTAACACACAAAATAAGCATCTTTAACCTGAGCTGTAATACGATGTTTATGATGCGTAGTTTCATTAATAAATGTTGTGTCTGTGACTGCAGAAGAAAAAAAGAGAATAGATATAAATGATAGGTTTCAACTTGCATTGAATTCATGAAATAACGTGGGGGAAGGTTTTTTTTTTTCCTTAATGCTATAACCATGGGTTACGTTTATGTCTTTGTAATTCGATCAAAGTACATGCGTTCCTCCTTTACTCAGATTTTCATGATTCATCACGTTTTTATGCACGATTGCCAAACATTCATTTCAAATAATATTTCTAACAGTTAGAAATATGTTTTATGTATTGTGACTTGCATATTTCATCGTTAAATGCAAAACCGATATCTGGACTGTACTCCGCATACTAAACCAACTTGACTTCGACATATGGCGCGTAAACATCGAGGGTTAAGAGCAAAACAATGCTAAGTGCTGGTATGTTCTTATGTACCTAGCATAGTTTCACTTTCAACCCTCAACTTGTTTCCTTAGGCCACTGTCTTCACACTTTGGAGGGTACTGATAAGCATCATATACACGACACTGTCCGACAGCATCGTGTAGGTGTGTGTACTGGTGTCATGCTGGGAAGTTGCGAGACAAGACGCGAAAGCGTGGTTCTCGGTTACCGAGGCAAGGTATGATTTGGTAAGCAGACAAATTCAGACGCCCCGGTGATTCTGATTGAGATTTTAGGCGCCCCGGTGACTCTGATTTCAAAATTCAGTCGCCCCGGCCCCGGGGCGCTTGTTGCGTCTGTGGAAAGGCCTGCAGAGATGACAAGACACTAACATGCTGTATTAATTATTCACAGTTTTTGGTATAAGAAAAAACATGAATAACATCAGAATTTGGGTGGAAACTTAAATAAGTCTTTTCAAAAATTTTACAGAGCTTTTGTCGTACAGCTGTTATAATTTTAATCTCTGTACTAAATCTTATTTGAAGAAATTAAGGTTCTGTAGCTTGTACAGCAAGATAATATACATAGAAAGAATATTTATTTTCCAAGCTATGATAGACCTTTGTGCACACTGTGAAGAATGAAGGAATTTTCTGTGTGAAGAAATGGACATTTTCATGTTTATGGATGTATTCAGACTGACCTATCAAAGCTATCTAATAGTTACTCAGATAATAGACAGTCAATGACTGACCCAGTTTACACAAAAGGATACATGGCATTCTTTATTTATAATACTGTTTGTGAGGAGAAGACCTATCAATGCATGGGATATGAAGACAGGGCTTAAATATTCACAGCTAAAACCTGGAAAGGTTCATATCTATTCAATTGCAAAAAATAAAATATTTATTTACTTAATGATTTGAGACTTGAACCTCCACTTTATGGCCAATTTCCACAGCTAAATCTGGGCAGTGTTTCATTGCCAGATCAGTCAGGATTACAGCAACCCATTAATCACACGAACATGCTAATGTTTCCGCATTGCCACTTACCTACAAGTTGTTCTCCCCTCATTAAATCTACACTCAAAACAAACCAGCTTTATTGCCGAAGTATGGAGAGAGATAAGCCCTCATACATGAGCTGGGTTGAAACAAAATTGCTTCTGAAGTTTTCATTCCCGTGCCTTCAAAAACAATAGCTCCTAGAGTCCTACTTGAAGGATGTTATTATTCAGTATACAATGTAAAATTTAACTGCACATGTTTTGACACCTTTGAGTAGATCCAGATCAGACAACTCCATGCAGGAGCTGTCTGATCAGGGTTCATATGATAATGCAGTTCTGGTTTTATAGTCATTGTTTTCAAGGCATATTTAATCCATTGTTTTATGCTGATATTATGATTAAATGTTCTGGTTAATCAATATTGATCATTCATTAAACTGGTACATGAATATTCATGAAGTAAAGGGTTAATTACATTAAGTGATTGACAGTTGATTAAGATAGTATTAAAATTTTGATAATATTCTAAATAAATGAAAAATTCTTGGTGAGGCTGACAGGCCTTTAGTCCATGATTCTGCACCATGATGCCTTTTCCATGGCCAGGAAATGCCCCTTGCAATGATCATCAGTCAACTGTCATGTCATAACTTGAAAATTTACAGTGTGTTGTAATATTCATGTTTTTATGTTTTGCAGTGAAAGTACAGAGGCATTACCCGGTCTGAAGCCTCGTATTGCTGACAGTAAAGGAAAGGAGCATACAGAAAAGAAAAAGAATACAGAAACAAAGTTTAACAAATTAAAGTCTTCAAGTTTTAATTATGATAAATAAAATAACAAATGCCACAATCAAAGATGAACTTAAACTTATTACAAATTACCATTAACCATGTTGACTTTATATA
The DNA here is from genome assembly GCA_021229015.1 of Solen grandis. Classification (NCBI taxonomy): domain Eukaryota; kingdom Metazoa; phylum Mollusca; class Bivalvia; order Adapedonta; family Solenidae; genus Solen; species Solen grandis. The sequence continues at coordinate 56,480,977 of CM037777.1, forward strand.
ACTTGTATATAAAACCTTTCAAGTGACTGACCAGCATGTGTCAGTCAAATACCCGACTGATTGGAGTTGTGGCTTCAAATCCTATTGGGGTAGTGGGCAAGATCATGTTTCATGACCATTCCAGGTGCAATTAGCTAGTTAAGTCTGCTTCAACCAAAGACCCATCAAGGATTGGTAGAAGCTGTAAAAACTTTTCTAAATTGGTTTAAATTAAAAGGTTCATACAAAAATAAAGATTGCATGTGTACATGTTTTCTTTTTAGTCTGATCTTAACTTACAATGGCATACCACAGACTTGTGTAATATAATCACAGTATGGAGAGAGCAAAATAACTAATGTACAGGTGGAATACAGTTCCAGTATATCCTGGAAAATGATGCAAACTACCAAATAAACTTGAAGAGCACTCAAGAATGCTACAGACTGGTTCTAATATATAAAGAATGTTAAACACCTTCCAGATTGCACTAAACCACTAACCGTTCACAACTGATTAGCAAAGCTGCATCATGTGCATGCATTACTTAGTACAGACAGTAACATTTAGCCTTCATCTCGCTGTGCAATAATGATATACCTACATAAAGGTTACAAGGTATGAATGTCAGCAAATGAATGCTCTTGACATTCATGTTAATTGTGGAAAATGGCAACAATGTCTTTTTTTGTATTGCCATCCACATTTGTTAAGTAGACTGAAAGGATCAGCACAAGCCTGAATAGCGCTGTTAATTCCTACATTAGAAGTCCACCAGCAATGCCAAATTTCAGGTTGAGCTAGTATGTCTACTCAATAAACTTTTGTAGAATTTGTAAAAATTAACATAAAACTGGAGCACTCTGGTTTTGAGCTGATGGAACATGCTATTATCAATATGATTTATCCGATACTATTTTACAACGTAATATACTTTGTGGAGCTTGAGAAATGCAACAAAAGACAATCAGAAGGGAAAAAAAACACACAACAGAATCCTGTTTTAAAAAATTAAAATTACTTTGCCTATAACTAACAAGGGCTGACCTGGAAAAAGTTCAATCTCCTTTTTTATGCATGCACTTAAAATTGTCTCACAGTCAGCCATTGGTCCTCTTTTCCAATCCATTTTGAATAATGTGTCAGTAAATCAACCAATTAAAAGTATTTAATAAGAAACACTGGGCCACCACCCAGTTTTAAAAAAATATTTCCAATTTATATAAAGAATATAACTTCTGACTTCACATGTGACCAAATATTAATTGGTGCTTTGGTATGGCATAAATCAAACCTGTCAGATACATAAAATCAGTTACCTTTCTTAACTAATTTGGACAAAAAATATTGTGTCAAAATCAGCAGTTAAGTAAATGCTCTCCCCAAGGCTTTAATTTGTTTTGCCACTTGTAACAAGACTTTGGAAGGCCTCATCTAAGAAGCGTTTATGTTTTTTTGCAACACAATACTGTAGGCTTCCTCTCAGGTCATATATTATATTCCACTTTAAGATTTTAAGTGAGTGATGGATATTCAATGACAAATCTTTACTAATGTCATCACTATACATACAATCACTGATTCTTGATGTATGAGTGCAACTGTACCTTAGTTTATTCCATTGTTTCTTATTACTCTTTCCACTTATAGTCTTACGTTTTTGATTTCTCAGGGACCTATACTTCTATATCATAATCATGTGACAATTTTGTCAATTAACCCTTTCCCTCATAGAGGACACCATGAAAAGACCTATGCGAACAGCATAAAACCAGATCAGCCTGCGAGTAACTCGCAGGCTGATCAGGTTTTATGCTGTTCGCTGCTCCTCAGTGGTCTGGAAATGAGGATTTTGTAATTAAATTTGGTAAGGTTTAACTGTGGTTTTCTGCAGATCAGGCTTTATGTGATACCTATTGAGGGCGTCAAAAGGAGTATATATGTGGGAAAGGGTTATGGGAGGTCTTTTTTCTTTCTTTTTTTTAATCTATTAGTGTATTCACCATTGGACCCTAAAATCCTTGTGACTAACCTTAAGTTATATAAACTGTATCATGATCATTCTTAACCCTTTCCCTCATATATACTCCTTTTGACGCCCTCTATAGGTATCACATAAAGCCTGACCTGCAGAAAACCACAGTTAAACCTTACCAAATTTAATTACAAAATCCTCATTTCCAGACCACTGAGGAGCAGCGAACAGCATAAAACCTGATCAGCCTGCGAGTTACTCGCAGGCTGATCTGGTTTTATGCTGTTCGCATAGGTCTTTTCATGGTGTCCTCTATGAGGGAAAGGGTTAACCATTTAACACTTACAGGTATGACTTTTCATGGTCACAGAGAATGAAAGATATGTAAAGTAACTCAAAAGATTAATCACAATTGTCTTAAAATTAAATACATGAAAAGAACATAAAACCCACACACATCATATGATATGACTCATTCAAGTCTCCAATAAATGACAGGAAACAATACTTAGATAGATAAATAAGTGGCAAGTGTATCCTTAATTGCTTACTGATAGCATTCAGAAAAGAACAATAGTCAGTGGTTTTGTTTATCCTACAGTAGGATTTTATAGCTTAAGCTATTATATCTATAAAAATTCACCTACTGTTGCTGACAGTATCAACAATGTGCAGTATCAACAAGTACATTCAAGGCGTAAAATAAAAAAACGAGAGTTCTCTGGAACACATGTGTCATCTCCTGACGCATAACTGAAAAAGTGTGACGGACAGACAGGCGGACAGATGACTGATAAGTGATCCCTTTTTGTCACCTCTGCTTTAAAGCAGGTGACACAAAAACTGAAGATATTGATGCTCAATATATAACATTTCTCCTTTGGGTATAAATCAGAAACCATTAACTGAATTTATCTAGCACTTTATATTTTACTGCTGCCGTACTGGAATCTCTTGTTGTCACTTCAACAATATTTCAGTTATATAGCCATGCACGTCTATCTTATAACAGGGGGAGGAAGATCCCAGTGAATATACACAGAGAAACTCAGGTAAAAGTTATTAGAACCACCAACCTACCATAAGTACCTGGAAGACTCATACATTTATATATTTCTAGCAAGTAAGAAAAAAATCATCTTCAAAAAATAAAGGAAGATTCTATAAATGCAAAAGTCAGTGCCAGTAACGATCATCTAGACCATTAAAGAGTTATTAAAAGTGCTGTTTTATACTTCATGAAATCTAATCATGCACTTGCTCTGACTAGATCGATTTGACAGTACTAACTACATGGATAAGAAAGTCAGATGATGAATTATATAAGTTATTTTTTTTCCATTTCGAGGACTGGAAATACAATACCCCATCCTGTTCTTAAATTCAAATCCAACATGTACACTGTGTATCTTACAAGCCGTTTTCTTACCTGGACTGACAAACAAAAGGTTTTTGGTTTGTCAACAAAAAATATGTTCACAACACATTACCATAGTCATGGTCAGTTAATGAGTTTGAAGGAGTTGTATTTATTTTTATTTGTTATTTAAATCTATCAATATTATTATCAATGACTGAGTGTCAGTCAACCAGTAGCTAGGTTAAAGAATCTTAGAAATATTGGGAAGCAAAGTAAATTTGTTTGTTTGTTTGTTGGGTTTAACATCCCATTGACAGTAGTTCAGTCATTTGGAGACTATGTCTACTTGAAACAGATAAAGTGCTGCCACACTGCACTGCTGACTGCAGTATCAATCATGCTGTAGACATGTGGCATGATACCACACCCAGCCATATTATCCTGATACCGGGCCAACCAGTCCTGGAACTTCCCTTACATGCTGAGCACCAGGCAAAGTAGCTATACCAGTGCCATTTTTACGACTTTGGTATGATGCTGCTGAAAGAAAAGTAGGAACTATATCTGCCTAATTAAGTCATTAATTCCAATGGTAGAGCACTTTGCTTAATATACCAGCAGTTTTAGGGTTGAACCCTTCAAGAGAGCACACTTTTTCCCCCAGTCATAAATTGGGCATAAACAAACGGAAAAATATTTATTTGGTGTTTGGGATGTAGCCTAATACTAATGAGTAATACAGTCAGATCTATTATCCTGCATCAGACTTTTCAGAAATTTTGAAGTCTTGTGATGACAGTAATTTTGAATTTCTTTTATTTGAGTTCATAAAACCCAGTATTGGGATCTACAATGATTTTGATTGAGATTCAAATAACTGTTTGCTGCTACATTCTACATTATATAATCTGCAAAACCCATTTTGACTGAAATCTGGTGAAATGGTATACCTGATGTCCTGAGAGGCAGAGGGATTTATAAAATCAATAAAAATTCAATGTTTTATTTTCAAAATGAATTGAATTAATTTATTTATATCAAAGCATACCTGTAAAAAAAAGAATTTCTTTATTTGAAACAAACTGTGCTAGAAAACCAGATTTTTTTCCTATAATTTATACTAAAAATTTCACCACATTTATTTAACTGGATTTTCTCTACTTTACAAATTCTGTGCTTCATGCAGACTTCAAAGAGTTTTAAATGTGAAAGTTGATACCATCTGTGATAATAAAATGTGTGAAAGTTGTGTTGATACTGAGATTCTGCACGGTGCACTGGCACTCAGCAGTAACACATCACAGTACTGATCACTCATAATACTACATAATTGCATCTAAGCATATGAATTTAAGGAACCTCAATGACTTGAAAATCAAAACACGAGCATATATGTTTCATTGCTACAATTCGTAACCCCCCCTTTTAAAAAAAAGTGATAAAATCTTACTTCTTGATGCACTGAGTAATTCCTTGCCATCATTGATCAATGTTTTGATGGCTTTGCTGGTAACTTCCAGCTCCTTTTCATGGTCCAGTAACTTAGTCCTGAACGTAGGACTGTCTGTCAGACAGTCCGCAAATTCAAGAGGGTCGAGACCCATATCTGCTATTAATGAGATTTGGATTATGCAAAATAATTTAAAATGTTTACAAATTTCATTGACAGTTCTAGCTTCCTGTTCATCTTTTAATTGACATTGCGCATGCGCGTGGTATAACAAGACATTTGCATGCCGCTTCCGGTTACTTGTCAAGTGTAATTGCTTGATACTAACTAAAAACATCGTCTTTCTAAATATGCCAAAGAAAAAATCAGGTCAGCGAAAGAAGGCTGAAAAGCAAAGAGAAAGACAAAAGGACATACGAAATGCACAGTTCGAGAAAGACATAGCTGAAAGACCCTGTAACTTTTTAATGGTAATTCGCGACTATCTCGAGTTAAACCTCAACATTTATTTCGTTGGTGACTTTTCAAAAAAGCTGATTAACACCCCATTTGATGTAAAATTTAGGATTGATTTTTACGAAACAATTGAGTTTAAATCATACGTATCATGTATAATTAAACATTATAAAATTATATTGGTAGAAGTAGACGTTACTTGAATCAGTTTTTATATTGAGTCACCCATATTAAATATCGAGGGTTACAGATTATCGTGGCAATCAAAAAATAAGTATATAATGAGCTTTTTTATTGTTGAATCTTGAGCCAGAATGCTGATTATGGTATACCATATAATATTAATAATGATTGAATATGAAGTCTGGCTTGCTTGACATGACAGTTAGAATTATACTGTTGTTTAGCCATTTCCAACTGCAGACATCTGGCTTGTAATCCAGTATGATTTATATTCATATACATAGAGACAAGGTTAACAACTCTCTTAATCAGCGAAGTACACCGGCTACGTTCTGCTGCCAATATTTTTATTACACTTCAACATAACATCAATGAGATGTCTGTCAATCGAAAGTTTGATAATTTATGAACATTTGGGTAGGTATGAATAGCGAAATGAACTCCATTTCGGGAAATGGACTTTTAATTTTACTACTTTGGCATTTTATTGCAAAATATTTTGTGATTTAGATAATAATTGGTTAGAATATATCAATATCTGAAGTACAATAAAAAGTCCATCTCGCTACTCTTGGTCCATTTCGCGAAATGGGTCCATTTTGCAATTCATACCAATCATGAACATTTTGGTATATACTTACCACTATCCAACATTGTACCATTATTTTGAAATGATTGCAAGCCTGACAGTCTCATGGAATCTACGCTTTCAATGTTTTCAGTGGCTGACCCTATTAACAGTATATTGATATGATTTGTAATCAGAAAGATCAGAATCAATTACAATATAGTCTTTACTCATCATTCAGATTGAATGTCTCTCAATGGGTGGCAGTTTTGTCCACTTTAGTGACGGTTAAATCTGGATTCTGTGAGTGTGAGAACATCTGGCTTGTGATGGATTTAGTTGACATTTTATATAAAAAGGTTTTAAATTTTGTTAATTTCAGAGGAAATGGATGCTGTTATGATACTCCAAGAAAGAATGGGTAGAGATTAAGGCTCAAAGTCAAAATGCAAATTAATGACATCACCAAATGAATTTGTACATGCATAAGCTCTGATCGTATACACATAGAAAATAAGTTACAATCTTTTTTTATTTTATTTTTGCTACAGGAATGTGACCAGTGTTCAAAAAGCCAAAAAAATCGGGCATTCTGTTATTTCTGTAATGCTGTTCAGAGGCTGCCTGTGTGCTGTGCATGTGGTAAGACATCATTTGTTTTTCTTGATCTGCTGTTAAAATTTCGCTAACATTTGAAAAATCATTCTGCTATTATTTTTTGTTGTAGACTTGTCATCTTGTCATCAATATTGATGTATGAATGACTTCCTGGCAGTTGCAATAGATTAGATTATAGATTATAAAATACACATTTTAAAATATGAACACAGATACTCTTACAAAATAGTCTGCTTTGATGTTCATGGTAGAAATTGCAGGAACTTCAGGGTTGCCATAGGTATTTATCAAGTTCAATTACTGGACCAGATATGGAGTCCTCCGATATATTTGTTTGTAAGAAGTTTTCAGAAAACCAGGATTTGTTTCCAAAATATTATAGTGCAGGACTCTAAAGTAAGACTTAGTAAAGCCCTGAATGTTAAGAAATATCAATGTTTTTTGAATAGAGACATCATTTCACTCTTTTCCTCATATAGTCTCATTTTGTCACATTGGCAAACAAAATAGACAGCCCCTTACACAGTCTCTCCTGTTTGCTCATACAATATCGTTGCTCACGTTTTACAGTCTTCATGGCAAAAATAATATACCGTATTCACTGGCAGATAAGGCACACTGTTTTTCCAGATAAATCAGTTTTATAGAGGGGATGAGCCTCATATGATGATATACAGCTTTTCAGGTTTCTTTTTTCATCCACCGAGAAGTGAAATTTACAGGTATACAATCTCAGAAAAAGGATGTACTGAAAGCCAATGAACACGATAATATGCTATAAAGTCTATATGAAACCATAATAAACAATACCAGGTTATTGCTTTTGTTCTTATTAGTTATCATACTGGTATATTTCTTGATAAAATGATCGTGAGAAACTGAAACAACTTGATGGAAGCCATTTTCAATATAAACAAATAAGTTTATTTTACGGGACCTCATGATTGACAGGTGGAAATTGTTACGTAATGTTTGTTAGTTGGGAGAATTTTGACAGGCAACATTGGTCCCCAGTGTTATTTAGAATGCGGGGACACGGATGAGTAATGTCATGTTATGAAAATGTGTCACCATTATCCTACTCCTCCTTAACGTAATGGTCTAACAGTAATCTTATGCCATGTGTAAATAAAACGGTTCATATGATTAGCCACGGTGACGTACGAATAGCTTTCATTCTGTCAAAATGTACGATGGCACAAATTTCAAAACAATATTTCGCCTTATATGATGCAATAAGTTAAATTTTTTTTTCAAATAAGTTGCCCTGAAAAATTAGGTTGCGCCTTATACGTAGCTGCGCCTAATCTGACCGTGTGTACGGTATTTTCATTGTTCACTATACCATTAAAAGTTCAGTAAATTCATCAAGTCATTAATTTGTGTATGGACAGTTAATGAGCCTTGAGGTAAAGGGATAGGTTTACATCAGAGGAACAGATAGGCTGTATATTTGCATAATTACTGAATTAAAAATAGACAAATAAAAATAAACTCTCAACTATTTTTAAATTGATGTAACAAAACTCAATTAAAATCTCAGAAGCTTTATTTTATAAGATATGGGTAAATCCATTATGTACTTGCAGATATATTGTACTTCTTGCTGAGAATTTGTTATGAGCCACTCATATAAGAGAATTTTGCAACTTTCTCAATTTAATAAGTTTAGTGATTTCTAAAAACTGATAGATATTATAGCAGCTCACTTATGTCATGATTGTATTTAATTAAGACATCGTATCGTATGCTTGTTACTTATTGAGATTAAAATTGACAGGGTAACATTTCTCTAAGTACTCAATTATTTTTACAGATGCTCAGTTGTTAGCAAATGAAATGCGTAATACATGTACTCTATTGGCCAATGAAGCTTATCTATTCCCGTTTCATACAACATGGTTTTGTTCAAATGTGACTTTCCAGGGGCAAAAAGTCCCTCATGACATGACATTTTGCACTATTACAGGTAAACAGAAATGTATGATGAAAACAGGGGACTGTGTCATCAGACATCCGGGTCAGTACACCACTGGACTAGGAATGGTGGTGAGTGAACATTCAGGCTTGTATTGCTGAATTTTTTTTTTTTACATTTACTGGTAAACTCATCAGAAAGCCTGAGTAGATTTGAATTTCAAAACTGTGATATGGAATCATTTCAGTAAATCACAGGCCATGCACAGTGGCTGAACATACTTAAATAATTTTATTGGTACATTAGTGTATTGACGCTCTTTCTTTACCCCACAAAGCACTTCCTGTTTATGCTTGTCTGTTTTTTTTTGTTGTTTTTTTTCAAAGAAAAAAAAGGTAAAGTATTGTCATCACTCTGGTGTTGTCGTTGTTGGCATCTTGAAAAACTTTAACCTTGGCAATACCTTCTTAACTATTAAAGCTTCTGTCATCAAACTTCACATGCTTGTTCACAATCTCAAGGACTACATTCTATAAAGGGCCATAACTCTTAGGTCCATTTTCACCTTATTTATTTCCCTTTTGAACAGACAATCATTGACATCCGCATGCGGTGCTCTTGTCCTGCCTCTTCATAGTCCTCCTAACTGTGATTATCATTTTGATATATATAGTCAAACCAGTCTCAAATTAAGTGATCAGTCAAGGGAACATGAGAAAGTGGCAGCATAACAGAGGTGACCGCCACATGAAGTTTAAATATAGCATAAAATTCTACAGTTTGGTAATATTAAAATTGACTCCTAAATACATCATAACATGTTGACTACTTAGTACAGGTGGCTGCCAATACAGGTTCATCTGTAATTATGACTTGATTGACATTTTCCCACCAGTTTGAACAGTCAAGCATGCTGTCATCAGACAGCTCTTGTTATGTTTTGTAATAATGTATTTAGAAAACAAGCACTAATTTTCAGATATGCAGTTATAAATAAACTCCGCATGATAGATTTTTTTTTTTAGTGTACATGTATGCATGTTAATAACTGGTATCAGAGATTTATTTAAGATTACAATGTGTTTTGCAGGGTGCTATCTGTGATTTTTGTGAAGCATGGGTGTGTCATGGTAGGAAATGCCTCACCACACATGCCTGTACTTGCCCCCTTATAGACGCCATGTGTCTGGAGTGTAACCGCTCTGTTCAGGGACAAGGTTAGTGTCATGCCTTAACTACACACGAATCACACCGTGGCTGATCACACTTACATTAGTATATTGGTACTTAAGTGTATTATCGCTATTTCTTAACCCTACAAAGCGCATCCTGTTTCCTGTCTCCTCATAGTATAAATATGATAGAAATAGATACACATTTGCTACACTATATATGTACATAAACCAATAATGGTATTTAAAAATAAAAATATTTTGATATGAATATTGTATTATACAAATATTTAATACTTACTGAAGTTCAATTTAATGTCACTTATTTTAAAGCTAATACGGGCCATCTTGGCTCTCCCTCACTCTCCCTATCTTTCATTGCTGATAGCTGGGAGACATGATAATTATAAACTTGAGGATTTCTTAATCAGTATTATATGATATTGAAAGCTATTGATAGGATATAAGCTTGTATTTTTAACCAGGTTTTCAGCGAAAATCTTGGTTATTAGAATTGGGAATCGTTGGTTGGGCAGCAAACATTTGATTATGTCTAATATCTCTTTTTAGAAAAGAGATACAGTTTTCATATTTGGTAAGTAGATACCTTACGGGAAGAGGAAGATTGGGATTGATTTTTAGGATGATAGGGTCATGGCCACTGTTACTAAAAAGTAAAGTTTTTATTTCCGTCAAATAAATTCTTTTAGGAATGAAGTAAGAGGATCAGATTTTGTATATAGATACCCTATGGGAAGAGGAAGATTTGGGATTGATTTTCAGGTCAGTAGGGTCAAGGTCACTGTTACTAATAATAGTAATGCTTTCCTGGGGCAGCACTTAAAAACCTGTTTTTGTGTCATTTGATATGCTTCTTGTTACCTTATTGTATGACATCTTACACTTGGAATGGATATATCTGTCTAAAAAATCACAAAAAAAACCATCTCATTTGGGCAAAGTAAGTGAGAGCTTGTCTATCACCATTGACAGATTTAGATTCTATGTATACTGGATTACATTTCAACATGGGATGTTTTTCTTGCATAGCTGATTTCAATGAAATTTCAAGCAAAAAAAAATAGCACAAATCTCACAAAGCCTTGCTCCAGGTTGATACCTGCTACATGTATATTGTATGTCCTAACTTACAGGTGGTCGTTTTTTCAAGTGTTCATTTTGTGGGAGCTTCCTGTGTGAGGATGACCAGTTTGAACACCAGGCCAGCTGTCAACAACTTGACTCAGAAAGTTACAAGTGTGAGTCTCTACCGCACTCCATACTGCACAGAATGTTGTAATGTCTGTCTCTAATTTAAGGACATTGTTATACATAATAAGAAATTGTTTTGGCATCTATATTTCTTTTCAGTGATATTGACCTATTACAATTTTGTAAAAGTATATTGTGGGAGGTCGTGGGTTCGATCCCCGGCCGCGTCATACGAAAGTCGTAAAAAATGGTACTGGTATAGCTCCCTTGTTTGGAGCTCAGCATATAAGGGTAATGTGACTGGGTGTGGTATCATGCCACATGTCTACAGCATGATACTACAGTGTGACAGCACTATATCTGTCTCAAGTAAACATCATCCAAATGACTGAAATACTGTCGGTGGAATGTTAAACCAAACAAACAAACAAAGATAAAAGTATATTGCCAACTGGTATTCATTTATATGAATTTACTTTTCATTTATCTATTTATTAACAAGCATATTAAACTTTCATATCTAATCGGCAATTTCTAGTCAAACTGATTTATATTAGATTTTATTGTACAAATTGCCAGATTGTTTTGATTCCTGAGATATTTTATTGCACAGTATTGTAAATAATCAATTGGTTGTTTTGCAGGTGTTTCTTGTAATAAACTGGGCCAATATTCCTGTTTGAGGTGCAAGGTCAGTATTTTGTAGCTGTGCAGATGAATTAAAAACAGAATGCTATACATGAATTAATGGCAACAGCCCAATGCTGGTAGCTAAGTGGTTAGAGCCTCTTCCCCCATATCCATTATCCATTCATTTTTAAATTATAATCTTGATTTTTCAAATGCATAAAGGCTTTAGTGCAGATGCAAGCATCCATTGACTTGGAGTAACAGGCTCTTTTGCTCAAAGTCTATATGGGCTTGCATTTAAAATGAAAAATTCCCATGATCACTTGATGGACCATGATCACAATTTAATGATAGATGAATTACCTTAAAATGGAAGGTTATGAATGTGATCCCCGGCCATCTCATACCAAAGTCATTTAAAACGTATGTGTAAATCTGTCTTGTTTGGCAATCAGAATAAGGGTAGTTCAGGAACTGGTAGTCAGGATAACGGTGTTGTTATGTCTGCTGTGTGAAATTCATTGAGGCAGCACAATATCTGTCTCATGTAAACCAAGTCCTCAAATGACTGAAATATTGTTTGTGGGACATTGATTGTTAGTTAAAAAAATAATAACAAAAATACATGTAAATTCTGGTAAGAAATAAAAGATTAGTGAAAATCAGAATTTAATTATAATAGCAACAATAACAGTTAAACTGTTGTTATTTATTGTGATATGTTAGAGCATAGTTAAACCATTATTTTAATAGGTCCTGCTGAATTTTACTGACTTAACTATCTTAACCCTTTCCCTCATAGAGGACACCATGAAAAGACCTTTGCGAACAGCATAAAACCAGATCAGCCTGCGAGTGCTGATCAGGTTTTATGCTGTTCGCTGCTCCTCAGTGGCCTGGAAATGAGGATTTTGTAATTAAATTTGGTAAGGTTTAACTGTGGTTTTCTGCAGATCAGGCTTTATGTGATACCAATTGAGGGCGTCAAAATGAGTCTATATGAGGGAAAGGGTTAATAATACTTATGCTGATGGTCATGCTTTAGAGGGGAATACTTTCCAGCCAAATTACATATTAGAAGAGTATTTTATGTTAAACTATTTTGATAAAGAAAGAAAAATGCCATATCTTTTAATGAAATAGTTTTATTCTGTTGAATGTGTGTGAAAATATGACTGAAACAGCAGTATGCAAATGAAATGGCTGTTTTGCAAGTGCAGTGGGACTGTATAGGAATCCTGCATGTTGTCCTCCCAATGCTTTCAAGCCCATCCTGCTTTAAAAAAAAATTAGTACCCTATCTTTTGATTTTGTTGAGATGTTGACCCATTGCAGCATAGTAATAATTTCCTTCATCGATAGCTATATCTTTAATAACACAGCAAGTGACACTACCTGTTCTTCTTCAGATATGTTACTGTGATGACCACGTCCGGAGGAAGGGGTTCAAGTATGCCAGGGGTGCTGCCTACCCCTGCCCCAAGTGTAACCACGACACCCAGGAAACCAAGGAACTCAGCATGACAGGTAACATATTGGTGGTCTTGTGTATGTTAAGTGGTAGTCAAGGTCACTTATTGTATGGATAAACAATACTCAGCCCCTCACTGCTGTGTGTTCGAATCCCTGCAGGGTCATGTGGCTTTTTAGCTCACCTGAGCATAGCTCAGGGTGAGCTTTTGGGAGACTTGATTGTCCGTCGGCCGTCGTCCGTCAACAATTTGATGTTTACACACTAGAGGCCACAATTTTGATCCAATCTTCCTCAAACTTGGTCAGAATGTTTGTCTTGATGATATCTTGAACCCTTTCGAAAATGGGTCAGGTTGGATCAAAAAGTAGGTCAGTAGGTCAAATCTTAGAAAAATTAATTACACACTAGAGGCCACAATTTTGATCCAATCTTCCTCAAACTTGGTCAGAATGTTTGTCTTGATGATATCTTGAACCCTTTCGAAAATGGGTCAGGTTGGATCAAAAAGTAGGTCAGTAGGTCAAATCTTAGAAAAATCTTGTTTACACACTAGAGGCCACAATTTTGATCCAATCTTCCTCAAACTTGGTCAGAATGTTTGTCTTGATGATATCTTGAACCCTTTCGAAAATGGGTCAGGTTGGATCAAAAAGTAGGTCAGTAGGTCAAATCTTAGAAAAATCTTGTTTACACACTAGAGGCCACAATTTTGATCCAATCTTTTTAAACTTGTGGCAGATTGTTTGTATGATGATATCTCGAACCAGTTTGAAAATGGGTGGGGCTGGATAGAAATGTAGGTCAGTAGGTCAAATCTTAGAAAAATCTTGTTTATACTCTGAGGGCAACATTTTTGGTCCAATCATCCTCAAACTTTGGCAGATTGTTTGTCATGATGATATCTTTTGTGGATGGGGTCAGAAAATTCCTGAACATTGTTTCACCTCATCATCTTAATTCTAAAGCAATCTGTTTTGTACAGGCAATGAATGATACTTTTCTCAGGTGAGCGATCTAGGGCCATTTGGCCCCTTTTATTAGCTGTTTTGGCAGGTCAGTGGTTCTACTAGAGTTTTTCTCTGTGTGGTTAGGATCTTCCTCCAGCTGTAAAAAGTTTTATGTCACTATATGACTAAAATACTGTCACGGCAATGCTAAAATCCAGCACAGCTTTTTATGTATAATTCTATGGTATTACATTATTGATATAAATAGTTTGATAAAATAAGTCTTTCTCGGAGCAAGGATTGACCTCACTACTTCTTGAATACGGTATTAGCTTTATGGGTTGTATATTTTTCATGTCTTTACATAACAGAATTGATATCTATAATCCTGATATGATTTCTCATGACTGGTTTGATAATAAAACTGGTTGTTTTATTATATAGGTGACATGCATATAACTTTCAATTTTTGTAATGATTTCTGAAAGAACAAAACAAATATGTTCTTAATCTGGAGAAGTTTCTGGATAAAACTAGTATATTATGTAATGGGTTATTTTCATGATGTTAATGACACACTGTTGGACCATTCTCTGAGATGTGTTTGCTGTCTCTATCAACAGCCAGACGGTATGACTTCGGACGTAAGACCGAGTTTGATGGTGCATCTAAAGGCTACACATATGGCGATGATTATGAAGATGATTATGACTACAAACCTTACGATGCTGGGGAGTATCAGTTTACTGGATTCGGAGGAGTGAAATATGAAGGTAAGCAGTCTGTGTACATGTCACTTAAGCTGATTAGTTCTTCTTCCTTGTAATTATGGGTAAGTGATCTTACCCTATATATAAATAGCTCTCTTGAGTGATCTGTTCTCATATAAATACACAGAGAATTAGTGTACCCATATTAATAAATGTGGGTAATCTGTTTCAAGCCAACATACATGTAGAATGTAGAGTGTTCTCATGTCAGTCGTTTTGAGGGTTTCGTTCCTATGACAACACAATTATGTAGTGTCCACATTTTAGCAGTTGTGATTGGTCTGTTACCATGTTCACACACACTTGGATCCTTCGGTTTGTTCTTAAAAAGGTACTCTCTTACAGACCACCTTTAATCTCAGGGGCCACACTGCCTGACAGTCTTAAATCTTTATATACAAGGGTCATTTGGAAAGTTTGTAGAGAGTGTTTTAAATTTCATCATAAAATAATCCATTCACAGAAAACTTTGTGATTATTTAATTTAATGTATACTCAATCTGCCTTAAAATCTATTGGTGAATCAGACAATATAAACTTTAAAAATGATAAAGTTAAATAAATATGTCAGTGAAACAACGGAGCAGTAACAACATTGACATGACTTCAAACATGTCTGATGCTTCATTTTTTCAAAATAATCTCCCTTCTCTCGAATACATTTTCTGTGGTATACATCCCACTTACAGTAAATGTCCGAGTACCGTGTGTCGTGTGGAAATGACACTGCGAACTGCCAAGTGAATTACAGTTGGGTCATTAAGACTTCCCTTGCTGTTTGAACTGTTGGTTTCCAATAACTTCTATTTTGGCCATGGTGTTCTCACAGGCTCGTTGTCTGAATCTCTTGTTGTCAGCAGCACTCTCTTGTCCATCAGCAAATCTCTTAAACCACTTGAATACAAGTACCGTAAAATGCCATGTATTGTGCGCACCCATGTATAGTGCGCAGAGCTTGAGGCTCGAAACCTTGGAAAAAAAGTATTTCCCTTCTATAATGCGCATATCTTTATCGTATGACGAGGAGGCAGCCATCTTGTTTACTCGCAGTTGTTTTGTGGATTTTTGATTGCACAACAGGTGGAAATGTTCAACTGCTTCCGCAAGTCAGGTGTAATGCAGCGATTATTTTCACACCTTTAGTATCCACATGCATTTGCATTGTTACCTTGTTAAAAGCTGATAGTTTGAGTAATAATCTGAAACTACCAACACCTTCTTGTTTGTTTTTTGCAAGTCTCTTAACAAAGGGTATATTGAAGTACACAATTATCATGAACCAAACAGTTCTGTCCAATACGAAACAAACTTGTCAAAATTTAGTAGAATTTAATTGAAATTAATAAAATACTGTTTATTTATGCGTGGTCACAGTAA
>CM037777.1:56497165-56547165 GCA_021229015.1 Solen grandis
AGTTAGCTTCAGACGGGTCTGTGGTGGCGAACTGTTTGTCAAGTAACTGTTTGATCGTCATGTATGCCCAGACCTTCTCAGTGATCTTCTCGTAATCCCCAACATTGGTCAAATTCTCTGACTGAACATCGTCAAAAACTAAATCATTCGTAATGACAAGCACACTTGGACCAGATCGACCGCTGCTGCGAACTGTAAACTTACTCAGAAATCTACTTGATACCTCGATGTCTGTATCGTTAACGAAAGCATGATAATCTTCGTCGATAACACCAGAAACAACAAGCTCCGATCCATTAAAATAGTTCATGAAATGGCTGTTGGTTACTTTTTTTACAGGTGCGTCTAGATAAGAGAAAGTAATATTGGAGAGTAGAGTGACGGCAATCTCGCTGTAGAAGCCAGTGATTTGAATATCGGCATCAGACCCGTCGTAGATTTTCCTGCCAATACCATGGTTTTGTATCGCAATTTTTTTAACAAGGTCGTAATCAGCATCACGTCCAAACGCCAGTGTAAAGATTGGGATTTCAAGAGAGTTCCTTTCACGAGTCATCTTTAGGATATTGTCGGGTGAGGTTTCTCCTATAGTGGCTTCACCATCCGTGAGGAAGACTATGATAGACATACGTGTTTCCGAAGTCTTTTGGTGTTCAGACATAAAAGTTAAACCATGTCGTAAGGCGCCTTCGATATCAGTACCTATTGAAATAACAAAAATGTAAATTATATTAAAGTTCTGAAGCCACTACCCCCTTCATACACGCACAACCCCATGAAAACAACAGCAAAACCATAACATTAGCCAACATATTGTAAGACGATCACTTTAAAAATGTATCATTTTTTATGTTCTTTTAAACGATCCTTTCACATGGAAAGCCTATTTAAATATACCAAAAATTAATTATAATTATTCTACTTTGAGACGTACACACTTAAGAGAAGAATATGTTTGACGTCAGAACTTACTGCCTGATGTTCGAAGTCCATTGACGTATTTCTTGACCTCTTCATTAACGTCTTCGTCCACGATGTCCATCATCTGTTCCTTCCAAAATCTAAAGCTGCCGCTGAACGTCATGATGTTAATCCGGTCTCCTTCGTGCATATCGCGTAGAATGGCCAACATTGCGTCCTTTAACTGTAAATGGGGGCAAAAAAAAACATTATCTAGATATTTCAAATTATATGGTTGTGAATTACAATCTTTTTTAAAAAGGTCGTTATCAGCATCAAGTTTGAACGCCAGTGCAAATACTGGGATATCAAGAGAGTATCGTACATCAACTTCAGTACAAAAATAAGTGCTGTTTTATCTCTATTTAATTTTATACTTCGAAATGTTTATCAATGACTATATCATTATCCTGTCATCATATATCTATAATATCATCCTAATACGATATCATTATCCTTTGTAACAGATTTTCAAAGTTGATAGTGTATTTTGAATTTGGAATGGAAGGACTTGTAAGCTTTTGCTATATGTGATTCATCATGTTTTTCCCTGAAAAATAACTGATAATTATGTTTTTATTACAACGATGATTACAGCTACCACAGCAGCTCTATACTTCTACTTCTCCTACTATTTCTATATCTGTTATTACTACTACTATTACTGTAGACTCAGTGCGTGGTCTTGAATCTACAGTATATGTAAAAAATAAATAAATAATAATAAATAAATATTAATTATTAGATTTGATGATTGACAAAACGTTAAATCAATAAATAGGTTCATTATTAACAAATTATTAAACAGGTTACACCTGTTGGATCTTAGTACCACCCATGGAACCGCTGGTGTCAAGGATGAAAAGAACGTCGTTGGGTAGAGGCTGGAACCCGTCCGGTGCAAAGAAGTGTACAAAATATCCATTCACAAGCTGAAACAGACATCTGTGATACTGTTAGATCGAATTTTAATTCACGAATAGTATATAAAACAAGCACGAGTGGCTACGGCAAAAGTAAAAATAATAATTTTCCACAAGTGAATTATATTGTATGATTTTTTTCATGCTGTTTTTACACGAAGTTATGTCATTTTATTACTTTGCCATCATTCGTTATTTCTGACGCTATATCTTTTTAATATTTGCACACGTACCTTTTCGTGAAAATGATAAACCATTATATCTGCTGTATTTAATGATTAAGTCGTTTTAGCAATCACACGAAATAAACTGTTACCACCGTAAAATAATAATCTGAGACAAATATGAAATATTAATGAAAGTTAAATTGACAGGCCGTATGTGTCACGTGACATCATTATAATATTTAGCAAAGTCAAAAATCATTCGTTTTGGTAAGCCAAATTGAGATTTCCGTGTTAATTTCTTAAAAAATACAATGATGATATTATTTTGTATCATTTGTCTAATTTCAGCTCATTCACAGATGTTTACGCATGGTTACCCAATGCAATATTCTGTGGTTGTAAAAACGGAATGTTTCTCCACCACAAGCAATAGCGTTACGAAAGATAATGAACTTACATTAAAAAATATAAAACCTTTGTTTAGCTATTCTATTTTCGTGTGTCATCACAAGAATGATCATAATCACTATTCGCGCATGCGCTCACTGCACAGGTTATACTTACTAATTCCCTACCCGGAGCTTGCGAAGATGCCACGTTTCGGAGCGTGTCACGTGGTACCGCAAGCACCTGCCTCGGGGATACCATTTTTAACCGATTTCGCCGAAGTGGCGTTTGCGAAATTAGCGTCTTTCCGTACAATATGACCTTCAGTTGCAGATATTACTTGTAAGGAAATATGACCTAACCAACGTTTTTATTCCTACCGATTATCTGTGAACAAGCTGCTTTTAACTGTAACGTTAGTATAGAAAATATGGTAGTTTGTTATGTAAGACCACCGTGTCATTTCTGAAATAATGTACTAAATTGAAATTAATTTGACAATTTCCTAATAAACTTTATGTAAAAGTTCAACGTTGTGACGTGTCAACTGGGCAATAATGAGTTTTTAAGACACTGTTGAAAATAATTTTAAATCCCAGGACCATTTTTTCTTTCTTCATATATGTTATGGAAATATGATCCTAGAAAATTTTCAAACTAACCATTCATTTTTAGTTTGGCGTCATACGCCCCATTATAACTACATTTGAGCTCAATTGAGGATGGAACATACGAACGCCTGATTTATTATAATCATTTTATATCGCAACAATATGATTATGCAGTTGATGGGAAACCATAAATAGAGCACAGTCAATATAAGTTTCATTCATTCATTCATTCATTCATTCATTACAATTGCAAAATATATAATTGGACCCAATTGAAATCAAGGAAGCACTTCATTTAAGAGGCTTAAGTTTAATAATACGCTGTCCAAACGATTATGTGCATACAATCCAATGTATTTTTCATTCTACAAATGATCATACCGCTGTGTAAAAGTCCAGTCTTGGGATACTGCAACGTAATCATACAGATACAGATCATTTACTGCAATGTTTATAATTGGTCTACTATTACGTCCACTGCATATGCATACTCAAATCTAATAAGATCATACTGCTCTTAATTATTTAGAGATAGCATGCATGTTTTCCATTAAATTGCTGTACAGCACACATGATATTACAGGCGATCCACTGAATGATTACTGACCATGCACTTACGCGCATTATGACAAAGAATCCTCTAGTTGAATATGGACTTTGATATAAGGTTATTTAAGATTGTTATGTACAATACAGATATATAGTTGGACTCGTACACAGCTTGGAAAATCATATTGGACGAGATACTTTATAAATCCATTAATAACAGAAGCTTTATCGAAACACTTTTCCTAGAGCATTTTTTTTCTTTTGAATTCTGAACCTTTTCACTTGTTTCGGTCTCTATCATAAGTAAACAATGAGCCCTGTGAATCGTTCAAACAGAAAAAAATACCAGTAGGAGTTCCACGGAATCATTGAACGTGCATACACCTTACTACATTTGCAAGAATCTACCTCCGATTTTCAGGAAAAAGGTCCCGTTTCATTCTACATCCGGTTTAGTGCCTATTTTTAATAACCTCAATAAAATAGACATTAAAACCCCTTTTCACTGTTTTTGTACTGAAATATATTGGAATTTATATGGAATAGATTTTTCAATTTCAGCAAACATTTATTTCGACTGACAGCTCTTTCTTTCGAAGAAATAGTATTTTTATTACAGAAAATGTTTTATTTTTATATGTTTTTTGTTTTTTTAGTGAAATACGCACATTTCTCCTTCAAAAAGCTAAATATCTGTAAAACAAATTCCCATTATATTTTGTTTATAAGTACGATATTTCCTTAACTACTAAATATTAGAGTAAAAAGAAAATTTGTATTACAGATTTTTAGAATATCGTAATATTGTATTTTGTAGGTCAAACCGGAAGTTGAATTCTTCTTCTTTTTTTTTCATTTAATAACCCAAAATAATATACCTGTTATTTGTTGTTAATTGCGTAAAATTAAAAAAAAAATATGTGCAGAAATCAAACTAATATGTGTTTTGACTTGTTTCGGAATGAATTTCCCGAAATACAGCCCCTTTTCGGTAATTACGGTACGTTATACTCTTACATGTTACAACTCGGTAGCCGTGTTACAGTTAAGGTTTTCCAGGCTTTGATGAAAGCCAGCGTTCACTTTTGGCTAAAAGATTCTGCTACATTATCAACTAAATCATCAAAGGATTTGAAAATAAAGGTAAAGTACGTTTTCATGAACTAGTTCGTTACAATAAATTGTATTAGATAGTGAGTTAAATGTATATATTTTTTTTTTTTGGACTGTCTATCAATTGTCACGGTTATGCGCGCACCATTTCCATCGCCCATGATATTTTTGTAAAATGACAAAACTAGGAGGTTGTAATGGTTTATTTGATAGACACCCGTTTTTAAAATATACATTTTCATCAATAGAAGAAATTAACTTTCTATTGAGACCCCTTCAAAACGATTAAATCACCATAATTATCATGCGCATGCAGACGACTGTGTACAGATTTGTAAGTTGGAGGATTATGAGATGTTATAAACTCTTTTTTTAGGTATAATAACTGGAATAATTTTGATTTTTTCACTAGCAAAGTCAATACACAATCAAGTCCGTTCATCTACTTCTTGTGTCAAATTTGTTTTCAACATGAATTTTTAACTTTTACTCAGTAACCCCTTGTATTGAAAGAGGGTTGTTTCAAAAGCGATATTAACAGTTCAATATAAACAAATTCCATAGAACAGTACTGTAGTCAAAATCTAACAGGACATCCTTACATGTTTTCAGTCTCACTTCATGATTATTACAATAATGAGCTTCTTTACATCCATAGTAAATTAATTTCTATTAAATAAAAATGAATTGTTATGATAAAATAAATTTTAAAGTAAAATATTTAGCTCTACCCTTATAAACCTATATACAGTAAGATAAGTTTTAGAAAATTAATTGACAGATATAGCATTGAAATTTACCTTATTAGTATGCTATTTAAATCATATTTTATTATAGAAATGTACACAAAAGTATATGGAAGTTTATTGAAGTAAATATTACAACATGCTTACTTCCGAAGGCTGAATGAAAATGGCATGTGCTTGCATGTATGTATGCTTTTCAATGATGCCTTACTGCATTTCTGTTAGACGGTTTAAATATCAAGTGTGTAGTGCTAAATGCTTTGTGCTTAATGGCTAATAATATGCCAGTATGTTGAGACACAGGTGCAAACTACCAAATAATACATAACAAATTAGAAATGAAAGAATACATGTAGCGTGTCTCATTTCTTTTAAGACGTGTTTAGTGCTAAATGCTCAATACTGTTTACAACTGCTTAGTGTCATGTATGAGTGAGTGAATATTGATGAATGGTCACTTCGAATGCATGCACTTAACCTTTCAACTTGTATAAATCACCAAAATCTCACGTCACAACCCTGGAACGAGAAAGACAGCCGCGAGACTGCTTCAATATTTCCATTTCATTTACCGTCTATTTCCATATATAATGTTACTATATATATTGATGTTGAATTGTACATCTTCAGACACGATCTGGCTTCTTCTTCTTACTGTTCGTATACATATCTTTGGCATCATCTGATTCCACGTATATTAAAGTATTTATTTTCGACACTCACTGTTCTTCATTGACAATCCCGGGTTACAACATGGTTTCTTATTCTTAATCTAGATGATTTACCTTGTAAAAAATTAATAGGAGTTTGCATGAATTAACGTTTTTTGTTTTTGTTTTTAAAATACATTACTTTTTCAGGTCCAAATCAAAATTTGTTCAACAAAACCATGCTGTAATTAGTTACACAGCAGTGATTTGTGAAGGTAAGATGAAAAAAATGCATCATTTTCCATGGAAATTATTCTGCACAAGTCTGTAAAAAATAAAATTAAAAAAAAAATGAACAAAAAACAAAGTTCTTTATATAAGGCATGCATATGTATATTATTTACTAAACTTAAGAGAGAAATAATCCAAAGAAAGCTAATCCTGAAAAAAATGTTTCAAGACAAGAATGCTTATGCAAAGTAGGAAAAAAACAATGATTTTCGTGTAAACTGCAAATATCTGCGAAGCATACATTTATTTAATATCTACAGTGTTAAGCCTTCTTTGTATTGGAAAGAGAACAGACAATAAATCAAATTAAATGCACTGTATTAAGTGTATTGTACTTATTATGTAAAATTGTAGTCTATGTTTGACAGAAATAGTAATTCAGATCAACACACAGCACACGTGAAGCAAGCAGTATTACTGACAGTGACAGTTGTGGTGTGGAAAAAAAAAGAAAGAAAAACTGTCAGTGAACGAAAATGTTTGAAAAAGAATAAAGATAATATTACAATATTATGATGTCTTTAATATATCAATAAACAACTAAAAATTTATTCTGTCATATTCAGTGTGTATGTGTGTGAGAGAGAGAGAGAGAGAGAGAGAAACCTTATATACTCTTATATAATTCAAGATCAATACATTAAATTTTCGAAAAGAAAATTAAATTCAAACAATTATATACTCCAAAAAGAAAAATCAAATTCAAACAATTAAATGCTCTTAAATGTCATCTGGCAATGCCTCATCTAAGCTTAAAAATAATTATTTTTGCTGTATATGAAATCTACACAATATACAGGAAACTAGATAAACAGAATCATAGGTTACAACTTACAGGTTCATTGGCTGGACCAGTACTTTGCGGCTGCACTTGGGAAGGTGTATAAGTTTAAAACTATACTGTATATGAAAATGATATAATTATGGACATCATTAAGAAATAGGTTTACTGATGAGCAACCGAACCACAACAGACCCCTAGGCTACTCATTTTAATCAAGAAAGGGGGGGGGGACTTTTTCTTCTGCTGATGAATAAGTTTTAATGTCCAAATAACATAGGAATGGAGTCGTGTGTGTGTAAATAAAGATTTTTGCATAGATAAGCATAGGAAATGGCACCCAAAGTGAAAGTAATTTTTCATTTAACACCAACTTAAATTTCACAAATGATTTCTCTTTATATATGAATATTTAATTCATATGCATTTGCATTTTTTCTTGATAATTCTCACTGCTTTTAAAACCTTCAATGGCTGTAAAAAGCACACACACACACACACACACACACACACACACACACACACACTTTCTCTCTCAGTGTTTTAGCATTGTGATAAATGTATTTGCATGTTTCTGTGTTATTCACAGACTATTGATATTTATTGCGTGTTAATATAAGTAAAGATGAGAAAAAGATATGTCGGTTATTTAAGTGAAATATAAAGAAAGAGGGAGATCGAGAGAAAGTGCATGCATTTACATCATTCCCAGCGTATTCTAAAAATTATCATGATGTACAAAAATAATGTAAATTTTGAGTGGAAAGTAAAAAAAAAGAAAAGATTTTCATGACATTTTAAGGAGTAATTCGGAATTTTATCCCATGTTTGTGAAATATAGATCGCAACCAAAATGCAGCATACAAAATCTCTCTCTCTCTCTCTCTCTCTCTTTCTTTGGTAAACTTTTATAACGCCTCTCATTAAATGCACATTCTACCGATTCGAATTTTTAACCGTATAAATAATGACGCAATGACAGTGGCTAAAAATAGTCAAGAGTGTGTCAAGCACCCTGGTTTAAGTAATCATTTTATTTTCTCAATTGTTTATCGTTTATTATTAATCACAAACGATTTCTCTTTACAAATAAATATTTAATTCATATGCATTCGCATTTTTTCTTGCTGATTCTCATTGCTTTTAAACCTTCAATGACTCAGCACTGTAAAAAGCACACACACACACACACACACACACACACACTTAATGTTTTAGCATTGTGATAAATGTGTATTTGCATGTTTCAGTGTTATTCACAGACTTCTAATTTTTATTGCGTGTTAATATAAATAAAGATGAGAAAAAGATATGTCGGTTATTTAAGTGACATATAAAGAAAGAGGGAGATCGAGAGAAAGTGCATGCATTTACATCATTCCCAGCATATTCTAATAATTATCTTGATGTACAAAAATAATGTAAATTTTGGGTGAAAAAGATAAAAAAAATGATTTTCATGACATTTTAAGGAGTAATTCGGAATTTTATCCCATGTTAGTGAAATGTAGATCGCAACCAAAATGCAGCATACAAAGTCTCTCTCTCTCTATCCCTCTTTTTCTCTAGTAAACTTTTATAACGCCTCTCATTGAATGCACATTCTACCAATTCGAATTTTTAACCGTATAAATAATGACGCAATGACAGTGGCTAAAAATAGTCAAGAGTGTCAAGCACCCTGGTTTAAGTAATCATTTTATTTTCTCAATTGTTTATCGTCTATTATGACGTCAAGTCAGGAAAAAATCTTTCATAAACAAACAAAATGGCCGCCGATTGAAAAAAAAATGTCGACGCTGACGGACTATATTGACGTCGTTAAGGTTTTGTTAAGGTGCAGGAATATGATGCGGTAGAACTTTTACTTTACAGGAATTTTATACACGCGTACATCAACTTACGGTCATGTGATTTAGAAAAGTCGTATCTGTTTGGACGTAAATAAGGTATAGACTAATACTGCTTACCAGAACATCACCTGCATCCATTTCCCGGTCTACGTCATAGCGGACAATGAATTTTCCCGCCACACCGTTCTTTGACTGATCCGCCTGAGCCTCCACACTAGGTATGTACTTTACATAGGCAGATTTGGGTGTAGGCTGGCTAACGACGGACATACTTCCTGTAAAAGACACTTATAGATGCGATATATGTAGTTCCCACATCAATGCATGTCCCTGCTCTTGGTGCCCATTTTGAAAGGTTAATTCAAGGGATTCTTTATATAAACTGAATATAGGCAGAAATTTCGTTTTCTCTATTTTTTGTTATTTCTACTAAAAAAATCAAAATACATACATCGTTAAAAAGCCCCTGAAATTCATATTTTTAGGATAAAATATTTCTAATATGGATAGATGCACACACCTTAAGAACGCACAAGTAAACATGGATTTCCTTCAAAATATAAATAGCGTGACTGTTTTTGTTAAAAGGTTTTACCAAACTTATATTTTCATATTTAAAATAATTCAAAAAGTTGTTAAGTTAGATACAGATTTCACTTAGACAGATAGAAACATAAAAGCACAGTGGTGATTTAAAAACCCGCAAGTATTCTCAAGTTCTGGCTTGTGATAACTTATGACATACAAAAGGCTGACAATAATGTCTTATCAGTACCATATAGGAAAATATGACCGGTGTTTGAACTCAAAACCAATGGATTCACCATATGTAATTAACCCCTGAAACACAGTTCGTCATCTTAAATGAGCGGTTGTTCCTATTACAGATGTAGGACTTTTAACTCGGGACAAAGATTGCACAGTGCTCTTACCACCCAGGCTGAAGTCGACGTCATTACTCATGGGCGGGACAGTTAGGTGGGAGATTTCCCGGGACTCCAAGATGCTTACCGTGACCTCCATCTCGGGAACAACTTGACCCGGGTCAATGAATATCACCTGAAATAGCAACAGCGAAAATTCGACCGTATTGCTAACCAGTTGACAACATTTTGGATTTTCTCACTTGAAATTAGTATATAACATTTACACTGCTGATATAATGGAAAAAAAGGATAGGTGTTAGGCGGTCTATTTAATTCGGTAATTCTCACCAAATAAGTTCATGAAATATGTTATAATTTAAGTCGTTACAACTAAACACTATAACTAGTTTTCTGTTCATTCTTTCACCCATAATGACTTAAGCCAGTAAGGTAGTGTTCAGTTTTGACAACTGCTTGAACAGGTAATTCCTGGTAAAGAGCTAGACGGGAATTCTAGCTAATCAATATAAAACAGGGCTATTGTAGTTTACAATTGCAGGATAAGTTTAAACTAAATATGGAACATATAGATTATATTGTTAAAAGAAATCTAACACTAGGATACAACCTTCGTCACTGCAGATAAATCCGGTAGTAACTAATCCCGGCAGTTGTCAACACCGATTTCAACATTGAAACCACAGGTTTAGTCATTAACAAATGATATAATAGCAGGTAAGAAACATATATTTAAGAATCTGAAACGGATCTGAAACGATTTTCCTTACGATATCTGAGAGCAAATGCAATTCTACAGATTGACATGAAAAGGTGTCCCTTTCAATTTTTTTCTACGCACGTGCAATATGATAAATGAATGAATTAAGCCCCTGTTTATTTTTTCTCTTCCATGTAATCCAGCATACCCTAAAAGAGCCATTTCATAGCTCAATTAATTCAAGCTGAGCATCGTATAAAGGCCGTGCAACTTAATGGTTCTGACATTGTCTATGTATATGCAAGTTCAAAACGATCACGTTCAACATGATGCTGTCATAATGATGTAGCACCTACGTCCTCTGTCCTAGAAATGGGAAATTATCTTCATCCAAAAAGAAAAGAAGTACAAAACAACAGCAGAAACGTCTGGCTAGACACTGGTCGACAAGAGCCATCAAAACAAGAGAGTAAATGGCATTGAGTTACAGAATTGGACAATACAACGTTATTTGATACTAGGAACGGATTGACTGAACATTACATTTTATTCTATATTTAACTTTAATCTTTAATGTCAGTAATGTTCACTAATTAATTCGAAGCAAGTACAGCAAAATGTCGGGTAAAAATTATAAACGTTTTCGTTTTTCATTTCAACCTCATATATATATATTGCACTTGTCAAGCGCATGGTGTTTCCTACAGACTTAGGTCTCCGGAATTTCCCACCACTTATAACAAATGGATAACAAATCTTGACTCACCATTTCAAAATGAATATGTCAAACATTATATGACAAGGCATATAAGGGTCAATTAAATATCAATGATAACCATTGACCATTGGGCTATTTGCACTTTGAAGTAATTTAGTAACAGTGCCAGGCAAATGTCGTACACGTACGTTCAATCGATAATATGACCTAGGTACTTTAAAATATTGCTTTCTCTTAAACGGTTATATGAAGAAAATACCTTACAGAAATAGGAAATGAAATAAAAATTACCGAAAAACAAACAACGATGAAAGAATAAATATGAATCGAAGCAGAGAGGTATTTCAATGCGAATGTCGGCCAGATATTTTTTTTATGTAACCAGGCTCTTGACGTAGGTTTCTTCTCAAGCATTTCTTAAGCAACCAGGCTCATGTTGTAAGTACTTGATGTAAGTACTTGATCATTGTAACGACCAGGAAAGTCTTAAGTTACCATGTTATTGTTCTAAGTACAAATTCCTAGTAACAACCAAGTATTTCTTAAGTAACCATGGTCTTGTTGTAAGTCGTTGTAAGTACTAATTACAAGCTTTAAAATACGACCTTGGATTTCTTAGTAGTAACCATGCTCTTGTTGTGCCTACCTGCTCATAGTAACCGTGCTGTCTCTTCAGAAGTTCCTGGTAGGTCAAGTTAAACGTGACCTTTGATTCTGGAGCCACAGATACCGAGAGTGTAAATCGATTTGTCTCCCTTTCCCTGAAGAGATTATGCATATTTTATGCACTGTTTTAATTACAAAAATAAAGACGGTGTAATTTGTTTGCATCTTCATGGTCTTTAAAATCAAACTATAAATAAAGTATACATATCACAGAAAAATAGGCAGAATTTTCAAATTAATTGTTGTGGATGCAACAAGAGTCATTATGGCTTTAGATATAAATGCAATCAATTGTCTGAGTACTTACGTGTTTAGATTTATCAGTTACTTAAACTAGAAATGCATTTTAAAATTTCAAACAATAAATTTACAACCTCTTAATAGCGTACATCTCTATTTTGACATACATGTAAAGTTGAAAAACAACAGAGCATCGATGTTAGAGTTTATTTAGCCAATACATTTTGAACATATCTAAATTTGTAACGTTAAAAACACTGTGTTGTGTATATGTACATATAAATTTATGTAACATCCACAGGAATGCACTTCAATAAATGTGTCTCGTCGCAGGAATTAAATTCTCCATATTTTATATGCTATCGTCTTCCGTTATCTCGAAATTAACTGGCATAATCGATTGATTTAAACCCCGATCCTAAAATGAAAGAATCTCAAATCTCACTTTGTTCCGATGTATCCGGCACTTTCTCCTCGCTGCTGGGCGGCCTCATACTGCTGTTTAGCGACCTCCTTTTCCTTTACCTCGCCGTTAATAATCTGGCCATCGATTTCACTATAACAATAACAATGTGTTTTGTAATACTGTTCCATTTTCCATTAAAGCTTTATTGTAAATATTTATTCTCTCTCTCTCTCTCTCTCTCTCTCTCTCTCTCTTTGTGAATAGCCTGAGAGTAATTTACGAACTTGTATAGAATCATACATGAATTGTTGTTTCTTATGTTTGTTTGTTAATTGGATTTATCGTCCCACCGACAGTATTTCAGTCATTTGGAGACAATGTCTATTTGAGACAGTTATAATGCTGCCACACTGCAGTATCACATCGTAGACATGTGTCATGATATCACACCCAGTCATATTATCCTGACACCGGGCCAACCAGTCCTGGAACCACCCTTATATGCTGAGTGCCAAGCAATGAGATCTATACCAGTATCATTTTTACGACTTTAGTATGTCGCGGTTTTGGGATCGGACCCACGACCTCCCGATTCCGTGCCCATTCACTGGCACTAGAACCGCACTAGAATGCCAAGTTCATGTTGATTGCGATTTTTGTCCCCCTGTAATGTATATTGAACATGGTAAGGACAGGAATCTAACATGACTTGATTACAGATTCGTAACTTAGCACAGATGTATGCTACCATTACATTTTATGCACGGTTCGATCAGTCTGATATGCAATTAACACATGGAATATTGAAAAACTGTCAAAAGACAACCATAATGAAGTAATGACATCAAATGTCAACTATCCGTTTATTGCTCCAGTATCAACTTCCGGTATGTTTTTTCGGGGATTCTGATTGTATTATTTAATATATCTAAACGTGTAATTTCCCACAATTTATCGATGTCAATTTCACGTCGTTCAATCAGATCGCTCAATTCAAATCTACAACTACAACAACAACATACGCCACCAAAAATCGGAAATTGATAGTGGAGCAGACTTATGAAGATGTACAAATTGTTGATATTTCGCGTTATTACTTCGTTAAAGTTGCCTGTTGACAATGCTTCGTTATAGCATGTGTTAATTGGATATGTGATATGAGATGTTTAAATATACAGTACCGGAGAAAAAATGTCGTACATATTATCGTATATATTATTGATAATCAAGAAATTTGCACTTCTTCGGATCTAGTGCCACTAGCCCCATTGGTAAATATTATGACACGAAAAAAATTTCATTAGAATAACATAGAATATATAAATTATTTGTTAATTTTATTAAAAGATCGTGTTTTCTTTCAGTTGTTGTCATAAGGCACACAACGTGGCTTCTTTGTTCTCGCATTATATTTTAGACTCTTAAATATAATGATAAACTGTTTACGCATGTGAAAGGCTTAGTTTTAAAAGAAACATTTTGTTTTTATGATGCCGATAAGAACAAATTCTTAACTACTCGCGCAGTAATTCCAGATGATTTAAAAACTACTTTGTGCTTTTTATATACAATGCTCGTCATACAAACAAATAAAATAACTTATCTAATATAATACTATTACGATATTTTCCTCCGATTTTAGGAACATTTTAAATGATGAAAACTACAAGAACACTGTTTAGACACGTATAAATTCTTAAATATGTAAGAAAGTTAGAGAACTAGCATAAGTCCCGCGAAACCGCGGGATTTTTTTTTTACTGTTGGGATTCGTCTAAATAGATATGAGTTATATCATTTCCCAGTGTCAAACCACAGGATAGCGACCATGTGTTTCACATAAATAAACCGGCCTTGATGACGTTTAACTGTGAACCCGAGAGTTGTGGGTTCCAACCCAA
Source organism: Solen grandis (assembly GCA_021229015.1). NCBI lineage: Eukaryota > Metazoa > Mollusca > Bivalvia > Adapedonta > Solenidae > Solen > Solen grandis. The sequence continues at coordinate 56,511,712 of CM037777.1, forward strand.
CGCACTGGGGTCGGGCACAGTCTCCGTCTTGAATGACTTTCTGACGGTAATTCGTATTCTACCGCTGTACGTAGTTAACTACAGGTATACGTGCTACAGTTTCAGTACTGTCAGAATGTTAGGTGAACTGGCCATCTGTTAGCCTTTGATGTGTGAGTTTTTAATTTCACAGGGGAGGATGATAGTTGCAGCATTGGAATATTGTGCAGAACGGACTTATTAATAAAACTCTCGAATGCTGTGAACAACAGTAGTTTTATTGCGACCTGCATAGCAGAACTAAACGAATTCTACAAAAATGACAAACAGATCACAAATCTAAGACTGATGAAATGCACAGATTAAACTTGACTTGACTTGGCTATTTGAGTTTTCCGTCGCCTCGACAGTATTTCAGTCATATAGCGACGTCCAGCTAATTACAGGTGATTGAAGATTCCGAATGCACAGAGGCATCCGGGTAGAACCACCGACCTACCGCAAACCAGCTGGAAGTCTTCCTCACATGAAAAGAGATTAAACTTCGGATATATAATCCGTTGCCCGTTATTGATCTTGCAATATTAAAATCAGGTATGAATGACGCCAAGAGTCCCACGTCATACCACACACAGGTTTGAAATTGCCATAGCCAAGGACCCTATACTATGTTTTTCACGTGTACCGTGTTCATGCGCACGCGAGACTACAGCATCTTTCTTCTGAGCGTTCGTTTAAACGCCACAAAGATAAATTTTAGATTTATCCAATTTCGTTGGACTCACCATAAATTCTCGCAAACTGTGCGATTTTATTTATCTTTAAACACAAATAACGCAACTACTGAATAGTTACTGAATAATCGTGATACTCTGTTCACATACGGCGCCAATTCCGACACAAAAATCAGACCGTTCCTTTAGTAATATAGATATACATACATGGTGAAGTCTGAAATGAAAGCTTCGTTCGGAAGTGTGACGTCAAACGTTGCTTCCCGTAACTCTGGACTTGGATTTTTTACTCTACTGGTAATCAACGTCGTGGCAAAGCGGAACTTAACGTCCGACACAATGTGCAACGAATATATTTCGGGGGCCTGAAATCAAAACAAAGTTTTAAGAATTAGAAAAAATGACCACATGTTAAACCCATGTGGTTTACTTACATACAAAGTATGAAAATATGTAATTTTTCATCTAATGTTTATGCAAATTCCAATCATGAGGTCACAGTTCTATTCAATAACCTGTAGTAATTCAGGTTTTAACTCTTGACTGTTGATGGGTGACCTGACTCCGTGTTCTCAAATATATACAACTCAAAGTTAACACTACATTTCACGTGCATGTGCCAAATTTGTCTCGGAATTTAAATGGCTTCTGTAATGAACGTCATTCCACAATCATCCTTTACATATCCAAATCTTTGATTTAATACAAAGACCTAAAAATTTTAAATATCAACATCGATACCTCAAAAAAAATCCTACAATTTGATTTCATCAATGATATTATTCATATAATTTTCAAAACATTTACATTCACTGATTCCAATACAAATGTACATGGACTTCCTTGTAAAATTTTTAATAGTTACATTCTGTTTTCTTGGGTATCGTGAGTTACCGTGCCGTTGGAGAAAAGAAGGGGCTTTTTCACTGTGTACATTATTACAAAGTGAAAATAACATGTCTTCTTCCAAAGACATGGTAACTCACGATATTCAACACAATGTAACTGTTTTATTGCATGACGTTATATATATGATTCAAGTTTTTGTTTTTTGTTTTTCATTTTAATAAGTACAATTGTTGTATAACCCCGTGTGGAGCCCCTCCTTAAAAATGTTCGAATGAACGCCATGTCCCCAGGTAGTGGGGGGTCTTAGACCTTGGGAGTCAAGGTCATTTAAAGGCCAAGATCACCTGGCGGGTAAAGCTCATCAAGGTACATGCACATGTTAAGTTTGGAGGCTGTAGGTGGAAGGATTTCCATGTTATGGTCAAGGTAAACGTTTTGTGACGAACAGACAAACAAGCTGATAGACCAAAAACAATATGCCCGATCTATAGATCCGGGGGCATAAAAAATAAAATAAATTGCCATGTACTTCGTCTGTTGACGTCATCTGTCGATCATTTGTTGACGCACGAAATAATGAAATAATCTGGAGTAGACTGTCAATGTGGAAGGAAGCGATCATTTCAGAGGAGATCTATCACAACAATTTCATATTGTCTCAGGCCCTGCATATCGCAGAAGGGAGACACACTGAATAATACATATGTATCTTAATTTCACGGGCATGAATCAGATGCAATATGCTGTTGTGTGTTGTTGGGTTTAACGTCCCGTCGATAGTAATTAGCCATTTGGATACTTAAATGCAAAATGTTGCAGATGAAATGTTTCTTATAAATTCTCATATGATTAATTGCTACAGTAATTTTAATATTGTTCACATTTCTATAGAAAACCGAGGTTGGGTGTGGTAGATTGAAAATTAATTTTTACATTGATTAAAAACATATTAATCCTTCTCGATGGATCATCGGTTTGACCCTATGTGTGTTATCCCCCCTCCCACCTCCAGAATCCCAGTCATATCTGCAACGACGCCTTGTTTGTGATATAATACTGCATGAATACACATAAAATAGAAAATTATATAATTCTCTTTTATGCTGTCTGCCGTTGTTGATGGTATCATGATGGTATCTTAATCCGCTTTCTTTAAGAACTTTCTGTTCATACTGAACAGCGCAAACGTTTAGTCGACATTCGATTTCAGGTCACATGGCAGAACCTAACATACTAAAAAGTAAGAGTATCCGAGGGTTTACCATTATACTCTAGAATTTTTATTATAAAATCATCATTTTCAACAACAGGTTAATAAAACTATACTCTTTTGTCAAAGTACACCCCGTGTGACCTAATGCATATATTACCTTTCCAACTAAGAAACAAAGGCGTGACGTAATGCCCGTAATAGCACTTCCAATCTCTTCCAGTAGATTATGACGTCATAATAATAATAATCAAAGGACTTCTCTCTCTCTCTCTCTCTCTCTCTCTCTCTCTCTCTCTCTCTCTCTATATATATATATATGTATATAGTCCTTATGTTGCGACAATCAAGTGGCTTGAAATTTGGAAATGATAAATTGTTTTCCAACTTCAAAGGAATCTTGTAGCTATTATATCATTTTACTTATGGAAATACCTATTTGATTAACTAAGGAAATATTACATTCCAGAGGTATGAAAATTGTATAGCGCCTACTGGCTTACATCACACAATTTCATCCATAATATTTTAGCTGCTAACGCATCTTTGTAGAGTTCGTTCGTAATGTATCGTAACAACACCAGTAAAAAAATTAATAAATATCATATTGCATTTTCTTCATGTAAGATATGTAAAAATTGTCAAATGCCTTAACTGGGGCTCGTCATGCACATGTATCTATTGTATAACGATGGCACGAGCAAACAGGTGCACGTATTGCTTGCTCGCTAGAGGGCATTGGAAGTTAATATCTGGTATTCAGATTCCCACGACCGATCCTAATACGTTGTAAACAACGTAACATGAAAACTGACTAAAGTCGTTAGAAATGGGTTGCGCTTTACTGGAAACGTGTTAGATATGATCTATATGGACTGAAAAAGAATACATTGCTAAAAGTTCTCGGATATAATGATCACCCCTCGTAGATTAATCTCCTTGATTTCCAACGGAGAATAGATTAACATTGTATAGAATGACACATCATTTATTACAGTGGCTTCAGATTTTGCCAGTAGACAAATAATCAATACATTTTTCATAGAAATATACATATAATCATACTTGGAACGAACGTGTCAGTAATGAAATTAGATTCAACGGGAAACTCATTTGACGTATAATCATGTTAAATATTGATTGAAAAGATTACAGTAAGGAAGGAAAATACACCAACTATGCACATGATAAAGCAGGGTGTGATTTATAAAATAAAAACAATCATTATTTTATTTTGAAAAATAAGTTGAAAAGAAAAAATGCACAATGCATATAAATATATCTTTCTGATATTATATCAATAAATATTTTTACAAGACACCATCAACACCACCAACAAAAAAAATGATTATAATTTATCTGATTTACCTTGTAAATCGGCTTCTCGGCATGTATTTGATTGCTACGCAATAGAGCCCCGAGGAAGAAAATCCAAATCCTCGACTCCATATTGTAGAGTCACAGCATACCACCTTAATGAATTATATTCACCGACTTCACGAACCACTTAAATTGGGCTGTCTGGGACAGGCCGGATCTGAAGTGCAACCGGATACAGCTCCGTGACACCGGAAACAACTAGGTCATACCAAGTTGTTTACTGCACCACAGATATATAAAATCATGTGGGAAAAGGAGAGCCCTTGAGTCCTGAATGTTTGGTTCAGGGAGCAATGGTCAAGTGGCATTATTTGTCTTATTTTGTTTAGTTACAGACAATTTCGTGTTGGAAAACCATGTTAACATACTTATTTTTAACCAGTATTCAGCCAATTTAATGAGCTCAAAGGAAAATTTTAATTATTTAATCTTAACACACACACACACACACACACACACACACAAACAACGTTACCTGGAAAGTAAGAGCATATTTTTTATAGATCAATATTGAAGTGTGAATTCAAATGTAACTTCAACAACAATGAAACAATACAGCAAAAAAAATGTAGAGGTAATTAAATACCGGACTAGTGCCAACATCCATTTCATTTCCGTTTTTGGTACATGTACTCAGCAAGCATGGGTATATCGTGCCGATATCAGTACACTGATATCAGTTTGAGACATCGGGCCGATATACAGCCGATATCCCAACCTGCAGATCCAGTAGCATAGAGTAAATTGTATCATGAATCCAAATGTAAATATCAACAGCACATATGCATATCTCGTTGTGCAAGTGTAAATAAACAAGGATTTGTCTATATAAAATTCAGATCGTTTCCACATATCGGTCCTATATCGAGCTGATATCAAAAATTACTTTCACAAAGGATGTAACTCTCCTTGGAGTATGGGTTTAAAAAGTAAATAGGAAACAATTTTATATTAATAAGTAGGGAAGATAAATGTGCTAAATCTTTCTAATATTTTTATTTGATTTAATATCATTTGTTTAATTGAAACTAAACATTTAAACTAAAAAAAAAATCAAATATTAGCCTCGTTTTGATTTTGACTGCATTCCCATGCCACCATGCTCTTTGAGTTTGAATTTTCTTCAGATGTTTGGTCATCTTAACCGGGTAAGTCCATTTAACGTATAAACACAAATGACCATTTAAACCTGACCTTAAATACCATTTGATTTTAATATTTTATTCTTGCATGTATGTTAGCATAAGGCAGTTTTTTTTTGTTATGTCATGCGTTTTCGCGACAGTCACTTCGTAAAATTTGATTGCATCCTAACTTAAAAAAATAAAGAAATAAAACTTGTTGTATATGAGATATCGTACTACATGTTCATATACTGATACACAATCTTGTATTGTTTATTTATAAACACTGTAGAGTTTTATTTTGTATACACATTCTTATCCAATTTGACATATATTCAGGGGCCAATTGAGGGAGTAGTTTACCTCGTCTCCATAGTACATGAATATACAATGGCGTGCCTGGACCCAATTTCGGTATACGCACCATGGCTAGGGTGGGTCTTTGGGCATGCTTCCCCGGGGGAAAATGCCCCTGGAACGCCGTAGGAGCATTTTAAAGGGTGATAAGTACATACAAAAACTGTAAAATCATAATGAAATATGATAAAAAAAGTATTCATTGAAAAAATAAGAAAAAAAAATCAATGTTTTTACATCAGAAAGAATAAAGTTTAAAGTTTGTTTGTACTTTTTGTTTCAAAATAACGGTGTCATGAAATTCTAAACGTTTGGGAAAAAAAGAAAGATGAAACTGTCGCGATCGTCTTTAAGCGTTCTTATACTGACATTGTGATAAAAAATTTGGGGTACCCGAAATATGTTTACATGTCCGAAACATTGCGATTATAAACTATAGTATACGCTCCGGGATTGAAATTGAACCTTTCTAGCGTTTGCTTCAATACTGAATCATAGTTAAATAAAAAACTTTGAATGATATGAATCTTTTTTAAAAACAAGCCAATAATTCAAATGCAGAAATGATTATGGTATTAAGTTTTAAAGTCAATAAAATTAATAGTCTGGTATTATAATCAGCACTAAATTGGTAGACATTTTTATATATTTTGTTTTTCACCTCCGAGCTACGAACCCACGTGGAGTGATACTGAGAGGAGTTGTAGACAGAGTCGTTACCACTGGGCCAACTTTGGAGCCTTAGTGTAAACCGATTTAAAACACCTATAACACTGTCCTTTGTCTAATTAATAAAACGACTCCCTTTCTTTAGAAAAAATATAAATACTAAAATAAGCTCTGTTTTGAAAACACTGAGTTAGTTATTTGTATTTTGTTGAGCTTCTGGAAGGTAAAATAACTTAGTATGTAACATATTTCAGTGAAATAATTAATGTTCAAAGAAATACAGTCATTTTCAGAAAAGACTAATAAATCTAAATATAGAACCAATTTAAAAACCCGTTCGAAAGATATTACAAGTAGGGTATATAAAGTGTGGATTATGTGAGACGGCAGTCAGACCCAAGTAAGTTTCTGCACAATGCAGACATACCCTAACGTTCGCCGGGTGCGAACTCGATCGGCCTTTACCGTTGTACGGTTTAGGTCTCAATTACAGCATGATCCTGGTCGTGGGCTCTCATGCACAGATTTTACCTTTCTTCTTTCTTTTTACTATTCCATCTTAAATACCCTTGCTCTATGGTCTCCTCTTTCCCATCTCCGGCTATCTCTATCTCTTCCACTAAAAGCTACATTCACTGTATCCAGCTCTTAAGCTATTCCCTTTTTCAAAGTCTCTTCCTCTTTATAGCTCTTGCATTTCTTTACTAGTAAAACCTTCATTTTTTTTCTTTCACTATAGTCTACCTTTATTCGTGTGTCGAAAAAAAAACGTGTAATGAGAGAAGACAATGGACAAAAATGTCGCTAGTTACTTTGAAAGCGGGTAAGGAATCGCGGATGAGATAGAGTGACTGAGATAAGAAAAGGAGAAAGATTTGGAGATAGAAATATTTATAAAAGAGACACTATATAAAAAGAAAAATAAGAATATTGGAGACGAAAAAAAAAAACGAAAAAAAAAAGTTGAAACCTAAATGCATGGGAGCCCACGACCAGGACCATGCTTTAATTTGAGACACACACAACTCCAGTGCCTTCAGCGCTATTATTTGTTGGAACCAATGGATGAGCCAAATATGAAAAATTGGAGCCATGTTTTTTTGTGTTTTTTTCTTCTTTTCATGAGCCATTTAATTAGTCAATAATATACAAAAACGCGAATATTTTAACACAAATTAAGGACTCATATACGTATGCATAAGAACAATAAAGATGTTTCAGTGCTTATATAATTCATAACAACATTTTTTTCAAGTAAGTTGATAAAATATTTAAATTGTTTTTGTAGTAAATAATATAATAGTAATATCTTAACACTGTTCATGCTTACATACATGTTGTTGCATACCTAGCTACGTTTACTTTCTTCATGAATCATTGCAGAAATGAAATAATTAATATCTAAGCCTTCATGCAGATGTTACAGAACATTGACCTAGTCCGATCTCAGCTATGTGTAACCATTGAGTTAACAGGTTGGCATATTGAATGTATTTTTAATTACTATTAGAACACATGAAAAAGGCGGGGAAAGATGAGCTGATCAAGAAAGTATCGTACCGTAAAATATATACCTTAATGTTGTCTGTAAATTAGCCTGTTTGTGCTTATCGATATGATTTTTGTAATATCGTTCTAGGCAAATCCGTTCAAAATAAATTTCTCTGTATCTAATTACGAGGGCAAATATATGCCTTACCCTGGTAAGGCGATGTTTTTTTATAGCGTTTTTGGCGTTTTTAAACTTTCGATTTTTCAAATCAATTGTACGCACGTGCGTTAGTGCGTAAGCCCAGGCACGCCCTTGATATAGGTCAGATTGGATTATAAGCCGGATGCCAGTGTTTGTATATTCACGAATTGATGTTTACTTTTCCTTTCACCTTGCAGGCTGTGTGGACATAACTTCAAAACTGCATTGAAACGCCTGCCGAAAGAAAACATCTCAAGCAAAGTGCTAGAGAGATATGCCTTCACGGAAAGAAGAGGAAACTTGATGCTGAATAACGTTCGATACAGTAAGTTGATTTTTTTTTCAAACCAATACTAAGAAATTGTCAATTCAAAGAAAGTATCACATGTCAGCAAACATGTATTTGAAATAAACCATTGTCATTGTTAAGAGAGTGTCTGAGCTATTACAACTCCTATAGCTTTGTAATTATAAAATTTAAAGCAAATTAAAGCTGCTAAACCAATAATTCTATACCAATTTACTATCTCGTTAAATGAAAAAGATAATAAAAATGTCTTCTTCCTTTGAAATAAATTATTAAAAGTGTTGTATAGTCAGTTTGATGCAGCTAATAAGATGTTTATATCAACCTCTTTTGTTTGTGTCCTGAACAGAATGTGGACAGAAAAAAAGTATCAACAAAAACCGCCAGCACTGAAGGTGAGGATGCCTTGAAGGACTGGCTTAAGAGGGGCCAAATACCGGAAGGAGTCACATAGTAGAAGCAACATTCACTTTTGACTCCAGAACCCCAAAGTTTTCCAGAGATGGTGGAAACAGTGGATACACCATAATTATCTGAAAGACGACTTTGATGATTTTTAGTGTGTTTTGTGCATCCACAAAATATCAACAAAGAGACACTAGCTCTATAGTGGAATAGTGAGTTTAATTCCAACATTCGTATGTGATATGTGCAAACTGAGGCCATGCTGCAAACAAGGCCCATTTGAAAGACAATTTATTCACTAAATGGATTATTACTGTTTGTATATTAAATATATTATTGATTACAGATGTGTGTAAATATTTTGTTCTCATCATTTACTCTTAAACTTTCCTCACACAAGTGCATGATTGATATTTTTCAATTATTTTTTTTTTGCTTTAAAAGTCACTGGAGTCTTCAATGATTTGAATCAATGTTCCAACTTATTTTCAGCAAGAAATTGTCTGGTAATTTGTCAACCACTTCACAATTTCATTATGTAAGGCCATTTGTTGGGAAATGTATGTAGGTCCAATCAAGGCACACCTATATCGGTCAGATATAGGTATATTGATATCCACCCAATATAGGCAAACTGATATTGGTCCTATATCGGTCCAATGTCGGATTGATATTCAAAAAGATATCGGGCCGATATAGCATTCACTTTGCAAAAACGATGTTGCCCTGATATTGAAAACCGATATTGGTCCGATATACAAAACAATATTGGTCCGATATCGGTCCGATATTCGATGCTTGCCGGGTATAGCAGTTGTTTAAATTGTATTCAAAAGTACAAAGAATAATTTATGGCCCATTTATGTTTAACATCTCTAATTACTTGACATATTCAAAATTACTTGCGTAAATATTACAAAGAACTATGACATGCATTTAAACCAATAGAAGATCTGTTTAATTTTTATTATCAAATATCAAGTTATCTAAAGGAAAATATGGCTTATAATTGTTATAAATAAGTGATTCAACTATAATACACATGGCTAATAGTAAAGCCGATGACCATGATATACACGATAACAACGATTATCTTATCAGACAAACGCACTTTGGTTTCAGCTCCAAAAATGGACCCTTTTGGGTACAAGATTGATTGCATCATTGGATGATCGACCGTTACGAACATTTTCTGAATGCATGACTTCATCAACATCACCCCTCCTCCTCCCGCTCCTCTCCCTCCTCCACATTATTATCATCATCATAATCGGGAAAACTCGCCAACGGAAAATGTAAACGATGAGAGTATTTTGACATCCATTCCAAATATTAATTGCGTGATTTGATCACCATTTTCAAAGAGTTTAACTGTTATTTTACAGCTGATATCTGCATATTATGTACCATTTATTTTTAAGTTTAAAATATATCATGTTATTTTATATTTACTTTTTCATTAAAAATGAATCATTATGAAAAATAATGGGTCTTTAAAAAGTGCTCTCATGGTCCCGATCCAGAGTGATTAAAGCAGCCATGCCGTAACCTTCATGTCTAATGTTCTGTCATATGTCTCATTAAATTGGTACTTGTTTTTCTCCATGGAGCCAAATTCACAGCAGCAGTTACCTCCTCTGATCAAAACATTTAAGTAGCGTAACTTGACGTAACCGGTGTGCAGATTGACATGGAGCAGGGCAGCTGGATCCAGTACTAGGATATGTTGTGGTGGTTTAAACATTTCTTTTAACGACGACAGGAAATACGTACTTAAATACTACTTCTCTGTTGTTTCTGTGTCACACCAGTACATCTTGGAGGTGTAACAATGTGTTCTCAATTTTCCAACCTTTAATTACCCCTATAGCTTTTTTTTTAAGTATTGCGTCTCTACTTGTTCGGTCCATGATGATGTTCATTCAAAAAGGAGTTTTTACCTTAATAAGTTTCATATTAGGTTACATAATCAGGATATTGAGAAGAGCGTTAATGCAATGTTCGTGTTTGAAACAGGAACTTCCTCGATCGAAATTTTGCAATCTTTACCTTTCATTCAAATTAAATCTGTTCATCAGATTTGATCACGCCTTACACTTGCCTGTCTAACATTTCATATGACCTTTAGCACTCTCTCGCTCGATGCAGCCATTAAATTATTCAGATATTAAGAGCATGACTGTGAAGTTGAGAAAAAATGCAATTTTATCTTATGATTTTAGATGAGATACTGATATATATCAGTGAGATATAATGCATGTCTAACTGTCGGTGATATAGAATTTTTGTTCCCGTTCTGTACATTGAACTTGAAGCGGATAAAGATTTAAATTATTGCCGTGTTTTGGCGCCATTTTTGGTAATGTCTGACTGGGTTAATGCAAAATCTATAGAAAACAACATAAGATAAAAAGAAAATGTGTTTGTTTTGTAATTGTATCACTTCTCGTTGAGACATATTCCATATTCACCAAAAGCAAACAAATATGCTGTATCTATTCTATTCTTAGTTATTATTGGAGTGATAAAGTTCAGGCCCGTGTTCTCGAAAATAAAAACGGTGCTTAAGTTTGATTTTCATATATTGGTTGTGTTATTCGTTTATCTAATATTTTAAGAATGTCGCATTCCTAAAAAAAGAAATGAAAAGAACATTTGTAATTTCATGAGCATTTCCATTTACACCAAGCGCTCTCTCTCTCTCTCTCTCTCTCTTGTAATGTAATGTAGATATAAATTATTATTATTAAAATATCTTTCGCAAACATTTAGAATATATTTTCTGTGCTGTCTACCAGTATTTAATCACACGTTTGTACATCTGAGGCCTGGTGGCTTTGTTCATATAAATATGATCACATGCTAAGCTTTTGTAGGTGGTATGACAAGATTGATATAAATATAACTGATAATTTCGTCCACGTTCTCCCATAAAGGTATTAATCACTTTTTTTGGAACGACACAAGCAACGTGAGTTCTTAAAAATGTTTCAAGAGTTTGCCAGTAGAAAATGAATCAATATGTCTGTATATCAACACACACAAACACACACGCACACACACACACCATTTCATTCGAACAAAAAAGAATGCCAGACGTTTTAATTAAAATCTTGTGCAACTAATATAACGTGTTCATAAAAGTTCCAAAATCAATAAACACAATATCAGTAAAAGTACATACAACGACAATTTTATAACACAAATATTGTATTACATAATTGAAAAAATATTTATTAATTTCAGATATCTACGGTGGAATAAAGGGGACATGGAAGATATTTTATAGTTATCACGTTCGCACGCAGTAGTTATCGCGTCCCACCTCTTGGTTTTAATTCATTACCATCAATCACATTCTTGCATGGGGAGTTAAATCCCAAAGCAAATACCTGCGCCATGCTTTTGCAGTTGCCTGTTTTTAAAGAATATGAACAGTTCAAATCCCATATGGTGTTTGGGATTTCAAATTCACCAGGATTTGGATTAGCTTGGTTATTTTATCAAAATGAAAAGAAATTTAACATAATATTTCTGAAACAAATGTCTGGATATCAAAGTGAAACATCACCTGAGTTTGAATCACTCAAATACACTTTTTTTTCACTCTAAGATCTTTATTTCTTTAACAAATCTAGATTTAACTTCAAGACAATGTTAATGTCCATGAGATAAAATATTTGAAATCAGTGTTAATGGCTGTAATATTTAAATGAATATTGGTATATCTGATCTAAAAGTCTTAGAATTATTTCCTTTGAATTATTGAAGCTTTATTTTCACTTTATATTCTCTCCTCGTTCATTCACATCATTTTAACTCATTTAATTAGAAGTAATGTTTATGGCTACAAGGCCTCAGCTAAATTTAATTATATTTAAAATGCCTATTTTACAGTTTCACACTCTATCAATTTCATTTATCAAGCATAAGGGCAGTGAGGTCCAGTCGTAGGTTACCATTATATGACAATGGAACTGAATTTTGTGAGTTCAAACACCAATTTGGGCAAGAATCTGTCATAGCCTTACACGGTTTAAGTAATAGCCAAATCCAAGAACTACTGACAAAGAACTTTTTTAATTAAATAGATGCTTAAACTAATAAGCAATCTTTTTGGAACTTTAAACTTTGGTGGCATAAAATGGATATAAATATATATATATTATATATATAATGATAACCATTGTGTGCAAACTTAATAGTTTCTGGATGCATACGCAGTAGCTATCACTTGCACAAGTGATAACTATGTCTAAGCATACGATAACCTTTACCACGCGCAAACGCAATAACTACTGCATGTGAACATTGTAGCTACTGCATGCGTATGCGAAAGCTACTGCATGCGAACACAGTGGTTGTTGCATGGGGCCTGATATAAAAATTATCTTCCATGTCTCCTTGATGCCATTTTTTTAATATTAATTTAATGGTGCAAGGTATACCAGGAAAATATATGATATGCAAAAAAAGGGGGACATTTTTACTATTTCACCAGTCCAAATAATATTCTTATTTTTGCGAACAACAGTGTAATAGTCACCCATTTCATTTTATAAGTTGATTGTAGGTTGTGTAAAATCTAGTTTACAAAAGCTGCTATTTACTATTTCTCTTTATGGAACAGAATTAGGGCAAAAATTGCATCTCGCCGTCTTACAAGTCCATGTTTACACGTGACATTCTGCCTTTGCCATACAGACAAGTGGTATGCTGTATTATGTTAAGTGCGTTTATCAATGCTGTCTACTGACTAATGCTCTTGTGTATCTTGCATCAGTAAATGATTAGGCTTTCATGTGTCATAATTTGATGCTGTTATATTTTAAAGTTTTGTTGAGCTGCATGTCAATGTGACATTTGTTTTACATTTAATTGTTTAAACTGCCTCATTTGGGGCAGAATAATCAAAGAGAAGTTAATTCGTAGAATCTAAATCCTGCGTTTCGTTTTTACTCAGGGGAGGAAACTGAATACTCGGAACTCTGGGAAAGTAATATGATCATAACAGAAGTTGAAATATAATAAATGTATGACAGTTTGACTTTTTTTATGGGGGGGGGGGGGGGGTGGGGGGGGGGGTCCGGGGGCTTGCTACCCTGGCAAACGACGGGGATGCAATCTGAGTGGTATGTGAGGGAAAAATGGTTGCTTTTTTTAAGTAAGATAAATGTATTATATATTAAAATCTAAGCTTTGGGCTAAATAGTTTTATTATCACTTAGGGTAATTTTTAGGTGTGTGTGTGTGTGGGGGGGGGGGGGCATAGCCCCTTGGAAAATATTTTTTCTAGGAGGACGGAGATGCATTCTGAGGGGCATCTGAGGGAAATTTGGTAGATAATTTTTTTTTCTCAGTTTTTGACAAGATTCCTGTCCCACGACCCTCTTGTCATTGTAATGGGGCGGGGGTGGGGTGGGGGGGGGGGGGGGGGAATGACAACGCTTGGAGGTTGTTGCAGTAGGCGGGCAGTTAACCTATTATTGCTCTTAGGAAGGACCAGTACTAGACTCATATCCTCCGTAAAATAGCTCGCATTCAAAACCATGGTAGATAGCCGCCGGGGCTTGAACTCACAGCCCGCTAATTCAATATATAGATCGGGAAATATTTTTCTACATGATTTATTGTGACATTAACACGAATTTTATGGCATTGGCTGCAAAGCTAGGTTGCGAGTTTTAATCCAGCTTGGGGACGTTTTTGTTATATGTATTAAAACTTGCTAATAATTTAAAAAAATGAAAATAAAATGTATGTTCAGCAATACTAAAGGCGTTTGCCTGATTCAGATTAAAGCAGACACAATTCCGTTGCCATAATGACAGCGTAGATAAGTGACAGTGGATGCTCTCTCAGCAAGGGTCGGCCTGGGTGACTGGTAATTGGCTAACTTTATTTCAGTAAGGGGCTCACGATTGGGATTTCCATTCACCAATTTCAGTCATCAGAAAATTGTATTATCAGGCCAGCTGTGGGAGGGGGTGGGGGTGTTGTTTGAGCCCCCTAAGTCATCCGGTGACTCTGGGACTAGATCGAAGAGATGTGCTCGTATATAAAATAATGCGTAACGTTCATTATTTTTAAATATTCATCTTTGTAAGCCTGAGCTCATATTAATATCTGAAATGTTTGGCCTGCACTTAGAAAAGATGCACAATGCAGTTATGTCTTTAAGCAGTGGATCTACTTTCAATTTCAAACAATTTGTTTAAAAGAAATAACTTTTTCGAATTTGGAAAACACCACAGTTTCGTACTTCATTTTGCCGATTCTTCCCGAACAGTAGTATAAAGTGACTTATAGGTACACCACCTTTTCTGTGGAGGACGAAATTTCTGTATATACTACTCCGAACTACCGACAGCGAGTTCAGGTGACCAACTATAGTTCTACTCGAGTTATAGAGCGTCCGCCTCGGGTGCGGGGGGTCGTGGGTTCAATCCCTGGTCGCAACATACCAAAGTCGCAAAAAGAATGGTACTGTTAAAGCTCCCTTGCCTGGCGCTCACCATATAAGGGTAGTTGCAGGACTGGCTGGCCCGGTGTCAGGATAATGTGACTGGGTGTGGAATCATGCCACATGTCCACGGCGTGATACTGCAATGTGACAGCACTATATCTGTCTCAAGTAGACATCGTCTCCAAATGACTGAAATACTGTCGGTAGGACGTTAAACCCAACAAACACTACTCGAGTAAACTCGTATTGATGACGTAATAAATATGCTCTAGTTAGCAATAAACTGAACGCATGTGGTTTACCCCTTGTGACGTTATTTGTAAATAGACATATGATTAAAACAATAGATCTTTTATTTATGACTTTGTTCGAGCTTGGACTTGAATAAAGTAGCTGCCAGCTTACAGGCTTATTTAAAGACAGGATATCACAGATATTTATAACTTTCTATAAATTTGCCTAGATGCTTTCCGTCCGTCATATTGCTTTCTAGTCTACCCACCTTCCTCACTGGTTTGAACTCGCGTAACCCTACAGAGTTCGTAGGGTAAAAACCCCGCGCGTTTTATTGCAAATCTGGTTACTCTAGTTAACTCTAGTAGGTAAACTGAACTCGCTCCAAGTCAAACCGGCATAGCGCCCTCCAAAGTCATAATGCTAGGTGCACATTTTGACATTTATCATTCTGCTTGCGTACATGTGTTATTTTGTTTAGCTACATGTGTCATTCATCGATTACACTTTAATACGAATGCGCAAACTGGACTGTCCAGCTCTACACAGTGCTATACGGTGATGAAATGGAAATAAAAGCAGATGTATTTTCAGAAGTTAATTATGATGTGAATGAATAATGAATGTTGAATGTAAAAAAATCAAATAACGCAGACGACGATTACGCCGTATTGTACTAGTCAAAATGATGCTAGTCACTTAGACAAATGAAGCAATAAACATGTCAAAAGGCAAAATGTATTTTTGCCCGAATTCTGTTCCATACTCTTCTTCGAGCATTTGTGAAAAGTGCTTTAACATGTATAGATGGATAGTTTTTCATGCAGCTTGTTGCTTATGAAAATGTATCAACACGCAAACTAAGACTGTAAACACTGTATAATGTCTGTTGTATTATAATCCTCATATAATTTTATTGTTCTGATTGCAACAATATGCAAGCCATTTCCTTTTGTAAATTTTATTAAAGGTTTCATTTACTAGTATTTACTTCATCAGATGTTAGTATTATTTTAAGTAATCCTACAAACTTTAACATCCCTAGAGACATACAGTGCCGGGTCCAGGAGTTCGGGTTAGGGGGCGTATTTAAAAAAAAAATACAGGCAGTAACAATGCAATCGGCTTGCCGCTTTGCCAGGGCCGTTATAAGGGTGTAGGCATCTTGAGGAATTCCTTTGCGATTTTTTTTTTAAAATTAAAAGCTGTAGAAAACTGCAAAACTAGAGTAAAACTACTAACATGCGTGCGTAATAACTACTACGTGCGCACGTAATAGCTACTACGTACGCACGTAAAGCTACTACGTACGCACGTAAAGCTACTACGTACGCACGTAAAACTACTACGTACGCACGTAATATAAAAAATATCTTCCATGTCAACTTTATGCCACCGTAGATATCGGCTCCTTGGCATGTATTCGATTGCTACACAGCAGAGCATCGAAGAGAAAAATCTAAAATCTCGACTTCATATTCCATACAAACCTCATATGGATCACCAAAATGCGCTTCGCTCCAAAAAATATGGGTATTTCCGGTGATACGTGTGTGGGTTAAACATCCATATTTGGGGCGAAAAAGCAGCAAATTGAAAGGCAAGTTTAACGATTTCGAATAATATGTGTCAAAAATCAACCGTTTAAAAAAAAAAAAAAAAAAAATCGAATTGCTTTTCGACCTTCTATATATCCTCGATAGAGACCATTCATGTCTTTTCATTTGATGCAGTCTTCTTTGAGATTCTTGTTGTCGTGGATTCGGATGTGTCAAACTCCGAACATGATTATGAGGAAACTGCCCTGAAACAGGCCCAAAACACAAACAATCAAACAATCTAACCGCGTTATGGTGTAAAACGTACATATGATATGACTATAAATAGTTTTCGGGAATCGTTAAAGAACGAAAGGAACCTCAATCAAAAGTCAGGAGTCATGGGTTCAATCCCTGGCCGCGACATACCTTAGTCGTAAAAAAGATACTGGTATAGCTCCCCTGTTTGGCGTTCTGCATATAAGAGTAGATTTAGGTCGGCCTTTGTTCAGGATAGTGAGACTTGGTGTGGTATCATGCCACATGTCGACAGCGTGATACTGCAGTATGGCAGCACTATATCTGTCTCAAGTAAACATCGTCTCCAAATGACTTAAATACAGTCGGTGGGGCGTTAAATCCATCAAACAAAACAAACAAGTTAAAAATAAAGTTACTAGCTATTTCAATAATGTTTGGTTAGAGAGTCTGCACCGATATCGGGATACCGTGAGTTCGATCCCTGGTCGCGCGGCACACTAAAGGTCGTATAAAAGGGTACTAGTTAGCACTCATCAAAATTATAATGGAAGTTCCAGCACTGGTTGGCCCGGTGCCAGGATAATGGATGTGGTATCATGATATATGTCTTTAACGTGAAACTTCAGTGTGGCAGCACTATATCTGTCTCGAGTAAACGTGAACTTCAAATAACTAAAATACTGTCGGCGGGACATTAAATCAAACAGAGAAATAAACATATGCATACATATTGTTTTGTGAGCCAGATGATATTAAATATTTTTTACAAACAAATTCTTAAAATTTGAATATTTATTTAAAATTGTACTTTATGTAATCTATTTATAAATTGTGTTTTATTCAAGTAATCATGATGATCATTTTTCATGAGTATTCAATAAGTGCATATGGAAAGTGTTGGTAGATGCATAGATTGGATATTTCTTTCCTTTATTTGCACACGTTAATAAGCTACGACACATTTAATAGAACTAATAAAAACAAACTCATAAAGGACAGCGGTCTTCACGTTCGGGGCCAAATTTGATACCGTTGCAGTAACCTAAAGCCCGTTAATAAGAAGAACGCGTTAATCAGATTTAATAAATTTCTACACATATAAAATGAGATTTAAAAAAGTATTCGAATACAAGGCGAGATATACCCTTGTGGATAGATAAAGCGTTAAAAAGTATTGGCAATTTGATTGTTTGTGGGGTTTTACGTTCAACCGGCAGTTTTCCAGTCATTTTGATAAATAGGAATTTCATCGTCTTTAAATGACTGAAACATGGTCGGTGGGACGATAAACCCAACAAACAATCAAATTTAGTATGATGTGACATATTAAATCAATTCCTTTCACATAAAATGTTTACTTGGAACTGAGATCACATGTGATTTCAGAAGTAGAGAGACATGCTATATTTTGTGATATACTTGTAACAAGTGATTGTGGATTCCATCAATGAAATATTCATTTACCCCTTACGCGTAAACTACTGGTACGTCCTTTTTATTCAGTAAATGCTTATATACTGTAGCCTTTGATATGCTGACGTCTGAATCGACAATCCTAAATACTTGAAATGGCGATTACATGGACAAGACTGAAGCATTGATCCACAGGATTTGATACGCTTAATCTTTATATACCTTCAAAAAACATTGGACTCCCCTGCTGTGGACATATGGATAACCAAAGGTTCGATATGTAAAAAAAATGACATGAATATGTTGAGCTCACCGATTGTTTGACGCTTTATCTTAATTATACTTCATTTAGAAATAGTTTTGTGAACAAAACTTGCCAGTTTGACGTGATATTGCAAAGTCGATTTAATTCGTTGTTTGTGGTATACCATAGTTTCCTAGGAAATATTTGAAAGTTGAACCCCAGATCAGATTCATTATGATTGATTTTAAATAACGGCTGTGAAAATAAAAATAACAAATGTTTGTTCAAACATTTTCGTATTCTTTCCCAAGGTATTAATTTTCCTAAAATATCAGGTACATACCATGTACAAATAAATGAATAAAAATATAGAGTGAAAATTAATGAACGCTGTTTGAAGGAAAGGTGGCCGTAGTAAATAAGGAAAATTATCATTATTGGAGAAATACAAGTTGTTTTAACAGATAACAACTGTCTTTATTTGTGAACTAAATTATTTAAAAAACAAAAACATCCAAGACGATGTAAATTTTCTGATGAAGCAGATCTAAAAAAAAACTAAATGTACAGAACAAATTAAATAATATGTATATAAAAGGGACTTTATTTTGATGACTTCAAGAAAACTAAAAAAAGGAAAAGAAACAAATCACTTAATTGAAAGAGTCAAATACGCCAAAGAATTCTTGTACGAACTGAACATGCCGCCAAACAGCAATTAGGGTACTGATTACTCCACAACGGGTGTCTTAAGATTGGCCTAATATTGCTGTTATATTTAAGAGAACTCTCTTCGTTTTCAGTGATATATCTCTGAATATTGCACGGTGGTAATGTATAATTACCCTAACAACCATCACTTCTATCAAAGACAAGCATAAAACTTCATATAGTGACAGTTGATTTGATTACTTCCCTTTGATTTTGTTGAAATGAGTTTTCTCCCCTGAAAATAAGTGATGTGACTTTTTCCAATTTCCAACGGTAGAGTTTTGATTTTTTTTTCAATGGATTTCGGAACAGAATAAAAACCAAAATTAAAAGGAAAAGGTCCTTATACCTTAATTTCAGGTGTAAAGCAATCTAATCATGATATATTCAGGCGCTTCCAACACGGTTACAAGATTCCCAAATGTATCGTTTTTTTTATTTCGCATTCAATTTGGGAGTCATGTGATGTTATATAATATACATCGCCCTTGAGCCGTACATATATTGGGAAGTAATACACGCCGCGCTCCTTCTGTTTATATAGAATAGTTTAGAATCTAATTTTAAACAATAAGAAATAAAACTTTTGCAATTGAGTTTTTCCCTCATTATGATAACAGTAAGTTATCATATTATACATGGGTTCTTTTTAACGCATTTATTGGCATGAATATTACCGCCCCCGGTGGCTAAGCGGTTAGAGCGTCCGCATCGGGAACGAGAGGTCGTGGGTTCGATCCCCGGGTTCGATCCCCGGCAGCGACATACCGAAGTCGTAAAAAATGGTACTGGTAAAGCTCCCTTGTTTGGCGCTCAGCATATAAGAGTAGTCTCAGGACAGGTTGGCCCGGTGTCAGGATAATGTAACTGGGTGTGGTATCATGCCACATATCTACGGCGTGATACAGCAGTGTGACGACACTATATCTGTCTCAAGTAGACATCGTCTCCAAATGACTGAAATACTGTCGGTGGGACGATCAACCCAACAAACAAACAAACATGAATTATTAACAGCATATTTATTCTTTGCATAAAATGAGTTCTTAAAAACTAATTGTAATTTATCATTTCTCAGATCTTGTTTTTTTTATAGAACACTACTATACTGTAATATAGTTTTGCATATTTGTTACCCCATCAGTATTTTAAAAGGTATCATAACCCAACCGCGCATTGCGCGATGCATTAAAGTTAGCGAAACTCTCTCTCTCTCTCTCTCTCACATATTGATATTTTGATAGTCAGTGGTTTAGAAGTGATCAGGGAGATTATCTGTGATGTCTTTCTGACAGGTCTGTCGCATTTCTGTTAAACTTAATCATCGGTATCTCGGTGCACATAAAAATGTTTTGATCAATCAATGATTTAATCAATTAAAGATTTGCAGGGTTTCAAATGCCCCATACGTGTTCACCACTGAATCATCTTTTCTATTTAACTGAGTAATGAATTTTGCAAAGCCAATTTATTATTTTCTTTTATAGGAAATCAAAAAGATTGCAAGATTTAAGTTTTGTTATTTCAGAAAAAGTTCATTTTATCTGTTTACTTTGATCGGTGATGCGTTGTATCTGTCTACTTTGATTGGTGATGCGTAGTATCTGTTTACTTTGATTGGTGATGCGTAGTATCTGTTTACCTGGATAGGCAATGCGAAGAAAATGATTACCTAGATTGATATGCATCGTATATGTTTACCTGTATTGGTAATGTGTAATATATGTTTACCTAGAATGGCAATGCGTCGTATATGTTTATCTAAATTGGTAATGTGTAGAATCTGTTTACCTAGATTTGGCAATGCGAAGTATATGTTTATCTAAATTGGTAATGCATAGTATCTGTTTACCTAGATTTGGTAATGCGTAGTATCTATTTACTTATATTGGTAATGTGTAGTATCTGTTAACGTATATTGGTAATGTGTAGTAAGAGTTTACTTATATTGGTAATGCGTAGTATCAATTTACGTAGATTGGTAATTCGTAGTATCTGCTTACCTAAATTGATAATAAGTAGCATCTGTTTACGTAGATTGGTAATGTGTAGTATCTGTTTACGTAGATTGGTAATGAGTAGTATGTTTGCCTATATTGGTTATGTGTAGTATCTGTTTAACTAGATTTGGTAATGCGTAGTATCTGTTTACCTAGGTTTGGTAATGCGTAGTATCTGTTTACCTAGATTGTTAATGCACAGTATCTGTTTACCTTTATTGGTAATGTGTAGTATCTGTTTACCCATATTTGGCAATGCGTAGTATATGTTTAAGTAGACTGGTAATACGTAGTATCTGTTTACCTAGATTTGGTAATGTGTAGTATCTACTTTTAAATTGTTTACTATTTCGGTAATGTGAAGTATTGTGCCGGAATAATGCGTGTTATTATTATAATGACAAAATGAATTGATTTTTTACAAGGAACCGTATGTTCATGAGCAATGATCTTTTTAAACGTAGATAAGATTATATCACCAACTTTCATGCGGAGATATTTTCATTTATTTATTTTATTAATTATGTCGCACTCATTGTATCGATAAATGATCAATATTTTTTATTAAGATGGTAAAAACGTTTCATTTAGTGATGTACATCAAGATAACAATGATTAATGACCAATATTGTCAGGTTTAAATAATGTACAGTACGGTCCTCGCAACTTGTTTTTGAAATCCTCGATCAGGGAAAAGTCTTCTGTAAACATAAAAAACTAAACTATAATCCAATATAAAAAATATATGAGTTTGTGTATGTCTTAGAGAGAGAGAGAGAGAGAGAGAGAGAGACGGCGGATGTAAAACCTTAAGTGATAAATGATAAGTAGTGTGAAGGTAATCACCTTCGTCATATTATAATAATGGTACTTCAAATGCTTAACAAACCTTAAGTGCAGAAGCAAGCATCCATTGACTTAGGGTTATAGTCTCTTTTGCTCAAAATCTATAAAGGCTTGCATTTTCTATAAAATTCCCACGATCAACTCGATATATAGACCATGATCACAATTTAATAATGGATAGATTACCTTAAGAAAAGTTCGTGACTTGAACGTCTATCAAAACGTATGTATGTGTCCGATTGGATTGGACGAAAAGTTAAATGAATGACAGTTGGCTGAATGGATAATCGGATAAGGATATGTTATTTACGTATTTCTTATTCTACCTACATAATTAAAAGTTCACCGTTATGCTTATTTTGTCAAATCGGTTTCCAGAATTTTATCTTTTGATAAAAAGAAAGGCGGGGAAATGCGGAAGGCTTGAAATAAGGACAAACTTCGACCAATCCGGACTGTACTTATCCCAGATATATAAGGCTTATCAAAACCTCGTGCGCATCAGCACTAAGGATTAATATATTCCATTAGATTGACACTGAAAAACTTCATTGACGTGCGCCAGTTTGGTCCAAATTAGCGTCAGGTATTTTTTTATTATTATTATTTAATCATGCTTTTTTATTTTATTTATCTATATATTTATTTACCATTTCACTTTGCATCTTAATTTATTAGGCTATTTACATACTTAGTTACTTTTCTGATTATATAAACCTTCTTCAGTACCATTCATTGTGTAATCAAAATGAAACTTTTATTTTTTATTTATCCACTCAACAAATTAAATGTACGATTATCATGTAAAATAAACGAGTGAAATACTATGATTACAGGATGGCGCAAGATCCTGGCCAGACACGGCCGTTTATTTTTGTACTAGTTTTCCTGTGCCTCTGGACTGTGCCTGTGCAATCGTTGAATCAATTCAATGGCGGAACCATGAGCTATAACACTTTCTTCAACCAAGCGACTGGAAAAACCGAGGCAAGTAATGACAGGTGTACTCATTCAAAGAAATTACAGCGTATTCTTTCTGCTTTACAAAAGCTAATGACTTACGAAATAATGTAATTATAAATATATCTGCACGTTGTCGGAACTGGACATAATTGTACCATTGTATCATTGAAAAGGTCAACCATAAGCTGTGCGAATAACAAGAACAGTCTGAGAGACAAAATATTGCTCATTCGTTTATCTTGGCATTTTGGAAAATGGTCGTGGTTTTTACTCTTTCTTTCTTTCTTTTTTTCTTTCTTTGTAAGGTAGATAGATAGATATCATATATGTAATGATCGCAATTAATTAGAAATATAATTTTCAAAACATATGTGTTATATATATATATATATATATATATATATAGAATAATATTTTAATATTAAATTGTAATATTGAATAAAAGTGAATTTAATTGTTTATTAAATGTGTTATAATTCTAAATATAGGTTCGATAGCTTTCGTAATGCTATTGTCTGTGATTTGGAGGCACCATCCCTTATTATGTTGCACTAGGTGACCACGCGTCTGTAGGTAGATAATAATAGACGTAATAAACAAAAAATAGTTAAAAATCATATTCTTAGAACGAGCTGCTTTAAACCAAACTCAACCAAACAAACAAAGAATGGATGGTGTGTGAAAATTATCTGATATCAACTCTTATATAGTGAACAACATCTGTTTTATATATTCTAAAAACAGAAAGTTTTATGATCATTTTCCCGATCAACCATTTTCAAGAAGTTATCTTTTTAATATCGTTCATTAGTGCAATGACATTTATTGTGTAAAATTTTAAAACAATTATTTATATTAAACCCTAACAGTATAGCTTTAGTACGTTAAAAGCGTTGGAACGTTTATACCATCCGTATACTTAACACTTTTTAAGTTATTTCGTACACTTTTAATACTTATCATACTTATTAATGAAATAAGTCACTGGTAATATTTATAAATCTGCACAATTCAGGTCACAATTGACATGATCACCGGTTGGGTTCTTGGACAAGGGCCTTGCGGACCAAATTGTGCCAAATCTGATGTTGGTAAGAGTACCTTATCAGCAAGAGACGTTATAGAACAATCAGAGCCGCTTGCTTTGGTAATTGGTCAACAGAATACAAACCTCGTTCTCTACAAGATCAATCTTTGACAACAAACGAAGAGACGATAAATGATGAAATAAGAGCCAACATGACAGAGACTGTAATAGCGGTCAGTGAGACAGCGAAGTGGGAGCAGGTTTGGACAAAAGTAACAATGGAGCTACATGACGATATACTGAATCAGGACATCGTGTAAGAACTATTTACTGCAATGTTTCACGTAAAACTATAACAATTATAAAAAATGGCAACATTTATTCAGATGAATTAAAACCCATCCATGTAATGTGTAGCCATCCACTGGTATACTCTAATACTCTAAATGTGCCTGTGTGCTTTTGTATAACTACCTTTGGAGATAGAAATCTTGTACCTCGGTTTGTATTTTTTCGGTGTTTGGGTCAAAGTAAGGGTTTTGGTTAAGGTTTTTTTGTGTGTGTTTTTTTTTTGTGTGTTTTTTTTTTTTTGCATGTAGCGTTTATGTTTGATTTGGTGTGGGGACTGGAAGAATGGTTTTCATGTTGAATTACATACCGAGGTATAGCCCCGTAAAAAAATGTACCTCGCTATGACGTTTAACATACAGATCGAGTTATAAACTGTAACAGTGAGGTATGAATCACACAAAGGGTACCTCACTTAGAAAGTCATTCAAGACTTTGTGCGTGAAAATGTGTCCTCTACAGTTAATAATTAGTTGAAGATACACAAATGAACGGGTTTGAATACTATTATTATTAGACTTAGGTAAAACTACGTCACTGAGAATAGCTAACGGCAGGTTAGGTTCTGATTGTGGTGTCGGTAAATACACATATTTGAGTAGAGCTAATTGTACGGTAATTGATTATTTATTGCTACACGAGCGTAATTTTTGTAGGGTTGATAGTTTCATAGTACAAGATTTTAATACTTTTAGTGACCAGGCACCATTTTTGTTTGTACTGTGTAGTAAGGTAAAAGGTGTGCCTGAATTATCACACACGGGTAGTACTGTAAGACAGAACAATGAGTATAGAGATGTATTTAGATCCAAATTGATTGCTTCGTTGCCAAGCTTTAATAGAATTATTAGCCATGGATATTCTCATCGAGATATTGATGGTCTTATAGAAGACTTTTCGTCTCAGATATGTATCTAATATGGCTGAGCCTTTATTTAAAAAAAGAAGTTAACATTAATTTTAAGCGTTGTCTCTATAAAGGGTGTGATTCAAAAAAGTGGTTTGGTTGGGATTGTTATGAAGCAAAAAAAGTTTATAAAGAAACTTTACTACAGTTCAAAATGTTGATCACAGGTAAATCGGTGGAACTATGTGATGCGAATCGAAGTTATGAAACGCTCATTAGAAAAAAGAAGAGGTTATACAAACTTAGAAAATCTAATGAGCTCGAGAAATTAAAACACGCAATTCCGAAAGAATTTTAGAAACATTTTTCTTCGGGTAAAAATGACTCTCCTAATAATATAAGCTTAAAGGAATGTCACGTTTATTTTTTCGAGATGTTTCATGATTTAAGAAACTTTATTTATGTGCCTGAAGCTAAGGATTTTAATAACACGCATAATATCCATGATATAAATTATATATATTAAGATCTTGACAAAAATATAATCGTCGAGGAAGTTAATAATGCTATCAAAAAACTAAAGAAAAATAAAACTTGTGCACCTTCTGATTTTTATTAAGCGATTTTTATAGAGTCTGCAGACACCTTAGCAGGACATATAACAGACTTATTTATGTTGTGTTTAATAATGATTATTTTCTGAAAAATGGTCGTATAGATATATTATCCTAATTCATAAAAAAGGTGACATGAACAATTTTTCAAACTACAGAAGTATTACACTTTTAAGTAATCTGGGTAAATTGTTTATAAGTGTTTTAAACTCTATAATAGTAAAATTTTGCGAAAATGATAATGTAATAACAGATTTGGTTTTAAAAAGGATTGTTCCACTGTAAATGCTATAGTTTTTATTTAAAAAATAATAGATATTACATCATTTGATAAAGGTAGGCTTTACTGTGCTTTTATTAATTTTAAAAAGCCATCGACTCAGTGAATAGAAATGCATTGTGGTTAAATTACATAGATGGGATTCGATGGGACGTTACTAAGAATAATACCTTCGACGACTCGGTTAAGACATGCATAAAACATTGTAATACATTTTCAGATTTTTTTTTGATATCTCAGTTAACTTGAGACAAGGGGAGACAATATCTCCGATATATTCGAACTTTCTATAGAAGATATCGAATTATTAGTAATACTTTTTGACTATACTGCAGTTATGTTTCGCGGATGATATGATAATATTTGGCAATTCGGTCGAAGATTTACAGTATATAATGCTAGAGAGAGATTAGAAAGAAATAAAGAATATATATTTTTGTGATAAAAATGTAGTTGAAGATAAGTATCATTTCATTATAGATTGCCCAATGTATACTGAAATTAGGAAAAGGTTTATAAAGACTGAACTATTATATCACCAGCCACAGTATGTATAAATCTGTACAACTGTTTAACACATCTAAAAGAAATATTTTTAATTTAAGTAAATATATACATGAAGCACACACACACACACACACACACACACACACACACACAAAAACAACAACACGAAAATCTGCCCAATTCGCTTGACTTTTTTCCATCGTCTTAATGAAAGCAACTGTCCAATGGTGAGTTGTTAGAACTGACATTATATTGTGAATATATCAATATGAGTTTTGTTATATTGCGATGTTAATGTTGCACTTATCTGTCATGTGTATCAATATTATTTCTTTTTGTACTGTAGTCATTGACATGACGATGTACCTTATACAGTTTAAGTAAATAACATTTTATCCTATCATATCCTACTATTTGTGCTTAGCAAATCAAAATACGTAGAATAACTTTGAGGGTGAGGTACGTGACATTGATTACCGTGGCTATGAAAAAGGATATTACTCATCATTAAAAACATCCCACTTAACCTGTCTCCTTTCATGCAAATATTATACAATCTGATCATTATTTTGTATTTTATTCACATATACAGATTTAAAGGCAACAATTGGCACATATTATCGATGCAAGGGGTACCACAGGGAGCAGATTGGCACATGCAAGTCAAAGTGGTCAGTGATATCCGAAATGATACAGGAGCACCAAACAACAGTCCTAAGGTGCTAGTTAAGCCGTTTTATAGGTAAGCCTCTCAACACTGCTTGAGCACAGCCAGGGAGTACCCCAGGTCTCATTCAATTTGAATGTCGGATCCATTAACGATCGAAGATATAAAAAAATGATTATTATAAGCGGAAAATTTATAAAGCTTGCTGCAAATATCGCCATAAATATGAACACTGTTCATACCTTTAGCTCCTGATTACTGAAAGTTGCCTTCAAGTTAGCTTCTTTACCTCCAAAATGACTTCCTAATACCATATAACCAAATATTCCCTTTCTTTTTTAATGTTGTTAACGTGAAAAAAAAGACATCATGATACAATGGTCGGTTTAAAGTTGTTTATACGAGATTGACTGACATCCTGACCCTTTTGAATATTTAAACTTGTATACATCATATATAATTCAAATGATTATCAAATAAAAACTATGTTATTCCGATGCGTCGGCATAATAGAATGATACGCATATGTAAGACCAGAAGTAGTTCTAAAGCATTGTAACCTTAAGACATTTTTTTTTCCAGAAATTTTATAGAAACACTTCAAACTATCTCTCTCATTTTACTTCTTTTGTAAAGCAAATATTGAAAGATATTGCATTATATTACACTGCAGGATTAAACTGGACAAAACAAGCATTATCCATATATCACCGATCGACCCTGATGGGGATATTGTCAAGTGTTCTCCGTCTGAATACGTTGAAATGGGAGGTATTGGTAGAGAATCTAAAATTCCTGCTGACGCAATTGTTATAAACAAGGTGAGTGAAATCAATGTCTTGCTTGGAAATCAACAAAAGGGGAAGAAAATAAATACTAATGGTACTAGAAGAAGTGTAAATGAATCACTTTGTTGATTGTAATTGACTCAGAATCATTTTGATGATAAACATTTTCCTGGTGAATCCATAATGTATTTAAGCACTGAGCCACATATATACCGTTTAAACTTTATAAATCCCCCGCCGCGAAGCGGGAGGGGGGTTATAGGAATGCCCTTCGTCCGTCCGTCCGTCCGTCCGTCAGTCCGTCAGTCCGTCAGTGTGTCCGAAACATTTTCGTGTCCGCTCCATATCTCATGAACGCTTGGACACATTTTCTTCAAACTCGGCTGAAGTGTTAACCTTATTGAGCTGATGTGCAGAAGGCATGGGCGGTCAGCTGGCTCAAGGTCAAGGTCATACTTGAAGGTCAAATGTTATTTTCGTGTCCGCTCCATATCTCATGAACGCTTGGACACATTTTCTTCAAACTCGGCTAAAGTGTTAACCTCATTGAGCTGATGTGCAGAAGGCATGAGGCGGTCACGCTGGGTCAAGGTCATACTTGAAGGTCAAATGTTATTTTCGTGTCCGCTCCATATCTCATGAACGCTTGGACACATTTTCTTCAAACTCGGCTAAAATGTTAACCTCATTGAGCTGATGTGCAGAAGGCATGAGGCGGTCACGCTGGCTCAAGGTCAAGGTCATACTTGAAGGTCAAATGTTATTTTTGTGTCCGCTCCATATCTCATGAACGCTTGGACACATTTTCTTCAAACTCGGCTAAAATGTTAACCTCATTGAGCTGATGTGCAGAAGGCATGAGGCGGTCACGCTGGCTCAAGGTCAAGGTCATACTTGAAGGTCAAATGTTATTTTCGTGTCCGCTCCATATCTCATGAACGCTTGGACACATTTTCATCAAACTCGGCTAAAATGTTAACCTCATTGAGCTGATGTGCAGAAGGCACGAGGCGGTCAGCTGGCTCAAGGTCAAGGTCATCCTTGAAGGTCAAATGTTTTTTGCCGCTCCAAGGCATGAGGCGGTCACGCTGGCTCAAGGTCAAGGTCATCCTTGAAGGTCAAATGTTTAAGCCTCCATTTTTCATGTCATCTCGATATCTCGTGTCATGTTCACAATCATACAAATTATGTCATGATGTATAAAGTTTTTAATTGAGTTAAACATGTATTTTGTGGTTACCTAACACATCCTATACTTCATTGATGTTCACTTTTTGTACTGTTTCCCACGTAAAACTTGTCAGTAAACTTTTAATATATGTGCCTCCGAATTCTGAGATTCATACATAACTCCGGAAAGTTAAATTGTCTTAAACTGATCTTCTATGTCTGCTACAACCATGCCAGGTTAAGGTGAACATAATCCTATGACCAAACACATTCTAATATTTGGCCAGCGGCGGGGGATATAGCTGTCCTTTGGACTGCCTTGTTCATTTTACATCGATTACGAAACAAGTTACCACATATTATATAAATTCATCGTCGAATACTCACGGCCGATCGATAAATCATCTATACGACAACATCGTGTAGTTAAACGGAACAGGTCAAGCCTGGGGTA
The DNA here is from genome assembly GCA_021229015.1 of Solen grandis. Classification (NCBI taxonomy): domain Eukaryota; kingdom Metazoa; phylum Mollusca; class Bivalvia; order Adapedonta; family Solenidae; genus Solen; species Solen grandis. The sequence goes on from CM037777.1 coordinate 56,541,797, forward strand.
TTCTACAATGGTATAAATCACTCTCAATTGCTCTTGTGGTCATTATTATGGGAGGAAACCGGAGATCTCGGAGAAAACCTATATGTCTAGACGGGCGACCAATGTACCTTCTCACGTGACCAGGTATCGAACCCGGGACGCATTGTTGAGAAGCGAAGCGCGCTACAACAACGCTGTCAAGGCACCCATGGTGTAACTATTCATAATACATAATATCAAACGGTTTTAGATTCAGCTTGTGATATTATATGTCCACTGATCGAAACTCTGATAATCAGGAAATGTTGCATTATAAGTACACCGAGCTGCATAATTATAACATTAACCATACCTACTTATACAACAATATCATATGTTTCGTGAAGTTATACTTCATGGAATAGCATTTTATGATGTCACTAATAATGGCAGTGCGGCTGTACATGTATGTGTGTTATTTAAAGGAAGCATTAAAAGAACTCATAACAATTTAATTTAAAAATGCTTTTGGACGACTTATATATTCAAAATCTATCGCAGCTGGAATGTACCATTGCCATTACCACGGACAAATCAAAGGGTTTTATGGATGACACATGGATTGCCATTGCAATGACGGTGAAAGATTACAACATAGGTGTTATGAAAATGGGTGAGGATATTTATCGCCCTGTAGATTACTCGCTGAGTGGCATAGCAGTACAAGTAAGTTTGAGTAATCTCCCTTTACAAATATATTCAAATCACAATATTTTCAAGGAGCTTGTGAAAAGTACTAGCATCAGATTAATAATAATAATAATAATAATAATAATAATAATAATAATAATAATATATATATATCACCGCTTGGGTTCGAATCCCGGCAGGGTCATTCGGATTTTCATTCGAGGAAGCCTTCCAGCTGGCTTGCGGTAGGTCGGTGGTTCTACCCGGATGCCTCCGTGCATTCGGGGTCTTCCTACACCTGGAATTAGCTGGACGTCGCTATAGGACTGAAATACTGTCGAAGGGACGGTAAACTCAAATAATCAAGTCAAGTCATATCTATCTGTCTGTCTGTCTGTCTGTCTGTGTATGTGTGTGTGGAGAGAGGTATTGTTGGGAAAAGAATGTTCTAATTTTTTTTATAATTTCAACATCAATTGTTGAGATATGTGTCTTTTGAAAACATACTTACCGAAAAAAGGCCAGCTTCGAATTATTATTCTGAGATGAGAAATATTTGCGGCTAGCGTTGCTATGGCCCGTCTGAAATAAATTCTTTTGTTTTGCCAAAGGCATATTCAAAGAAGCACAACATTTAAGTCTTAGTGCATTTACTACATAACCAAAACGATTTTCCCTGTGACTAGATTAGCGTGCGAGGTCGCCATCTGTTACTCGCTGTACCCTACGTAGTTCATTATTTCCAGTGATAACAACTGGAATGTAATGCTTTATAAGCAGCATAATGTATCATTAGTGTAGATGCTTGAAGATAATGTCAAGGTTTGCTTAGGTTGGTGCCGCCACTTGATGCCACTGCTTTTTCAAAGTTTCTTGTAAGATGCACACAATCTATGTAAGCAATTAGCAAAACTAATACACTGCACATATCTGTAAAGTTTCTAGTTCAGGTTCTAGAGAACTTTGTGGAACCAGAGTTTGTTGCCCCTACACTGGAAGACAGGCATGAGTTTATCGTCTATGCAGATGCAAGATGGTCGACTAAAGTTTATGCTAAAGCGAGTCTAAACACGTAAGTTCCAGAACAGTATCAAATAGCTTTCATTTTACAAAACATAAACATCATATACACAATTAAGCTAAATCTTTACAAATATTTCGGCAAAACTTGCCTATATTAAGAAAAGAAAATACATCTGCTTAAAGCAACAGTTTTGCGGCTGTACAAACATTTACAATGTGGTTACTTTAAAAATCGATCATGTATCTTCTTTGACAAAGATAAAATTTGCAGAACTATTGGTTAAGAGTGAATTTAATTGTGTTTCGAATTTTTTTCATCTGGAAAATTAAAATATTTTGAATATTTACCGATGGCTAAGATAATGTTGTATAGCAAAAATAGTGTGATTATGTTTCTAATTTAATAAAGAATTGCATGTTACAAATTGGTGTTTTTCAAATTTTTTATAGTGTTGCTGTTCAATGCATTTTATTCTTTAAGATTTTGGAAATACAGGTGCAGAGGGAGTACTTGTATTTCTCATCGCACAGGCGTGTAAATGTGTAATAGAACACATACTATTGCTATACAATAAATCAAACATTCTTTCTCCCTTACGTCTTTGTATTCATTTAAAACATCGTAATATCGCATGGAAAACGCTTTTTCAGCGTGTACGCAGATAATGGCTGGTAAATATCAACATATAAAGAAAAGAGTCTGGCAAAACTAGGGAGAGAATTATTCACACTTGCTATAAACATATTTACACACTTTAAACAAAAGGAAGAGACAAGATACAAATTAGATGATAAGATGTGCCCTTGTTTTAGTTCTTTATTTAAGTATATTTTATTTCTAGAATAATAATGATAGCGATTTAAAATCAAAATTATTTTACAGCAGAATTAAACAATTCAGACACCTTTGTAAATATTGCAGAACGATTGACGAATTCTATGTTTTAACCCGAAGCGGAGAGACTTTTGATCACTCTGAGCCGCATGATGATCCAAGTCGTGCGCTGGTCAAATACATTGATGTTTCTTGGACACCAACAGATGCCGACCTTGGTCGACACATAATCTGTATCCGAGCAACGGACAGTTCGGGGTATGAAAACTATATCCATAAAGAAAAGAGAGAAAACGTATCCTTAATCATATGTTACATAAAGTACTATTTTGCATGATGTTTTTCTCAACTCAACTTTGCGCATTATCTCGACGCGCCACAATACCATATTTAATAATTTTAGTTTTTATTATGATTTAAAAACGCTATAATAAACGCATTTAACTACATTGTAGAAAAAGTAATGATCACATAAATTGAATATAAATGGTTTTAAAAACAACGTAGACTTCTTTCTTTTGTCAAATATCGTAAATAGTTCGTAAGGTGATTTATTATACTTACTATCCTTTACATATGTTTCATTAATGACGTTGTAACCATAGTTACACAATCGTCACAGCTGAGTCAGTAATTTTAAAACTATAATTATAATACAGAATCTACCAATGGGTAAATTATAATGTAGCATCAATGAGAATTTTAGTTTCATTTGGATACACGATGGCTTTTCCAAGCCCGGCTTCGGCATACCAAAGTCGTTAGAAATGGCACTGGTACGAGAAAGGATAAAATTAGACGACTGTTCATACGTACATTCTACGTAATTGTTGATCAACAACGTATATATCTCAATTCTGCTCGCCTCTTAGCACATAAGGGTAGACCAAGGACTGCCCGACCTAGTGGCAGAATAAATGTGACTGGGGTGTTACATCATGTTAATAGTCTACGCAGCCAGGCAGCACTGTATCTTTCTCTGTTAGCAGGACGTTAAATCCAAGCACACATTGTATACCGAAATGATTTATTTCTTTCCATGCAGGGTTGACACCGCAGAGGACAGATGCTTTATTATATATGTCAAAGGTATTGTTGCCATTTTATTATATATGTCAAAGGTATTGTCCCCATTTGATTATAGGTATTATAGGTATTGCCGCCATACACATATTTGGGGTATAGGCACTGTTGACATTTTGTTAACTATCATTTATCATCCATATCATAATTCCTTTCAATATTTTATCTGTACAGAGAAAATAGTAAATTGATTGACAATGGATGTCATGCGACATAAGTATATATTATTATTATTATAAAGAACTAAAACAAAAGGCAATATGTAAATTTTAATGCTGTTGTTGTTACATGCCAGTTTAAAAGCTCCCCACATTTTAACATTTATGATTAACTAAGTTACAATGTGTAAAGTGTGACAGAAAAACATTAAATAAAAAGAAAAAAAAGAATGTTTAGTGGAATATCAAGGTAAATTGATATTTTTACTCGTGTTTTCGCCACTCGTAAAATAATTAAACCTCCTCACTCGATGTATTATCTCAAGAGCACCGCATGCGGGTGCCAACGCTCGTCTGCTTTTGCCAACGTTACATATTTTTGTTAAACATTTATAAAAGTTAACCTTTAAAATCACAACTATAACTGTAAGCCTTTGAATGCAAAGTTGAAGTACCATACCCTTTAAATTTGATCTTTGACCTTGGAGGATGACCTTGACTTATGCATGGTATAGAATGTAAACAACACAAAGTTGTAAAATATGTAAACAAAAAAATCACAATTGCTAATCCATTGAGTTTTTGATAATCAACACAAAACTGAACAATTTGAAGACATTAAAAAAATTTTTTTTATCTGCCTAAAGATCAGGACCAAAATCACACCTGCACAGGTTCATATGATGACAAAGCAGTATAATTTTTTTTAAATATTGAAGTATGACAAAGAATTATCTATTATAAAACTTGTCCAAAGTTATGGCAAAATAAGGTCAAAGGTCAAGGTCGATAGAAAAAAAATATTGAGGTATATCTGGAAAACTATTGTCAAGATGAATATGCATACCAAATATAAAAGATGTATACGTGTCAAATAGTAAAAAAGTTATGGCCAACGTAAAGTTTTTTGTTAAACATTTAAAAAATAGGCCAAAATTCAAAGGTCAAGGTCAAAGTCCAAAAGTGTAAGATTGATGGAAAGGTCTTGCCACAAGGAATTCACATGTGAAATATCAGTGCCCTGTTGGTAACGGTTCTGAAATGACAGGCATTTTAAAATTTTCAAAAGTTACAGCAAAAATAGGTCAAGGTCAAGTTCGATAGATGAAATGTTGAGATATATCTGAATAGCCCTTTCAAAGATGAATATACATACCAAAAATAAAAGTTGTATATCGAATAGTAAGGAAATTACGGCCAACGTTAAAGTTTTTTGTTAAACATTTAAAAAATAGGCCAAAATTCAAAGGTCAAAGTCAAAGTCCAAAAGTTTAACATTGATGGAAAGGTCTTGCCACAAGGAATTCACATGTGAAATATCACTGTCCTGTTTGTAACGGTTCTTAAATGACAGGCATTTTTAAAGTTTTTAAAAGTTACACCAAAAAAAGGTCAAAGGTCAAGGTCAATAGGTAAAAATTTGCATATGTCTGGATAGGCCTTGTCAAGATGAATATGCATACCAAAAATGAAAGTTGTATATGGAATAGTAGAGAAGTTATGGCCAACGTTAAGATTCCGAAGATTCCGGACGACGACAACGCGGACGCCGGAGTTGCGACAATAGGTCGTAGTTTTTTCTTCGATAAACAGACGAGCTAAAAATGATATTTCACTGAATC
>CM037777.1:56547265-56597265 GCA_021229015.1 Solen grandis
AACTGCACAAATAGGTCGGCAGTATAATGTTGTCTTTATCGGTTTAAGATCTGTGGATTTTGAATTTAGCAAAACCCGATTTAATTCATACTTGCAATTCAAATAAGGGACGTTTATATCCTGTTATATAAGGAGCGAGACCAATACTATTTGCGTTAACAAGATTGATCGACAGCTGGATAATATACCTAGATTAAACACCCTGTACGGGTCCTAGGTGGCACCTGGACCCCCAGCAACAAGGTGTATAACATCCAGAATGTCTTGCCTACGTCCTTGTATGTCTCTCACCATAATGTATATAGTAAGACAACTAGTATATAGTATTATCTTGTATTCTAGTAATTAGGATTACTGGTTTTCACCCACGCAATCCGTGTTTGATTGCGGCATCAGAACGACTTCATTACATTACAGGTGCTACATGGTCCTTTGGTGTTTTCTGAAAATCAGAATGGGTCGAAAATATTTCAAACCCTTTATAGTAATGGTCGTTGTAATGCGTGTTCCCTAAAGACGTATGAGACATACATCTACCTATGCTGGTAATAAAACATGTATGTTAGGTTTTACGTCCCAACGACAATATTGCAATCATTTTGTGATTTTGTCTTCATGAGACAGGAAAAGAGGTGGCTGTCTGCCTATATCATGCATGTGGCGTTTAAATGTTAACATTTGCGCCACTGAATTAGGTTTTGTACCAACACCCCATATTGTCTATCTAGAGAGAGAGAGAGAGAGAGAGAGAGAGAGTAAGTATGCCAACCACAATGCATACTGGTATTTTTTCATGCATCACAGTAGTTTTTAATTTTAAAAGATAAATGTATACTACAGAACAGAACAGTAAACAACTTTATTTTTCAATGGTACAGTTAAAATTCATTCAATTTGTCAATATTCAGCTAGCACTGAAAATCAATATCTTTCCATTTCTGACGTAACCGGTGCTTGGAGTTTGAATTGACCAATCATATTAATTGTTCTTACGTCAGTCATTTCCCAGAATTCAGTTATAGCATATAAATGAACATTTGATACCATACGAATGAGCATTTATTTTTACCATGCGAATAGAAAAAGTAGTATATGAGTGAACAAAATAGAATAAAAATGAACATTTGATATCATACGAATGAGCGTTTTTTACCATACGAATAGAAAAAGTAGCATATGAATACACAAATTAGAATACAAATGAACAAAGTAGAATATAAATGAAACAAACGTACAATATAAATAAACAAAATAGAATATAAAAAAGAACAATATAAATAACCAAACATTGCATATAGATACCAAAATATTGCATATAAATACCAAAATATTGCATATAAATGACAAAAGTAGAATAAAAATAGAAAATATTGAATAATGCAACGTAATACACTCCATAGTTTATAGTATGCTTTATGCATCTTATTAGTTATTACTTGGCATGCATAAAAGTATATGGTTGTTGTCAAGGAACACAACACTATATTGTTTGTGTGGTTTTACCATACCTGACATGAATTATAGACCGGTGGCCTTTATCTACTTAATATAGTATCTGATTCTGTGTATACACCGCAGTTGCAAGGTTTTTTTTTGCTTTTTTGTTTTGTTTTTGTTGTGTGTTTGTTTTTTTTCCTAAAAATGAAGGATAATTAAACTATTCATTTAGATAAATTGAACTATTATGAATTAACTGTAATAAGTGTGTCTTCTATTTGTTTGTAAGTTTATTTATTTTTTTTAACGAGGTATGTATATTTTAGCTATATTTATTTTAAAAAAGTACCATGGATGAACAAACAAAGATCATTATTAAATCTGAAGGTCCAAATTCAATACATTGAATTTTTAAATACTTTACTACAGTATCCATGACCGGTCCAGGTGGCCGAGATATTAGAGCGTCCTCCCCGGAATCGGAAGGTCGTGGGTTCGATCCCCGGCCGCGATATACCAAAGTCGTAAAAAATGGTACTGGTATAGCTCCCTTGCTTGGCGCTCAGCATATAAGGGTAATTCCAGGACTGGTTGTCACATGTCTACGGTGTGATACTACAGTGTGACAGCACTATATCTGTCTCAAGTAGACATCGTCTCCAAATGACAGAAATATTGTCGGTGGGACGTTAAACCTAATAAACAAACAAACAAACAAACAGTGTCCATATTTATTTATACTTATATATAGATAATAAGAATATTTAAAGTCATGGTGCCTGTATGCGTCGTAGGGTAGAGGTAATGCAAATGACTGCGGGTCAAAGGGTTGTAGATTCGAATCCCGTTTGGGGTCAAAACACTTCAATGACCTTTTCACACGCGAGGTATTGGTTCTACCAAGGAATCGTCGGCAGGGGTTAGTATATGTCACACGAATTTACATCCCAGTCGACGAAAAGAAACGAGTTCAAACCGAGTGTTGTTGTTGTTGTTGTTGTTAGTGGTGGTGGTGGTGGTGTTGTTGTTGTTGTTGTTGTTGTTTACAACCTATATTAGTCCTTCACGATGAAAGGCTTCCCTCGGATATAACGGGTGAGCTAAGTGCATACACTCAAACACCTACTCAGCCCCTTACCGCGTGGGTTCGAATCCCGGTAGGGTCATTCGGATTTTTAAGTGAGGAAGCCTTCCAGCTGGCTTGCGGTAAGTCGGTGGTTCTACCCGGACGCCTCCATGCATTCGGGGTCTTCCCCCACCTGTAATTAGCTGGACGTCGCTATATGACTTAAATACTGTCGAAGAGACGTTCAACTCAAATAGTCAAGTCATACACGTAAAATTAAAACAGCTTGTTCCCAGCTGCCTGTGTATCTCTCTCTCATTTATGCTGGTGAAGATTTTATCTCCTGACAAATAAATTCCGGAAATGTAAGTCATATTATACGACCTCCCCCTTCCCCCCCCCCCCCCCCCCCCCCCGCCCCCCCCCCCCCCCCCCCCCCCCCCCCCCAACCCTCGGGCAACATATTGATAGATCTATAGGTGCATTACTGGTAAAATAACATGTTTCATTGATATCACATTTCATGGAGGCAACTGGAATTCTTAAGGTCATCCATCCATCATCAAATCATAATATTTGTCCTTCAAATGCTTAAGAATACTTCAGAGCAGATGCAAGCATCCATTGACTTGGGGGTTAAAGGCTATGTTACCTTAATTCTATAAAGGCTTGCATTAACTGTAAAATCCCCACGATCACATGATGGGCCTTGATCACAATTTCATGATGGATGGATTACCTTAGAAGTCCTGAATATTTTATAAATTCTACTGTAGTAAGCATATGTTCCCATCTGTTGAGATCCGATTTACTATGTTGAATACAAGCTGTTTCATTCGGTAGTTTGCATATTATATGTATATAGTATTTCAAGTTGTCTGAACCCGAAATAGTATATTGTAATTTGAAACAATGGATTTTTTTCTTGCCACGTAGACTGTGTAAGATCTGAGTTTCGATCATGTTTGAGCCAACAGAGGAGACCCTGATCTGACAACTCCAGGGACTCCTCTGTTGGCAAGGCGACAAAAATGTTCTACAGTTAAAGAGCTAAAAAATAAACATGTTGAAACTGTTTTGTCACGTATTGAACTTTTTTGTTGTTGTTGTTATTGTTTCATTTAAATATCATTTAGCTCATATTAATTGTGTCATACAACACATAAGTAAAGGATGTTGTTGTTGTTGTTTTAAATATTATTTAGCTTATATTATAGTGTCATACAACACATAAGTAAAGGGTATTGTTGTTGTTGTAATTTTGGAGTTAACGTCGCCGCGACACTATTCCAGCCAGCTGTTTGTTGGGTTTAACGTCCCACTGACAATATGTCAGTCATTTGGAGACGATGTCTTCTTCAGACAGATATAGTGCTGCCACACTGCAATATCAAAACCATAGACATGTGAGATGATACCACACCCAGTCTCATTATGATGACACCGGGCCAACCAGTCTTTGACTTACCCTTAGCAAGGGGGCTATACCAGTACTATTTTTACGACTTTGGTTTGTCGCGACCGGGGATCGGACCCACGACCTCCCAATACCGATGCAGACGCTCTAACATCTCGGCCATTGAGGACGGTACAAACTAGTTGAAAGAAGTTCTTACTTGAACAATCCGATTGATTGAACCTCACGGCGGCGAGGAGTAAAGTGGTCGTAAAGTGGTCGTAAAGGGTCGTAAAGTGGTCGTAAAGTGGTCGTAAAGTGGTCGTAAGACAGCGACTATGCTGCTATAACCACTCGGCCATGGATTAATTATTATATGTATGCAAAGGGATCAGCACGACTTATACCAATGTAAGTGGTCAGAACAAAAGCACGTTTACCATTGGTCCCACTTTTTTAGGCAATAAAATAGCTCCTTTTCAGTTCAAGTATGTATTTTCGTGTTTTGCCCAAGTTATGTATTTCTTAAAGTTAATCTTTTATGAATATGGAAATTTACCCAAGCAAGGCGAAGCCGCGTGCGCCTATCGAAAATGGAACTTAACCCTGCGCTCGGCTTAGCCTCGCTTTGGTTTAATTCCGTATTTGATAAACAAAAAATATAAGTAATATATGCAATACATTATATAATACATATGAATATGAGTAAAGAAAACGCAAATTTTGAACATCCTTACATTAATTGAGATATACGCTAAAGTAAAACAGACATTGACCGAAATAAATTGAGGGATGATTTAGACACACGATGCCAAGACTTTCATTTTATGTTTCAGTGAGCGAGACTTTCATTTTATGTCTCAGTGAGCGAGACTTTCATTTTATGTCTCAGTGAGCGAGACTTTCATTTTATGTTTCAGTGAGCGAGACTTTCATTTTATGTCTCAGTGAGCGAGACTTTCATTTTATGTCTCAGTGAGCGAGACTTTCATTTTATGTCTCAGTGAGCGAGACTTTCATTTCATGTCTCAGTGAGCGAGACTTTCATTTTATGTCTCAGTGAGCGAGACTTTCATTTTATGTCTCAGTGAGCGAGACTTTCATTTTATGTCTCAGTGAGCGAGACTTTCATTTCATGCTTCAGTGAGCGAGACTTTCATTTCATGTCTCAGTGAGCGAGACTTTCATTTTATGCTTCAGTGAGCGAGACTCTCATTTTATGCTGAGACTTTCATTTTATGCTTCCATTTTATGCCGGTTACAGGATTCCGCTTATAACCGCTCTAAAATACGGTGTCCCAAACTGAAACTTTCACATTTTCCCCATATATTAACTTATTCAACAGTGATATTCGGTATACTTGATTTGCAAGGTAAAAAAATCCATTATCTTCAAAGGAAGTGGTTATATTTGCCGATTGTACGCAGGAGAAAATGGCGATTAATTTTTTCTTCATTCGCTATTAATCGGCAAAGTGGTGTTGAAAAAGACTTATTTCCAGGCGTTGTACTAAGTGTCTAAACTACGTGTGCCCAATTTAATTTCTATAAGCCGAGCTGTTCAAACAGAAATTGAAACTTAATTATAATGGTACTATTAGCCAGTTCCGGAGGACTCGTAAAGCGAGGTTGCTTATGAGGTTACTTGTATCAGAAATGACTAGACTTGACTATTTGAGTTTACCGTCGCTTCGACAGTATTTCAGTCATATAGCGACGTCAAGCTAATTACAGGTGGAGGAAAACCCCGAACGCACGGAGGCATCCAGGTAGAACCACCGACCTACCACAGGCCATCTGGAAGGCTTCCTCACATGAAAATCCGAATGACCCTGTCGGGATTCGAACACACGCGATGAGGGGCCGAATGAGTGTTAAAGTCAGCGACTTTACGCTCTCGGCCACAGAGGCCCCCTGTATCAGGAATACGGTGAACAACTGATTCATGAAAAGGTTTTGAAAACAGTTTGTCATGATCGGTTACAGGTTACCTCATTTCAGGGATGACGTTCATACTAAGGCTGCTATTCGGCAATTCGTATATTCTTGGTCTACCTTTAATCAATCAATTCAATCAATTTTATTAGCAAAATCGGCTTTGTGCCTTTGGCCATTTACAAGAGCATATACATATGGCCAAGACGTGTAAATATACAAATACAAAATTTATCATACACAGTTATATACATATATGAGTCGTATGTTAAAAAACACACACACGGTTTATATAACACAGTTATGTTTTATGTTTTAAATAATTAAATATTAAATTGTAATTTATATTAAGTTAACTATTTATGAAGCAGCATAAATAATTCGCCCTGCATTAAATATGTATCTAGCTATGTCAATAGTAGTTTTACTATTCTGACAGCTTAATAATTTATTAAAAAATATGCATGTTAGGCCAGCTTGATTGAACACCATTATTTTTCCTGAGTTACCTATAAAATGGACAACATAATAAGAAGTGAAATTGAGATTCAACAACGTTTTGGTTACATAAAGTTCAATATCTATTTTCTGTTGAAATATTCTCATATCTACCGGTTTCAATGTTTAATGAATGAGAGCATAATCTAAATCGTGTTAAAGATAATCTATGTTTGTCATTTTCAACAAACTGAAGGTAATTTTCTAATTTAAATCCTTTTTAAAAATGTTTATAATAATATTTTTAGACTGACTCACTAGGGTATCATTCCACTCCTGGATATACTGATCTCTTAATCTCTGTTTTATAATATTCGAAAAAATGTTATTAATGTCCACAGAGTGAAACATATAACCAAGACCCAAATTATCTAAATTCTTTCTAATGGTATTGCACCAATACTTGGAAGTAACTGACGCACTAGTATCAATACTGTATGTATATTGTTCATTAAAAATATAAAAGGGTAAAGAATCTGTGTTACTCAATATTCTAAGCCAGTATTTTAAAGACCGTTCTTTACTAAATAATGACAAAAGAAATCTACCTAGTTCTCCCAGAACACCGACATTTGAAGTTTGTTTTCTAACTCCAAGTATATGCTTACAGAATTTCATGTGCAACTTATCAACTTCTTTAAAATCATATATGCCCCAGACTTCAGACCCGTATAGAATAAATGGTACAACAAGAGTATCAAAAGGGTATAACTTAGTTTTCATATCTACTTTGACTCTTGAAAAAAAGGACAATAATTGATTATAAGCTATGAGCGCTTGCTCATTTAAAATCGTAACTGGTTTATTAAAAGTACCATTTTGAGCAAAATTTATACCCAAATAAATAAAATTATCAACAATTTCAATAGACTCATTATTTATATTCCAAATGAATACGCAATGGCTTTTTCTCTTTTCGAAAATACAAATTTTCTTAGTATTTATTTTTAACCCTCATTTATATGAGTACTTATAAACAGCGTTCAATTGACTTTGTAAAGTTACATGATTAGTTATGAACAGGGCAATATCATCAGCAAAGAGTAACATATATATACATAATTTATTAATATCGTTATTTATAAGGTTTTCAAAATCAATTGAATCTTTAATGTCATTAATGAAAAGAATAAATAATAGAGGTGACAGAGGCTCTCCTTGTTTCACACCAATTGACACATCAAAACAAATCTGAATATGACATAGTAACTGGATCTTTAATACATGATTTGACATTCTGATAAACAGCTTTGATCATTTTAATCATTTTACAACTTAAACCAGATTTTATTACTTTAAGCCAAAGTGCATCGTGAATAACAATATCAAAAGCCTTTTCATAGTCTATAAAAGCACAAAACAATTTACATTTCTTAGCAAGAACATTTTATATAATAGAATGAAGAATGAAAATACAATCAGTAGTGCTGTGATATTCCCTAAATCCAAACTGAGCGTCTGTAAAAACATTATTACTTTCACACCAATTATATATTCTGTTTTGTAGCATAAGAGAGAAAATTTTAGCCATAGTGTTAACAAGAGTAATGAGTTAATGAGATTTTCATAGGAGGGGGTGGGGGAGCATATCTTAAAATGGAGATAGCTTTTCATAAGACTGTATATAATCATTGTAATACTGGAACATGCTGGAAACATTAAGAATTATGTATTTTTAATCATTATTATAATTATGTGTTATTGTTTTTTCCAATGATGGTGCCGCTCTTATTAAGAAGGGCTAAAATGACTATATCCACCAGAACTAGTGAATTGGCTTCGGAACTGGAGAAATGTTGTGAAACACAGCAAGACATTATGAAAGATTGTATTTGAAACGTTCAATACATTTACTATAAATATATCTACGAATCAGAACATATTCATTTTCTTGTTCTGCTCATCAAATTGTAGATCAAAAAAAAGAACCCTTTACCTATATAACTTTATTTCTGAACTATAATACTTTTATCTGAACTGCGGATTTCATTCTAAGAGCCGTACTCTTACCCCCCCCCCCCCCCCCCCCCCCCCCCCCCCCCCCCCCCTATAGGGTTTGTGGAACATTATACCAAAACACTGTCACAAACATTGTCACATTTCACATATCAAAAGGCATGTATACGGCTTTGCTTACAGCATTACATCTTACCCCTGTGGGTTCGAGTCTGGGAGGGGTCACTTAATATGATCAAATGAGGAAGAACTGGTTTGTGGCAGGTTGATGGTTCTACTAAGGTACGGAATCCCATTAGGGTCATCGCCTTTGAATGTGTTGACCTGAAACGCGATACTCGACAGTACGATGATGAAAAGACGAAACAGCGAAACGCGATACTCGACAGTACGATGATGAAAAGACGAAACAGCGAAACGCGATACTCGACAGTACGATGATGAAAAGACGAAACAGCGAAACGCGATACTCGACAGTACGATGATGAAAAGACGAAACAGCGAAACGCGATACTCGACAGTACGATGATGAAAAGACGAAACAGCGAAACGCGATACTCGACAGTACGATGATGAAAAGACGAAACAGCGAAACGTGATAGCACAATAATGGTAGGGTGACAATGAGTGAAAAAGTTGCTTAAAAATAGGGGTAGGTGGGACAGATATTGCAACAAGCAGTGTAGTATATCAAAATGTTCGCCAGAGTTTGTAGTTTTTGAAACTGCCGGCATAAATTGGCATAAGTGCTGGCATTACAAGAAATCCAAGATGGCCGCCAAGATGATCGCCATATGAAAAACTGAAGCTAAAATATGTTAATAGTTTTCTTTTTACACATTTTAAAAACAGGGAAAAAGAAATAATTAAAACTTCTTTGAAAAAGGTCTTTTGATGATATTGATAATTTAAATAAAGTAAATCTCATATTCAAGGTCAATTTTAAGGTCAAAGGTCAAACGTTATTTCAAAATATTTTCTTCAAGGGAAAATGTTTGGTTAAAAATCATCATTTTCACAGCATTTTAGATAACAATGAACATATTACGTGAATTTGAAATAAACAATTTGTCTCAATTAAATACGTAGTAGTATCATATATATACGAGTATATATTAGTGATCTATTTTAAAATATAATGGATCATTAGAATATTTTTCATTTTTAGTTTTAAACATCTAATAAAAAAAAACATTGTTTGGTATATCATGGATGATTAAAATGATTGTGATGTTATATAATAAAGTAAAAACGTATATATTTATTAAACTAAGGTCAAGGTCAAAAGGGATATAGGGTAATAGGATAAACTTCATTAGTGTAAAAATCATAGTTCTTTTGCAAATTCATGATCTTAAGGAAATATACGGATTAAAATGTTCTGTGTAGAAAGATAGATCTTGTATATAATAATGTAATATTAAGATTAAATATGAAACTAGTTAATTCATATAAGGTATTGGTTGGTATTGATATTATAGTATATTAGTATGTACATGTATTTAACATAGGTCAACGTAGAAATAATTCCAAAACATAGTTTTGTATGTTTCTATATTTTGTCAGGAAATAAATACAGTAGTATAGGGAATGGGATAAAAAAAAAGGCATTTTCGTACCCGTACTAACACACCAGGACCTTTTGTCAAGGTGTGTTACTATAGCGCAATTTTTGCCGGAGCTACCGCGGTTTCGACAACCTTTATTGTAGTCTAAGTAGGTACACTAGCCAGGTCCAACCAGACCAGGTAGGTACAACAAGCCAGGTACAACCAGCCAGCCATGGGTACAGCACCAGAGGGATGTCGTTTTTTCCTATTAGAGAAAAGCAAACACCTAGCATAGAGCAACCCGCATACCTACAGCAACAATGGCAGTACAAGCTACATTCCAGGCGATGGGGATACGGTCCGAGAAGTCTGTGGCCACCCATTTGCTCGTCGAAAACGCGCACGAGAGCAACCTCGTTCCAGTCATAGCCGAGGTCGACTACTTGGCCGGAAACTTGGGACGCAACCACCTACGCCCCTAGAGGGACTTCCGACGTTTGTCGACGACGTGTACGTGTTTGGGTATATGTGGCGCGTATCTCGAGCCGGCCGCCTCTACTGCACAATCGGAGAAGGCGGCACCGCAAAATACATCGTCGCCAGGATTTCTACCGCCGTGCGCGAGAGCATGGGGAAGGACCCAAATGGAAAATCGAGAGGCCACATACAGGCGAACATAGTCCACACGCTTGCGACCCGAAAAAACGTCGAAGGCAGCGCTATCTTGGAGACGATCGCCAGGATCGAGTCCGACACCAAGAAAAGGGCGCTGGCCAAGTGGCGAGAGCTGTACCCGAAGACCGAACCTGCCAGAGTCTTTGTTGCAAAAGTGGACGTTTTCGAGATCCATATGGGCGAGCTGCAAGCATCTTTGCCGGCCTTCGAACTCCAGCTGTGGGCCCAAGGATATGGACTCTACTGCATAGACTACACGCAGGACTTTTCTGGGGTCCTAGACCGAAAAGCTCTTGTGGAATACCTATGCGAGTTCAAAGGGTTCTGCGAGCAAGGCGACCTGGCCACCGCAATGCATGCGAACGTCCACTGCCACGATCTTGGCGAACACCGACAACGTAGGAAAGCACGTTTGTACATGGGTGCGAAGCGAATCTGGCTACACGGTCCGCACAAAGCTGTACAACAAGGTTGTGTCAAACTTCGAGGCTGGCGTCGACTGCCCAAACGACCACCTCCTTGCATCCAGACGTACAGGCGCGCGGATGCACCCGTATCGAAGTCTCTCTGTATGCCTGCCGAGGACGAGATCTCTCGGAACACACGGCCAAAGAAGTGGTGGGAGAGGCCTTGGCCCTTGTCTCCCCCCAGAAAATAGAAGGCTAGTTTGTTGTCCAGCCACCAACAAAGCATGTTGTTGTTGTATTGGGGTTTACCGTCGCTGCGATAGTATTTCAATCATATAGCGACGTCCAGCTAATTACAGGTGGAGGAAGACCCCGAGTACACAGTGGTACCCGGGTAGAACCACCGACCTACCGCAAGCCAGCTGGAAGGCTTCCTCACATGAAAAATCCGAAGTCCCTACCGGGATTCGAACCCACAGCGGTGAGAGGCTGAGAGATTTGTAGTCCACGACTGTAACCGCTCGGCCACGGCGGCCCCCTTTCAATGAGTACACAATGCATAAATACTTAAAGGTTGTTTTACTATAGACTTTTCAAACAAATATGTCATCCTATGTATAGAAAAAATAATGTACCCTTGACATTCAAAATTCAAGCCTGATTAGGGCCTGATTTGGTGGCATAAAATTGATGATTTTAAAATGATGAAAAATATGAATTCTAATATTTAATGTTGGTATTTAATGTGTCTATAAAAACATTCAACTAAACAAATTCTTATATCAAGTTCCGCAAAGGCTGTAGTGTGTCAGGAAAGTAAATTCAAAATAATACCAGTTTATAACACAGAGTCAAAATGTTTTTCATATCTTTCATAGAGCTACTACATTAGATTGTGAATACTTAAATTAGCGTTCACTATGAGATTAGCTATAGAGTGGTCCGATTTTCCCTTTCTTTATCTTCAATTAAAATCTTTGTTTATAGCAAACTTGCTTAAATAACCTCTGTTAATAGGAACATCTTTTCTGGTCCAAAACCAGCATTTTCAAATGTAATTTAGATGTTTAAACTGTGAAAATCGATTTCATCCTCGCCGAGAGACGTTCGTTTAAACACCTCATCTGTCTATTTAACAAACTTGATTGGCACATGACACAGGTAGTTACCGATCAAATAAAAAAATATTAATAATTTATTTTATCTCTCCGAAGAATAGAAGTCTCCATTGTTATTTTCAAAGGACACAATTTGTATTTTACTTGCAGTGCATCTGGCTGTGTAGACATGTACAGTGTTATACATAGCCGCAGAGTGAACACATTCCATAAATTGTAATAACTGTTCAGTGCAACTTATAAACCTATTTCTGTTCACATTGTATAAAGCAATAAATTCGATCGGCATGTTTTTTCTCTGTCCGTATTTGATCGCTAACTAAATATCGCAACAGTTCGGTCAAAAGATGGATTGATGCAAAATGGCAAAAGTGAAAGGTTTTTTTTTGTTATGTTTTTTCGCAATAGATAATTACAATAAGGGCTATTAAAAATATGTATGAAATTGTGATAAATTAATTAAAAATCGTCAGAATCTACATACACAATTCAGAATTTGTCAGTTTGTCAGTTTAAACTTAGGATTTAATAATAAATTTATGATAATAAGAATAAATCACAATCCTATCTATCTACATGTCGAGCATTTAAACTGTTCGCCATGGAAATCTGTTCGCTATATTTAGATCGTTTATGAGATAGTTATTCCTCATATTGGTTACAAGGAACCTCGAATATAGCGAACAAAAAGTCACGGTCCCGACAAATTCGCTATAAATGAGTTTTACTGTACATATATTGGGATTTATTATCGTCTGAAACCGTACTTGTGAATTCTGTGTCAGATGTTGCAATTCTTCAAGCAAACACTTAATCTGCAGAGCTTTTACATTATTTTATCATGATAGGTTGATAAAGTGTTGATTATTTGTCTTTAAAATCATTTCTTATATCAGCCAAATATACTAAGCCAATAAAATGAAAATCATTAGAGAAGTTTGAACATCTTGATTCATATTTTAAATGGCATGTAATCAGATATCCATGAATCTTTCAAGCTTGTACACATGCAAGTTTGGTATGTCCGTGTAGAAAATAGATGTCTCGTTATAGAGCAGAATTTTTTATGTGAATCCCGTGCCAAACGAGGCTCCATGATGATCAGTTGCATTACTTCTGAAATGCACCCCCCCCCCCGTAATCCCAGTCTTATATATGGACGTTGTTTATCAGTTCAAAATGAAGAAAGGGCAATTCCAATTAAGCACGATGAGGGTTAAATGTATTCATAACTTAACTTTCATTGATTTTCTTGTCATATTTGTTTTGTTCACAACTAAACAACATTGTGACTGGAAGAGAAGTAAATTATTGTTAAATATATTTGAATACCCAAAATCCCCCTTCAGTTATATTCGCAATATGCCAATATAATTACACTTGTCCTCTTTGATTTCGCCAATACATTTAAGCACTCATTACCAGTATATCATTATCAACGTCCTATATCTAACGAACGTATTTTTCTTTTCTTTTCCTTTTTTTATTGTGGATAGGCCGCTTTAGATTTCAAAACGTTTTGCATGATTTGACGCCATGAAATGTGTTTTTTCCATTCATTTTTTTATTAAATACAAGATTTACGGCAACTTAAAACACACACACACACACAACAACAACAACAAATGAGGAAACAAACCACGTGTCTAGATATTAATTATGATATTGATCAATACCTACAGGCGTATATTTTATCGCGAATACTTAGGATTTTATCACGTTTTCGCTTGCTCCTTAATCCATTCGTAATCCGTTCCCACCATTTGCAGCTGATGTTGACAGGATGGGTCAACTCTTTATAGAAATCATGTGGCTTGTTTTGTCAGATATCGAACATTCATATCAGGAAATGAGCTAACAGGAGCAGTGCGTTACTTATAACATGGTATTTACACTTAAAGTTATATTCATTTATACGAACAGCGGTTTAACGTTCCGCCCAACACTTGCCAGAAGGTCTGTTTGTCAGCCTCCGTTTTTTCTTCATTCACGTTTCTGTTTTTAATAAGTTTTCACGAATGCATTATTATTTGACAGTGTAGTGTCTAATTTTACCTTCAAATACTATCTAGAATAAACAACAATCTCCGGTAATAAAACAAGGAGATGGGGAAAAGGTTACTCATTCAACGGTAAATGTGAAAAATAAATCTAAAATAGGGAACAAAGGAAGACAGATGAAATTAGCATCAGTAAATAAAAGTTCATTATATATTGTCGATTTTGGATTGATTAATTGATTAATAATTGGGAAATACATTGACCAAGAACCATAACTCTGTCTTGACCAATTTCTGAATTATCTTCCTTAGTTTTATCATGAATTTCTGTCAAGAGCATAACTCATTTACTATATACTTGAAAACTATGTGCAAGCTACTGGCTTAAAAACTTGTCACTTCATATATAAATTGATGACATCTAGGACAAGAGCAGTGAGAATGAAACATGAACCTATATCGCCTTACTTTTTCATTTTTCATTTACGACCCCCTCACCCCCGGAGATCTTGTTTATGCCCATATATATATATATATATATATATTCACGACAATATGGGGTGATCGTACAAAACCTAATTAAGTGGCGCAAATATCAAACCAATATATGTGGTGATATGTATATATTTAATATATATACGCCACATAAATAGGTCTTATTTAGTTTTGCATTTAAATCGTCTTTCTTATTAAATTATGCTCAAATCATTTTCAAAAAACTCGACCTTATTTAGTATTGCATTTAAAGGAAATCATATTTTTGCAAAGTCAACACAACAATAAATATTTTCCGAGTTGTTTATCGAAAGAAAAACATGCAATCTTCCAATTTAATCTTAAATTTCTGTAAAAACTAAGGACGTTAGACAATAATATGTACATTATTCCTTTTTTACGGTTGCTATATTGAATGATGCACACTCAACTTGCTCTAAGTAAAATACACTTATCTCTTATATTAAAAACATTTGTGATCTGAAAATGTGGGGCGTTATATATTTTCAGCTAATATTCGTATACATTGTATCCAAATTTAATTTCAGGTTTTAGACAAACATAAACAATTCACACTAAACATTAAATGTGAACAAATTTATTTGGTTTAAGGCTTTTATTATGAGCGATGTAATTCAGTCTTGCAAGATCGCACAAAAACTTAAAATGGGTTGGCTCATATCAAACCAGTTTATGAGGTGTTATATATTTAATCTTAAATTTCTGCAAAAACGTAAGACAATTAAATGTACTCTATTCCATTTTTTCACGGTTGCTACATTGAATGATGCACACTGAAATTGCACTAAGTAATGTACAATTATCTCTAATATTAAAAACATTTGTGATCTGACAATGTGAGGCGCATATATATATATTTTAGCTCACATTCGTATATCCAAATTTAATTTCAGTTTTTACACAAACACAAACAATTCACACTAAACATTAAAAAGTGAAAAAATATATTTGGTTTAAGGATGTTATTATGAGCGATGTAATTCAGTCTTGCAAAATCGCACAAAATCTATGTATTAGTTCAAGGTCAAGGTCTCACTTGAAGGTCACATGTCATACTGTTATAATGTTGGAATATTTTGTGTCCTCTCTGTATCTCTTGAATCTCTTATGCGGATTTAAACTTTTTACCAGAAGTGGCAACCATACTGAAATGAAGTGCAGATCATGTGCAAGTTTCATTTTCATTGGGTCAAGGTCACAGTATGAAGCAACATGTCATATTTATATAATGCGAAAATAGTTCATGTTTGTTTATTCGTCCCCTACAGATGTTTACACAAGAGGGAACTGTAAGTTTGCCCTCCTTCCTTCTGTCTATCCGTTCAACCAAATATCAGATCAAAATTCTGGTGAAAATGGTAAAGAAATAAGTCAAAATGTGCATAACCGTTAGATGTCTTGTGTTTTGCAAGCAACAACAGACTTGTTTAGTTTTAAAAAGTGCTTATCCATTTGTCAAAGGTAGTTCAACTTCATTACCTTTCTTCGGGCCTATATTGCCCACTCTCAACGAAGCTCTTGTTTCACGTTTGATTTAATAAATGATGCAAATTCAATCTCGCCCTTAGTGGTGTACAATTATCTCTAATATCAAAAACATTTATGTTTTGTAAATGTGGTGCGTATATATATTTTCTGCAAATACATATATTTCACACCGCAAATCGGTAAATGCAATGTGTGATTTCTAGCTTAATTTATAGGTATTGTTTAATTATCTTATGAAGTATAACTATATCCATATGATTTAGTTTTGTATTTAGAAAATAGCCTATTCTTCAAATATCACAACATAACAATGAATTTGTTCTGAGATGTTAACCGAAAATAAACATGCAAAAATCATATTTTATCTTTAATTTATGTCAAAAAAAGGGGGGACAATAACTTGTGCACGATTCCAATTTTCTCATTCAATCTCGCACTTAGTGATGTACAATTATCTCTAACATTAAAAAACATTTGTTTTTAGAAAATGTGCAGCGTATATATATATTCTGCGAGTATGTACAAATATACCTTTCTTCGGGCGTATATTGCCCACTCTCAACGAAGCTCTTGTTTAACGGTTGCTTTAATGAATGATGCAAATTCAAACTCGCCCTTAGTGATGTACAATTATCTCTAATAGTACAAACATTTATGTTTTGAAAATGTGAGGCGTATATATATTTTCTGCAAATGCATATATTTCACCCCCACAAATCGGTAAATGCAGTGTGTGATTTCTGGCTTAATTTATAGGTAATGTTTAATTATCATACGAAATAAAGACTCAATGCCATTGACTGATATAGCCAGTATATCATATACAATGTAAATAAATGTCACTTAATAGTATGCAACAGATCTATTCGTTCCTTCATAAACAACACAAATTGAAATTGAGCCAATGTTAATCCAGGAGATACATGTAGATGCAAAGTGGTAGCCGATGTCCACGCTACAAGACTAGGTAATAAATCTAATGGCTAAAATTCAAATATTTATAGAGCAGCAGTTATCAATAACAAAGTATTTAAATCGGTTTTGATAAGAAATTATGCTCAAAGCATTTTCCAAATTATTTAGAATTTCATTTGAAAAAGATATCATACTCTTGTAATGTAAACACAACAACAAATGTATTTCGAGATATTAATCGAAATAAAAACATGCAATTATAGAAATCTAAATATAAATTTATGCAAATACTTCAGATAAAAAATGTACACGAGATCATTTGTTTTTTCAAGTTTTCTATAATGAATGATGCAATCTCAGTATGCACTTAGTGATCTGCGTACAATCTATTTAGATATAACTAACAATCGTTTGTTTAAAAATATGCAGCGTATATATTTTTTCTGCGAACATATATATTTTTCCCGCAATTCGATAAATGCAGTGTTTGATTTGTGGCTTAATTTATAGGTTATGTTTGATTGTTATTAAAACATAGGCTTAATCCAATGTCAGATATAACAAGTATATCCCGTAGAATGTAAATCAGTGACACCCAATATTTTGCAACAGTGTTCATTTCATGTCCGCTCATATTGTGGATAGGAAGGCTCTAGTTTGTTACTCGCCGATATCCCTTTTCGTTCATTCGTTCATATACAATGCAAATTGATACTCATTTGAGGCAGTGATGTCATGGTGCCAAAGCTTCTGTGAACGTCACGCACAGTAACACGGCGTCAATGGTGTTCTCGACATGTTTAGGGCGGCCGAAAGTGTCCATCGCATAGGTTTCAATTCAATGTCCATGATAAGGCCCCTGAAACATAATATACTTTGAAAATTAATCAAATGGTCGCATTGAGTATTGAAATCAACTTCTTCTTTTATAATTACGTGTATCACTCTAAAATAATTATGATGGTGAACTGTCCAAATGCTAATAATACATAATACGTATATTTTCTTTAAGTCCATTTAACACACGCATTCAGTGTTACAAACTATCACTGTTTCTTGGATACTTTCAGCTAGTAGAGTATTGCTATAGATCTGTTTGAAACACTTTTCCCCCATTCGATTATTTGCTAGTCTCCAGCGGGATCGTGGCGTTAAATCATTGTGTATCTGCACGACGTACCCAACGGACATCTTTTGCTGGTTGTTCCCCGTTGTCCTGTGGTGTTCTCGTAGAAAAGCGGTCAGGTATTCGCTTCTCCATCTCTGGGAGTAGTCGATGATGACCCTCTGTTGTCTAGCGAGTTTTAGAACGTCAGTGGGATTTTCCGTCTCAGAAGTGCACAATATTTGTGTAACGTAAGCCTTCGGTAGCGTCTTTTTCTTTCTGTCGTATAACAGGTGTGCTAGTTTCAATATCTCCGTGACATCAAAATTGGAAGTGTCGTGGGTAAGTTGTTTGTTATTTGAAATAGCCTCAATCTCTGTCAACTGTTCTCAGCATCTCAAATTGATAAATGCACGTGCCAGCGTTTTCTTCGGTGCAGTTTTGTGAGGCTAATCAACAGCAATACAATGGCGCACATTTTAGAATAAATATCAATGTGATTCCCCTGTTGCCAACCTTCTGCTGTAAAGTTGGGGACTTGAAAAGTCGCTTCAAAGATGCTTGGCAATCACGTTGTATTGTTGTATTGGGGTTTACCGTCGCTGCGATAGTATTTCAATCATATAGCGACGTCCAGCTAATTACAGGTGGAGGAAGACCCCGAGTACACAGAGGTACCCGGGTAGAACCACCGACCTACCGCAAGCTAGCTGGAAGGCTTCCTCACATGAAAAATCCGAAGTCCCTACCGGGATTCGAACCCACAGCGGTGAGGGGCTGAGAGATTTGTAGTCCACGACTGTAACCGCTCGGCCACGGAGGCCCCCTTGGCAATCACGTACCCACAGCATCTTTCATCTCGTTCTTTGTCGCTGGTCCAATTTCACGCGCAACTCGACAATTTTTGACAAAACATTTGCACAAATGCTATAGGTCATTCTAGCTTCTTGTATTTCCCAAACCTGTCAAAGTCCACGATATGTAAAATACTTGACGTATACTGTTGAGGCCTAGTACTTGGCGGTCTAGAAGTGTTTATCCAGAAAGCAGGTGTACTAGACGTGGAATCAGGTTTGTGTTCTCTACTCTCCTGCATGTAGTCTGTTCACGGTGTTGTGACATTCCATACTGACCACTGAGATTCTATTGCCAACTACTTCGGACTTTCAACCAAAACTGAGAATCATTAAGTTGTGTCGTGCTTATTCCCCTTGTGAAAAGATCTGCAGGATTGTCTACCGTAGGACAATTCTTCCAGGTATTGTCACTAGTGATTTCACGGATTTCTTGAACACGGTAAGGTACAAATCTCTGAATCTCCAATACGTCACATTATTAATAATCAGGATTTTTTTCGCATGCTGTCCAAGTCTAGCACCTAATAATGCCCCCATTCGTTCAAGTCGGGGCAGTGTAATCTGCTTCAGCGGGGCGACGCAAGTTTTCGCTTTAACCAGTGAAAAGTTGTCTCCATTGCTTAGGTATAACCCTGCATCATATGATTTTGTACAAGTATCTACAAAAATATATAGCTTGATGTCAGCGGAATTGTGGGATCCGAAGATAGGGAAATAAGTTCTCGGAAGCGTGATTTCCAAACATGTTATGTGTCAAGGGCGAGGGGCAGGTACCAGTCATATTTCTCTTTCCACAGATCTTGAATCATGAGTTTGGCGCGAACAGTGACCAAACTCAAATGACCGAGTGGGTAAAAAATTCTTGAAGATTTTAGCTAAATGAGACGTTTGGTCCGTTTCTCGGAGAAATATGCTTATTTTTAAAATGACAAATTGTCTGCATATGTGACCCATCTCAAACCGAGAATTTTAGCGGTTGTGTCGGACTGAAGAACGCCGTCTGTTGCTGCCATAATTTTCAAAGCATCCCTGCTAGACACCCATAATCTGAGATTAAACCCCGCGCTTGCCAACATGTCACGCGACTCCTGGAAGTATTGTTGTAAGTCGGACAAGTTATACAAAATATTGCTTGCATATATTCTCGAGCAATGTGTACACCGACGGCTGGACCCACACTTTAAAACTATATGCTCCCCTGAGCAATTGTAGCACAGTTTGTTTTGGTTCACAATAGCGTAATTAGTAACTTTGTTTTTTAAGTGCAGTTGGGCTCAAAATTCACATTTTCTTTTCTTTTTTCATTGTTTGGCTAAGCAGAGTTCTGAAGAAAAAAAAATGTCGGACACTTAAGTGATTTTGCTTTTTTCCGATTGTCAGAAATAAACTTTTGGCTGGTACATACTTTCCGATGGTGTGTTTGACTGGTTCTCGGTCTCCAAGACTCGGATCTCTTGTAGTATGGTTTTATGTAACCCTGAAAGTACCAAGTTACTATCCCTTTTTTCCTCGTGCTAAATGTTTGCGGATCTCACCTGGTGCAAAGATGATCGGCACGAGCAGACTTATGTAGGCTAAATGATTTTGACCGAGTGATTCGAGACCATATAGCTAGTAACGCCGTTTTTAGGTGCGGGTAACTGTATCAAAGCTTGCACATACGCATGAATGATTTTTTTAACTTGTTAATTGCTTATTAGAGTTGGAAAGCATAAACACTGCAATGATTCTATCAGCTTCATCGATAAATGAACATTGAACGCCTGAAAGTGATGCGTAAATAGGTCTTATTTTGTATCGCATTTAAATCGTTTTTGTTTAGAAAATCGTTGTGCAAAAGTCTACCTTATTTGGAGTTGCATTTAAATGATTTTGTATTCTTGCAATGTCAACACAACACCACTCGATTTATTCTGAAATGTTAAACGAAAAAAAAAAAAGAAAAAAAAAGAAAAAAAAAAAAAAGCATGCAATTATCCAATTTTAGTTTTTCTGCCCTTGAAAATGACAGAAAAAAATGTAAAAGCTCACATTACAAGACACATTAAACATATTATTACCTGTCCAGGTGAACGACTGGTTAGAGCGTCCATCCCGGACGGAAGTTTTGGTCCGACATACTGAAGTCGCAAAATATGATCCTAGTATAGCTCCCTTGCTTGGCGCTCAGCATATAATTGTCTTTCCAGGACTGGTTGGCCCGCAGGCCCGGTGTCAGAAAATGTGACTTGATTTGACATCATGCTAAATTGTCTACGGCGTGATACTGCAGTGTGGTAACACACTTAAATATCACCAAAATTATCAGCACTTTAATATGTAATGGCGGTATAACTTTGTCAAAGTTAACAACCACAATATTTAGTCAGTTGATACATAAATGAAGCACATTCTCTTATCAGCTTACATGCATATTCCACATATATAGGTCTTCTTTATTATTGCAATTTAATGACATCATACATTTACAATGTGTTAATTTATTCAGTTGTATATGTAAAAGGTATGACCTCGAAAGCGAGACCATGCACATATCATATTTTTAATTTAAATTTAAACAAAACTAAAGACTCATAAAAGAAAATAAACACAAGTACATACAAGTAAATAAATATATATATAATATACACATTTTTATGGTTGATATAACAATTCAAATTTAACCTGACATCTAGCGATATTCAATTTATCCTAAAATTATCAAATTTTGTGTTTTGCAACTGACGGTATATACAAGTATATACATTTCCTAAGCATATATATTTCACTCCGCATTTCGGTATATACAGTGTGATTACTAGCTTAACTTCAAGTTAATAGAATGTCTATTCATTTTCATCGCAGAAAGACTTAATGCTGCCCAAGAACATATGAGAGTAATTTGATATGGCTTATCAGGACTGATCTGCATATTGTGGGGATACTGAATTGATCTTGCTGTGAGAAGTGTTTGCATAGTTTCATGGTCAGTAAACAGTTGGTGCTTGTAACGGTATAAGAAAAACTGGGATGATCTTGTAGAAAGCCGTCATTACGAGTATGATTGTATTATTTGATTCTCAAATTTACGGCTGTACATTTTTCTGACAAATGTTCATGAAATGCTCATGTTAAAACCAAGATTAATCAATGGCTGTAATTAAAACAAGAGACCCAAGGCCATAAACGCTCACCAGTGTAAATCAGCATATTCAAGATGATTTTTTCTATAAGGAAATCAAATGACAAACCAGAGTTTTCAATTATTTTTTCTATTTGTTGCCATGGCAACAAGTTCTTATGTCACTGTATTTGAGCAATTTTGTAAGGCCACCTAAGGATCATACATCCAAGTTTATCAAATCTGTCCACGTTCAAGAGAGATTTAAAGTTTCAATTAGTTTTTCTATTGTGCATGGCACAAGTTCTATGGATCAACTTATTACATTGTAGAGGCCCACCCAAGGATCATACATGCCAAGTTTAATCAATTCTGTCCAGCGGTTTCAGAGGAGATATTTTCAAAGTTTTCAATTAGTTTTTCATTTGTTGCCATGGCAACCAGAGTTCTTCATGGATCAACTTATTTGAGCAATTTTTGTAGAGGCCCACCCAAGGATCATACATGCCAAGTTTTATCAAATTCTGTCCTGCGGTTTCAGAGGAGATGATTTTCAAAGTTTTCAATTAGTTTTTCTATTTGTTGCCATGGCAACCAGAGTTCTTCATGGATCAACTTTATTTGAGCAATTTTTGTAGAGGCCCACCCAAGGATCATACATGCCGAGTTTTATCAAATTCTGTCCAGCGGTTTCAGAGGAGATGATTTTCAAAGTTTTCAATTAGTTTTTCTATTTGTTGCCATGGCAACCAGAGTTCTTCATGGATCAACTTTATTTGAGCAATTTTTGTAGAGGCCCACCCAAGGATCATACATGCCAAGTTTTATCAAATTCTGTCCAGCGGTTTCAGAGGAGATGATTTTCAAAGTTTTCAATTAGTTTTTCTATTTGTTGCCATGGCAACCAGAGTTCTTCATGGATCAACTTTATTTGAGCAATTTTTGTAGAGGCCCACCCAAGGATCATACATGCCAAGTTTTATCAAATTCTGTCCAGCGGTTTCAGAGGAGATGTCTTTTAAAGCAAATTGTTGACGACGGACGACGGACGAAGGGTGATCCCAATAGCTCACCCTGAGCACTTCGTGCTCTGGTGAGCTAAAAACATGAAATCTGCCCATCCATCCATCATAGACCTTCACTATTTGAGTCCCACTAAATGATTTCAAAATAATGAAGACACATACACAGATCTTTCTTTCCGCGGTGATTTACCTATATATACGTTCAATCGTATACAATACCAATTGATAATAATTGATTAATGTGTATTCAGGAGACAGATACATGGGTATAGAAAATGGTCACGGTACACCAGAAGCAAGCATATTTGAACAAGTAAATGAGCAAATATCTGATAATTATATAACAGCAGTTAACAATTACACACCGGGCCGACCAGACCTGGAAAGACAATAATATGCTTAGCGCCAAGCAAGGGAGCTACACTGGTATCATATTTTGCAATTTCAGTATGTCGGGATCGAAACCACGACCTCCTGAGTGTAACAATGGATTTGCATCACTCTTTTCATCAATTTGAAAAAAAAATGAATTCGTGTGTTTTTGTCTTATAAATTTAAAATTAGAATTGGATAAGTGCACATTTTCTGCTTTCATACATTTTTAGTTATCCTCAGGACAAAAATTGGAACAGGCAAACGGACAGACAGACAACTTTGACAAAAACAAAACATTTCCCCCATATAAATATAGGAGGAGACATAATAAAAAGGAAGTACCATATAAAAAGCCCATTTTAGCATGGTATCTGATCATGAGCAGAATGCATTACACCGAGAACACCACAGATACCTGCCAGTTAATTGGCCATTGTGTATAATTACCAGCATATCTGTGTGAAAGCAACACCCTTTATATTGCTGATGAGGAAGTCATAATTTAAATTGATAAGATTTTAATGTACACTGTCGTCATTAATGGGCATGCATCACTACGTATGGAGATAGGATAAGGCTTGACTCGACTGTTTAAAAATATAATGTTTATAGCCACAATTGAACAAATTAGATTTTCATTGTAAAACAAAATACAGTGTATATAGGCACAATATGAGACAACATGAAATTAACACTTTTGTATAATATTTAGTCACATTGTACGTGATATATTTGTCATATTTGATATTGGAATTGAGCATATAATCTAATGATAATCAAACATTACATGGATAATTAAGCCAGAAATCATGTACCGCATTACGGGGTGAAATATATATGTGCAGAAAATATATCTTTTAGATAGGAAAGCATTTTAAATACCATTCATGCAGTCATTTCAATTATGGCATGTTAAACTATCATAAGATAGTCCAGCAAACATCGTTCATGGCGTTTAATAAGCGTTGTACTTATAAATCCTTGTATCCATGGGGGATTTACTTGACCCCAGATGACTTGTAAGATAACATTGCCATTCACGTAATACGTAGAAAAAAATGGGGTGTTATATATATATTTACAGGTAAAAAATACGGGGTGATATGTATACATCGCTCAGTTATAAACCGGATTGGGGGTGGTCAGTATAAAGGGAGATCAATGCTACGAGCGCGTATATATGGTTTCCATGTGAAACCTATTTAATGGGTTGTATACTGTAAATACTGCATGAAAATAGGGTTCAGAAAAAGTGGGGTGTTATATACACCCCACATTTTTTTTCCACCCCACAAAAAAGGTTTCATATTGGAAAACATCCCACATCTAAGTAATCTCTTAGTGTGTGTATATATATATATATATATATATATATATAATTTATATGCTTTGTGTTTAGGTCTTTGAACAACAACACTCTTTGGCCATGTCCTGTTACTACAGTATTTTATAAGGACACACTATTTAAGTTTGAATCCCAGAATAAACTATTTAAACTATTAACATACGAGGGCGAGTCAATTAATAACCAGCCTAACCTATTTCGGGTTGAGATCTACCTCTTCTTTTTCAATATAATTTCCCTCCAGGGTTATTCACTTGGACCAACGGTGTTCAAGGGCCATCAGCCCAGAAGTGAAGAAGTCAGGATCCTTTCCATGGAACCACTCCTCAACTGCCACCACGACTTCTTCGTCAGACCGGAAATGACGTCCACGTATATCCTTTTTCAAATTTGGAAAAAGGAAGAAGTCGTTAGGAGCCAGGTCTGGTGAGTAGGCAGGGTGCGGTATTAATTCAAACCCATTTCGCTCCACAGTATCCATTGCAACTTTACAAGTGTGGACTCTTGCATTGTCCTGTTGCAGCAAAACACCTTTGGAGAGTTTACCACGGCGTTTTCCTCAGCTGGTCTAGCAAGTCTGCATAGTATGCTCCGGTTATTGTACTTCTCTTGGGTAAAATGTCCAACAAAATAACGCCCTTTGTGTCCCAAAATACTGTGGCCATCACTTTGCAAGCAGATGGTTGAGTCTTGAACTTCTTTGGCCTAGGGGATCCCGGCCCTACCCACTGACGACTCTGGGCTTTATTTTCTGGTTCATAATAATGCACCCAAGTCTCATCCACAGTAACTAGACGCAAAAGGAATTCATCTTTTGACTTCAAACGCTTCAACAACGCACTGCATACTGATGCTCTGATACTGATGCTCTCGTTGCCATTTGCTCATTGCTAAGGGATTTTGGGACCCAACGGGCTGTAAGCTTGCGCATCCCTAAACGATCATGCAAGATTGTTGAAACGGTACCATGTGAAATGCCTAATGCCTGTGCTATTTCTTCAACCTGACTTCGCCTATCTGAGTATACCAGATCTCTGACTTTATTACACATTTCTTCGTCGGTGGCATCAACTGGGAGTCCAGACCTGGCTTCATCTTCTAAAGACGTTCTACCGCGTTTAAACTCCCCAACCCAGAATTTAACTTGAGAATAAGATGGTGCAGAAGACCCATACACATCAACTAACTCAATATGTATGTCCTTACCAGTTTTACCTTTCAAATGCAAGTACCGAATTACAGCACGGTATTCCACTTTTGATGAAAAACTTGCTTTTACATCACTAGCCATGTTTGACATTCAATATCTGACAAACAAATGACCGTATACATGTGTAGTTTTGTACACAGGTATAGTACATGTATTGAAACAATGCGTGAAAATCGTGGATGTCTCGGTTGATCGGAGATGTCATAGGCTGGTTATTTATTGACTCGCCCTCGTACAATAGTCATGATGAATAATAAAAGTCCCAACTATAATTTATAGGACAAAGAAAGATAACTCTTTCTGTATCATTGTTTATTTCACATCTTGTTGTTTCACAAAAAAGAAAGCCAGAACCACTATAGAAAGCTATTATGAAAAAAAAAGAAGAAAAAAATACATGTAGAAAAAAATACAAGTATCTAAAATCGGTATGCCTGAATGCCTCCAATTCAATAACAAATATTCATATTCAATAGGTTTGACATAGTTCGTTGTCTTTATACATGCAACAACGAGAGTGTTCTTTGGAACTCATGTGTCACCTGCTGAAGCATGACAGAAAAAGTGTCCGCACAAACGTGACAGAAAAAGTGTGATGGACAGACGACAGGAAAGTAATTCCTATGTGTCACCTCTGCATACAGCAGGTGACACAATAAAAGTACAGAATAACTGAACTTATACATCATATTATCATCAATAGTATAAATTTAATCGGCCATTTTATACATCACCTTCGATTACTTTTCTTTATCTATCTTCTGATACTGTCAACATCTCTTTCGAGTGTTCTAGACAGGTCTGCGCACCGAGTTGTTAGTAGAGTGAGAATTATAAAATGGCCCGAGTCGGAGCCGACTACAGACACGGTGAGACTGAATAAAAGTGGATAGCTTGATAGCCTAGTAAGCATGAAATAAGAAGAGAAAGAATAAGATAAAAACAACGCTTTTCTGGTCCAGCAAGTACAACTTTTGTGCAACATTTGAAATGTCTATACATATAACAAATAAAAGTTAAATCCTTATGTCAGCTAGAGTCTAAAATATATTGTAAGAAAAAAAATAGTGAAAAAAATATGAGTGGCTGACCATTATACATGTACATTTATAAACTATCTGTACGTATATATTAAAATGTTATCCTATTGTGGATCTGAACTTCAAAGTTGATTTTTAATTATGTAGATATTTCAGAACAACATGTAGATTTTAAGAGCTCCATGTATTTCAAAATGGGGGAATGATTCTATGCATTATATTTTCTTATGTATCATTTAAATATAAACTATTAAAACAATAGGTAATGAACTCCAAAATTATTAAATTAACCTTATACATAATACAAAAATTGAAACAAAACAGATACTACAAAGTTAAATAAATATAAACAAGAGGGCCATCATGACTCTAGACCGATCACCAGAGTACCATCAGCTTAATTAAACAATTCAGTTTAACCTTGATTAAAATTCAAGATAAAAAAATACAATTTCAAAGTTTTTATACAGACTACTAGTACATGTATATAAGAACTAGCCAACCATCAGCAGGCCTTATTTTTGAGGGGATCAAAACAATATATGATGATAGTATAGGATCATGGGCGTATCATGGGTTCAAAACAGAATATAATTCAGTGCAATGGTTTGAGAAGAGAAGAAAACTAATATTATGTCAATTATTGCACAAATTACTTCAAGACATAGCAAGGCACATCCAAAAGGTATAATTAGGGTCTGTCTACTAATTGAGGCACATCCAAAACTCAACATGTTTGCATCTTTCGGCCTGGTTTAAAGATAACAAAAAAGAAGCAAACAAAAAACAAACAAAAATATATAAAGCAAAACTACTGGTTTCACCATTATTTACAATGTATTCAAAGAAACTTATTCCATATATTAAATAAACAAGAGGGCCATGATGGCCCTGAAACGCTCACCTGAGTACCATTGCTACAACTGATTACAAGGTTTTTAAACAGACAAGAATTCTGATATAACTCAATCTTAAACATTTTAGCCCTGACAATACTACACACCAAATATATAAGCACTGGGCCTTATGGTTTCAGAGGAGAAGACTTAGTGCGGGGTCATTTATCTCCAAAGGGCCACCATTTTGAAAATCTTGATAATAATCCATTAGATGATACTACATACCAAATATCTAATCTCTAGGCCTTATGGATTCATAGAAGAAGATTTTTAAAGATTTTCCTATATAACTCTATGTTAAACAAATGACCCCTGGTGCGGGGGCATTTATCACCATAGGGTCATGATTTGAACAATCTTGGTAATGAACCATTAGATGATGCTACATACCAAATATCTAATCTCTAGGCCTTATGGATTCATAGAAGAAGATTTTTAAAGATTTTCCTATATAACTCTATGTAAACAATGACCCCTTGCGGGGGCATTTATCACCTTGGTATGATTTGAACAATCTTGGTAATGAACCATTAGATGATGCTACATATGAAATATCTAAGCTCTAGGCCTTATGGATTCATAGAAGAAGATTTTTAAAGTTTTTCCTATATAAATATATGTAAAACAAGTGACCCCTGTTGCGGGGGCATTTATCTCCTTAGGGCTATGATTTGAACAATCTTGGTAATGAACCATAAGATGATGCTACATACCAAATATCTAATCTCTAGGCCTTATGGATTCATAGAAGAAGATTTTTAAAGATTTTCCTATATAACTCTATGTAAAACAAGTGACCCCTGGTGCGGGGTCATTTATCACCATAGGGTCATGATTTGTACAATCTTGGTAATGAACCATTAGATGATGCTACATACCAAATATCTAATCTCTAGGCATAATGGATTCATAGAAGAAGATTTTTAAAGATTTTCCTATATAACTCTATGTAAAACAAGTGACCCCTGGTGCGGGGGCATTTATCACCGCAGGGCTATGATTTGTACAATCTTGGTAATGGCCCATAAGATGATGCTACATACCAAATATCTAAGCTCTAGGCCTTGCAGTTTTGCAGAAGAAGATTTTCAAAGTTTGCATTTTTAAAATCTATTTTTAGCTCCTGTGACCTACTTTTTTAACCAATCTGAATAATTTGTACAACTTTGATAGAGGGCATCATAAAGATGATTCCTGTGAAGTTTGGTCAAAATCCCTTCAGCGGTTCATGAGGAGATGTTGTTTAAAGCAAATTGTTGACGACGGACGCACGCACGCACGGACGACGGACGACGGACAAAAGGCGATCACAATAGCTCACCATGAGCACGTTGTGCTCAGGTGAGCTAAAAAGAATAAAAAAAAACTTTGAAACAATTCCCATGATATTTACAACAAACATACAAAATTGAAATTAATAATGGGAGTTAAATAATATTCTATATTTAAAATATTCTATATTTAAAATATTCTATATTTTAAGTATTACAAGAGAATATTGATCCTCTCCCTTAAGAAACTAAAGCCAATGCTGTGGGGCCTTATTTTTCAAGGGATCAACTTCATTTTAGCAAAAATTGTAGAAAAAAAGGGCAACCATTTGTACCAAATGAAATTAAATTCTGATCATTGATTTCAGAGATGATCTTTGAAATTTTCGATATTGAGTATAAAAAGAAACTGGCCAATGCCAATAAGGTATCATCTTCATTTTAGCAATTATGATAGATGACTATAAGGTGACCATTTGTGTCAAAGGAAATTAAATTCTGACCACCCGTTTCAGAGGAAATTATTTTTATTTATTTTTTTAAAAATGGTGTTGGCTGCCATGGCAACCAAAGTTCTACATGGATCAAGTTTATTTTAGCAATTTTTGTGGAAGTTCACCCAAGGATAATTCATGCCAAGTTTCATCAATTTCTACCCAGCAGTTTCAGAAGAGATGTCTTTTAAAGCAAATTGTTGACAACAGATGGAGGATGATCCAAATAGCTCACCTAGAGCATGTTGTGCTCTGGTAAGCTAAATAAACAAAACAAAATTAAATCTTATTGGACCAAGAACATTAACATTATGCATTTTAAAAGATATATGAAAATAATTGCAAAACAGTTTGGCGAAGAAATGTAAGCAAAGTAATTAAAATGTATTAGATAGGGGACTTTTTGTTATCAAAGTAAATACAGTAAATGTTTCCACATGCCACTCAACTTACTTGTATAACTTTGACACTGATTCCATCCACCTTACATACAGCTACGCAATAGTTTCATACTAAGTGATGTATCTTATCAATCTCACTTCCCTAATAAAAATAATTTATTTCAATTCTTACATTGAATTAGTTTAGGCATAATAAATTCCCAATAGCTACACTTGGATATCATGTGACCTTTTCAATGTTTACAGAAATATTCAAATAAAGGCAAGGATTACCCAATAGCTACACTAGGATATCATGTGATTTATGGTCGACATAGTTTACACATGTTTGTGATACGAGTTACTGACAGTGAGCAGCTGACTGTTTAGCAGCTATGAATGAGATATATCCTGTAAAATAGGCAAAAGTAGCAATGTGTCAACACTGGTCCGAATGACCTGTATGAAAGCGCTAAAAGGATCATGGGTAAATCATGGCTGCGCCACTTAGACCTCCTGGAGTGGAGATTGCATTGCAATGGATAAGTAACATAAATGAAATTTTTTGTGCCAGTGGAAGGAATGTTTTTTTTGTGTGTTTTTTTTTTTCGTTGTATATGACACTTAGAGAGAAAAATACTTATCTGCATATGATACACAAATGACAGCATATTCCAAAAATTCATGTAAAAGTGAAAGTAGGATAGTGATTCTTATTTATATGCATTGCTCAATCTACAAAAGAAGTGTTGAAATTACAATACGTCAAAAATAATAAAAGCACATTAAGTAGTATCTAGTCATGCTCATGTTAATAACCTTTGGTCATATTCATATAAAAATGCTTTTACTGTGCGGGTCTATTTACGCAGAAGCACAATTTGCAGTTTTTGGGTGAATCCTACGGTCTAGTATAGAGACTAGTGCAAGCTAGTGACATCACTGTCTCTATTTATAGATTGCAAAAGCGGGGCTTACATTTTCACTGCAGAAACTGATATGGGGTGCATTTGTAAGGAACAAACAGCGCAAGCAAAAACAATTTCTTTTCCATTTGAATAAATGGTTGAATAGATAAAAATACTACTGAATAGACATATTTTAAAATATTAACATATATCAACCCTTGCATAATTATAAATTATCCCAGTCTTCAAAATCAGCAAATGGCCACACACCTATGTTAAGAAAACTTTTAAAAGTTAAGAAAATTAGAAAGTCTGGGTGGCATGTGAAAATAAGATTTTTAATCCAGTTTATTTGCAAGATTCATGAGCTCTGTAAGAAAATTGTGAATATTATTTAGCACTTTACTTCATGAATATTCATGTACTATGACTTCATGAATATTAATTAACTGAACTTTAAATGGTATATGAAACTGTGGATTTTTCTTTGCTCTGCAGACTGTGTGGAATCTGAGCTATAATATTGTATAAGCAAACAGATTAGACCCTGATTATGCAGCTCCTATAGGAGCTGTCTGATCTGGGTCTGCTCTGTTTGTTTATGCATCAAAATGAGTCTATATGAAGTAAAGGGTAAAGACATTGTTGTTGAATTAAGAAAGCAATTATTGCCTACTCTGCTGCATGCCTGAAATATAACTTAACATTACATTCAATGTTGTCTGGTAAAAAATGCCAATCTTTTTTCCAACTTTCTATATCTTGTTGCCATAACAGGTCCCTACAATCTTTGATTAATAAATAAAAAAAAAAAACTGCAATTCATCATAAAATATATTTTAATATTTTTGAAATTTCATGTTTGTATAGCTAAATTTCTAGAATGAAAAAACTCATTTTGGTAGTAGCATTTGTCATTTTGAAGACTGGTAAAAACATAACAGTAAAACAGTGAGAAAAAGTTAACAAGTGCCTATGTCGGCACTTTCTTATCGCTGGCGCATCGAAACCCGAGATTGTGGGCGGAGCTATCTGGCGTGTTCTGACTGCGGGCAGCACAACGGTATCTGTAGCAGTAGGACTGGAAAATAAATACGGAACACTTTAACTCTTTAACTGCCATGTACTTGTTGTTGTTATATGCAGGAAACTGGAGAATTTGGCCACCATTTACTAATTAAAACCATTTGTTTGGTCCATTCAACACATGAATGCAAACGAAATAGTCTTTTTCTTATACATGTAAGGTAGTGTATGTATGAAAACTACAGAACATATTGTTTGATTTACGCTAGTTAGAGTTGCATACCTAAAGCCATTAACTACAAATTAAACCCCAAGCATTGCTCAGGATATAGCATGCACTGATTACCCTAAGTAAGGCTCAAAGTAGGGCAGGGAAGGAAGGGGTTAAGATGGAATTCACCTCTCTGATACTTGAATCAGTAGTGTGATTTTTGGATATATATGACCTCTCTGATACTTGAATCAGTAGTGTGATTTTTGGATATATATGACTATCCTACTTTTATTTTTATTCTATTATCATTTTGGAGGTTCAACATACCTGTTTATTTCCCCATTATAGAATATATAGGGTTAGGGCCATGTACACTTTGAATTTATTGTAAGAATCATTTCAAATGAATGAACTGAATTAAAACTGACTTAAGGTAAAGTCCTTGTAATGGTTCTGCTACGTCTTGGACCATTTAACCTCTACCAAGATAACCAAGGTACCCTAATGAAACATGAGGAAACCTTGGTTATCTCCATAAAAGGCTATGAGGTCTGAAGTGTAGCGGAACCATAACAGGGACTTTAACTTTACCTAAAGTATTATGTTTTTATTATAATGCTTTTCAATATATGTAAAATTCCTGATGCTTTCAATTTCAAATAAAAATATTCCCTTTTGCATTAAATATTTGATGTTAACACTTTATGAACATAACATAATAATATAACATAATCATTAATACGGTCAAGTGGTGGAGAACATCAGTTAGGATCCAAAAGTTGTGTGCCTGATCCGCAACTGGGAAAGTTTTCTTTCATGATCTTCCCTGGTTCGAAGTACTGGTCCAACGTTCATGATAATTATTTGTCTATATGAGAAAGAGTGCTGCCTCACCGTCATATCACATCACAGACATCACATTAGGCTATCCAGTCTGAGGACTACCCTAGTGTATATATGACTCTGGTATGATGTGGCCGGGAATCAAACCTGTGACCCCTTGGTTACAGCGCAAAGGCTCCTATCATTGTGACCAGGACACTGTCCTTTTGTTTATACCAACCTTGTGACACATAAACGACCCTCCTTTCTTCACTTTGTCAGTACCGATGTGGGACCTTTCTGTTGAAACACAATGTTAAACAATGATCACTCAAAGTAGGAAGTTTTCAAACTTATTTTCATATTCATTTGAGCAAATGAGCCATCATAACTATTGATATTTGTTAACTGAAGAGAAAAAAATCCAAAGTATATTTAGACATGCTTATTATTTGATATGAATATATGACAAAATGAAACAAGAGGGCCATGATGGCCCTTAATCGCTCACCTGAGAAATATTGCTTTCAATGGTTTATAATATGAACATACTTGAAGTGGGACCAATTTTGACACAGGGCCATGATTTGAAAAAAAACAACTTGATAGAGATGTACTAAACAATGCTACACACTAAATATCTTAACTCTTGACCTTGTGGTTTCTGATGAGAAGATTTTTCTAGGTTTTCCCTATATAAGCCTATGTAAAATAAAGTGACCCCTGGGGCAGGGCAAATTTTGACCCTAGGGCCATGATTTGAACAATTTTTGTAAAGGTTTATAAGACAATTCTACATGCTGTAGAGGCCTTACAGTTTTGCAGGAGAAGATTTTCTAAGATTGCATCTATTTTTAGCTCCTGTGACCTACTTTTTCAACCAATCATAATAATTTGTACAATTTTGTTAGAGGACATCATAAGGATGATTCCTGTGAAATTTTGTCAAAATCCCTTCAGCAGATTAGGAGGAGATGTTGTTTAATGGAAAAAGTAGATGCAAGACGCACGGACAGATGGACGGACGACAGACGCCGGACAAAAGGCAATCATAAAATCTCACCATGAGCACGTTGTGCTCAGGTGAGCTAATTATCTAAGCTCTAGGCCTTATGGATTCATAAAAGAAGATTTTTAAGATTTTCCTATATAACTCTATGTAAAACAAATAACCCCTGGTGCGGGGTCATTTATCACCATAGGGCTATGATTTGAACAATCTTGGTAATGAACCATTAGATGATGCTACATACCAAATATCTTAGCTCTAGGCCTTATGGTTTCATAGGAGAAGATTTTTAAAGTTTTTCCTATATAAGTCTATGTAAACAAGTGACCCCTGGGGCGGGGCCAATTTTGACCCCACGGTCATGATCTGAACAACTTTTGTAGATGTTCATAAGACAATTCTACATACCAATTATTAAAGCTCTAGGCCTTACAGTTTTGCAGGAGAAGATTTTCTAAGATTGCATTTTAAAAATCTATTTTTAGCTCCTGTGACCTACTTATTCACCCAATCAAAATAATTTGAATAACTTTGATAGAGGTCATGATAAGGATGATTCCTGTGAAGTTTGGTCACAATCCATCCAGTGGTTTAGGAGGAGAAGTCGTTTGAACGAAAAGTTGACAACGGACGCACGCACGGACGGACGCACTGACGACGGACAATGGGCGATCACAAAAGCTCACCTTGAGCACTTTGTGCTCAGGTGAGCTAAAAAGAAGTTACATGTATTAATTTTCATAATAATAAGTGTGCTGAATCTTACTCTCAGAAATTACCTTTTACAATTAAATTAGAAATTCAAAGGCCAATGAAATATATACATTTGTACAGGTAATTAGACTGTGTTATAAGAATTAATTATTTTTGTTCTTAACCCTTACCCTGCTGGAACCGTAAGTGCTAACCTTTGCCACCAGTAAAGAGGCAGGCCTGCCTGCACGGATCCATCAGTAAAGAGCCAGGCCAGCCTTCACATCCGTGCAGGCTGGCCTGGCTCTTTACTGTTGGCTGGTTTTCATCTTGTTATCTCTAAAATTAATAATGGACTGTTCCAAAGAAAGATGCCGGCTAAGTCCATTTGAGAAATTCAGCAGGTTAGGGTTGATTGTCAGTATCAATATGATTTTAACCTTTTACTTCATGTTGATACATTTTGACGCACTGGCAAACAAAGCAGACCCAGATCAGACAGCTACTGGGCCATGTTTCATTGGCCTTCATGATAGAATTGGGGATATCTTAATGCTTACTAGGCTAAATTCCTAAATTGTACTTGTCCTTTCTTTATTTTCGAATGTACCATTAGTTCTTTATGGGGTTGCTTGCTGAATGTTTATTGATTACATAGCAAACAGTGAAGACAATGATCAGACAACACAGATGTGCTGATCTTGGTCTGCACAGGTCACAAAGGCAATCCCAAGTGTCCATAGCCTTGTAAGGGTTAACAGGTTTACACTGTGTGATCAAAAGATTGTTTTCAGTATCTGACTGTTCTCAAACTGTAGAGCAACTAATAACAATTGAATTACTGGGTTGGATGCGGCCTCCTCGCTGTGCTTGGTCTGCCACCAGTCGGACGTCCACTCCCAAACATTGCCAATCATGTTCCGCAGTCCAAACTTGTTCTGATCAGGAAATGCAGTCACCTAGGCAACAAAACATGCTGACATTGATTTCTAAAAGTCTAATATTCATGTTTACTGAAGAGGATTACAATCCTACATGTTCACAAGCACATGTTTACTGTGGAGGATTACAATCCTACATGTTCACAAGCACATGTTTACTGTGGAGGATTACAATCCTACATGTTCACAAGCACATGTTTACTGTGGAGGATTACAATCCTACATGTTCACAAGCACATGTTTACTGTGGAGGATTACAATCCTACATGTTCACAAGCACATGTTTACTGTAGAGGATTACAATCTTACATGTTCACAAGCACATGTTTACTGTGAGGATTACAATCTACATGTTCACAAGCACATGTTTACTGTGCAACCTGTAGTAAAAACTGAATGTAACTTGTACTAGTAAATCATAACTCAGATCTGGATAATGCAGTGGTTAGCACACTGGTTCTCACTGCAGTGTCCTGATGATTTAAAATGACAAAAGATGATGATAGCTGAAAACCAAAGACCTATAATAACAGGATTGGCAAGTAATCAAAATCACACAAAATAATGTGGCAGATTGTCCAGATCTCGCAAAGTCATGTTTGCAAATTTCTGCTATTCTAATTGAGATATTTGAAAGTAATTCATATCTTGAAATAGAACAATACAATTAATATATTAAAATAAGTAAAGAAATAAAAAAAAGTTTTATGTAAAATACAGAAGCCCCTGCATGGACAAAAATATGTAGATTTTGTTGATTTTCTGCTACACTGGTTGAATTTAAATCAAAATGTTAATGAATTTTCAAAATCCATTAAAATGGAAAATTCACTAGTAAAATGATACTTTTATAAGAAGTTATTTTTTTCTCTGTGATTTTTCTATATATTTAAGACAGTTTGCAAAATTCAGTGACCTGCCCCGTGACAAAATAATATTTTCCTCTGTCTGTTACAGGAGTTTCCTATCTTCGCTGAATAGGTCTTTGTGACAACATTTAAATTCAGTACCCAAGGTATCACGCGCTATGTTGACTCTGAGGGTAGTCTTAAAGGTCTCCTGACTCTGAGGGTAGTCTTAAAGGTCTCCTGACTCTGAGGGTAGTCTAAAAGGTCTCCTGACTCTAAGGGTAGTCTCTAAGGTCTCTATCTGACCTTCAGTTACTCAGCTATATATACTAATCAATTGCTATATGCAACTAATTACAGTAAAACCTTGCTATTAAGACCACCGTAGGTTCCAGTAGAGGTGGTCTTAATATTGAGATGGTCTTAATAGTGAGATGGTCTTAATGGTAAACTTTACCCATATAGTCAGAACAGGGCTTAAAACTATTTGGTTCAAAATATTAGCAGTCTTAATGGCTAGAAGGTCTTAATCATTACATTAATTGAGGAAAACACCACTGACAAGAGTTACATTACATTTGTATCATGGACATAATGCAACATCAGCTGTCCAGCTAGTGTCCTATAATGTTACACTCAGTGTAAAGCACATTAAATTCTAGGGCCTGATGTATATGAAAGGGTACTTTTGTTGTTGGATATGTCATACGTATGTAAGTTTAAAAAGTTAAAACATTCTTTATTTTACATCGATTACAAAACAAGCTATCACAACTTATATTTATCACTCTCGATGGCTCTGGTGGCAGCATATGTGGACATTATTGTGGGAGGAAACCAGAGAGCAAAGAGAAAACCCACATGTCTTGATGGGTGACAACTGTACCCTCTCAAGCATGTGACCAGGAATCAAACCTGAGACGCT
Source organism: Solen grandis (assembly GCA_021229015.1). Taxonomy (NCBI): domain Eukaryota; kingdom Metazoa; phylum Mollusca; class Bivalvia; order Adapedonta; family Solenidae; genus Solen; species Solen grandis. Next base: position 56,584,710 of record CM037777.1, read on the forward strand.
ATGGGGAGAAGTGAGGCACGTTACCACTATGTTATCCAGGCACCTCTGGGTATTCCAGTCTCCTTCCACATAAAGGACCACACAAATGCTACTATCAGTGCCAAGGAGAAGACTTTCATCGGAAATGAAATATTTTTTCTACTTACTGGAGCTGTCATCTTATATCCATCATCTGCAGTGTTTTCCTTGGGAAACTCACCATGCCAGATATTAGCCCAGTGCTCTCCCCTTGGATTTAAGTTGTTACCCCAGGCAAACAATCTACAATATATAAATCCTGTATATCAAAATCAATATTAATTAAAAAATTGTTATGAAATATCACAGGTAGATTATTTTAATATATATATTAAGAAATAAATACATGTATTCATTTGGACAATTTGGGTTACAAAATGTATTTGTTTCAAAATGCTGACATTTCCAATTTGACTTTAAAGTTTTAATACTGGAAATCAAGCAAATTTTGGACAAAATACTAGAATGTAAATTAAAATATATCAGATTCAGTTTGTATCCTTTCAATGGACTGCAAAATAAAATTTAGTTCCTTCACAGTTAACATATACATGTAATTTATTTGTTTACTTATCATCCAAATGACAGAATTTTAGTTATTTCGTGTCTTTTGTCTACATGTGACAGCTGTAGTGCTGCTTGACTGTGATATCATGCTGTGGAATACCACATCCAGTCATATTTATCCTTACACTGTGTGGACATGTCCTGGATCCATCCTTACAAGCCGAGTACCAAGCACAAAGAAGATATATACCAGTACCATTTTAATATCTTTATCAACCCTTTCCCTCATAGAGGAAACCATGAAAAGACCTATGCGAACAGCATAAAACCAGATCAGCCTGCGAGTAACTCGCAGGCTGATCAGGTTTTATGCTGTTCGCTGCTCCTCAGTGGTCTGGAAATGAGGATTTTGTAATTAATTTGGTAAGGTTTAACTGTGGTTTTCTGCAGATCAGGCTTTATGTGGTACCTACTGAGTGCGTCAAAATGAGTCTGTATGAGGGAAAGGGTTAAGTCAGATCTACAAATGATCAACTTCAGTTATGTCCAACCTGGGAAGTAAATGCCTGACTCCTAGATTATGGAGCAGACGCTCTAACAACCTTGGCAATTGACTAATGCTACAATTTCAGATATCATAGACATAATGTGGTCCGATAATACAGTATCAAGACTTGGACCAACTTTATAACATAATAATGGAACAGTATTGTAACAATAATTATTCTGTTGTAAGAAAAACAAGAGGGCCAAGATGGCCCTTGGTCGCTCACCTGAGAAAGATGATTGCTTAAGAAATAAAGATGATTAAGTGTAAAAGTGAAATCTGGCTTTTTTTATGGTGAAATGGGCATAACTCCTAAATTTACAAGTCAGTATCAGTTATAATTGAACCCGATTGTGAGATTATGGGCATAAACATTGTCTTAAAGTTTAAAAATGATTGTTAAAAAAATGAAGATGCTAGAGTGTAAACAAAGTGATTTCTGACATTTTTTTAATATTAAAAGGGGCATAACTTCTGAACTAATTGACAGATCTCAGCCACAATTGAACTCAATCGAGACATTATGGTCATTAACATTGAAATGAAGTTTGAAGATGATTGCTCAAAAGATGAAGATGCTAGAGTGTAAACAACGTGAAATCTGGCATTTTTTTATATTAAAAGGGGCTGAACTCCTGACCTAATCAACTGATCTCAGTCATAATCGAACTCAATCTAGACCTTATGGTCATAAGCATTGTCATAAAGTTTGAAGATGATTGCTCAAAAGATGAAGATGCTAGAGTGTAAACAAAGTGATTTCTGACATTTTTTTAATATTAAAAGGGGCATAACTTCTGAACTAATTGACGGATCTCAGCATTAATCAAACTCAATCGAGACCTTATGGTCATAAACATTGTAATAAAGTTTGAAGATGATTGCTCAAAAGATGAAGATGCTAGAGTGTAAACAACGTGAAATCTGGCATTTTTTTATATTAAAAGGGGCTAACTCTGACTAATAACGATCTCAGCATAATCAAACTCAATCGAGACTTATGGTCATAACATTGCTATAAAGTTTGAAGATGATTGCTCAAAAGATGAAGATGCTAGAGTGTAAACAAAGTGAAAAATGGCATTTTTTTTATATTAAAAGGGGCATAACTCCTGACCTAATTGACGGATCTCAGCCATAATCAAACTTCATCGAGACCTTATAGTCATAAGCATTGCATAAAGTTTGAAGATGATTGCTCAAAAGATGAAGATGCTAGAGTGTAAACAATTGAAAATGGCATTTTTTGAATATTAAAAGGGGCATAACTCCTGACCTAATGGTACGATATCAGCCATAATCGAACTTGGCCATGATTTTATGGTTATAAACATTGATATAAAGTTTAAAGATAATTGCTCATAAAATGAAGATGCTAGAGTGCAAACAATGTGAAATCTGGCTTTTTTGAATTTTAAAAGGGGCATAACTCCTGACCTAATGTTCCGATATCAGCCATAATCGAACTTGGCCGAGATTTTATGGTTATAAACATTGTTTTAAAGTTTGAAGATAATTGCTCATAAAATGAAGATGCTAGAGTGCAAACGAACAAATTGTGGACGACGGACGGACGGACGGACGGACGGACAGACGGACGGACGGACGGACGACGGACATTCATCGATCCTAAAAGCTCATCCTGAGCACACATGCTCAGGTGAGCTTAAAAGAGTCAAATCTGTTAAACTGTACCTCAAGAAACAGTTGAATTATCGAGAACAAATTCAGATCTGACGTATATTAAGTTCATATAAAATTCAAAATTCAATCTGAATTAACATTTATAACATACATCTATAAACAATTTTATAATTGTGAGTTTGAGGAAAAAAAAATTGCCTAAAACTGGTGACATAGAACTGTAGGAAGTCATATGACTGCATCAGAAAAAGGTGGGACTATTTACTTGATTTGATGAATTATTTTTATACTGAGGTTTCTGTTTCAACATCAAATACATGTATATCTAAGCAACATGCACTTGATACACTCTGACATCATCAGTGATTTTCTCAGAAAATTACCTCAGAATTAATACAACAACATACCAGAGCTACTTTTCAAATAATTCTGATAATCACTGATATTGTTTTTAATTCGCAATCTGTCAGTTCAAATTTAGGTCCCTCTCACAGCTGAGTGCCATATTTGTAAAAAATGCTGTCATTTCCCATGCGTAAGTGAACTGCCTTACTTAAACATTTAATAAGACTTGGGGCCTACTTATTAACCATACAAAGGATTCTAGAGATAGGGGATGTTACAGGATAGGCGCTTGACACAGATTGTCCCAAGTGATAGACTGATACGGTAGTCAGATTGTGAAAGGACCTCATAAGAGTTAATTATCTGAGTAGAGTGTCCTATTTTCTGACCAGTAATGTTGTGGAATGTGTCCAAATTAAAAAAACTGTTCTCATAATTAGTAAAAATATCCCCTTAGGGATAAATCTATATTTTACTAATTACTGTTGTGTAGTCTATATAGAGAGGTCAATATCTGTGCTAATTAGTAGAGTTTCCCCCTGCAGGGTATATCAAGATAACACCAATGTGTTAAGTAATTAGTGCAGTGTCACCCTGAGGGGAGAGAGGAGGGACCATTATTTGCATATCACCTGTCATCAAGTCCACCTCGACAGGCATACTCCCACTCCGCCTCGGTTGGCAGTCGCTTGCCGGCCCACTCGCAGTACTTCACTGCGTCATTCCACGACACATGGATCACCGGATGATCCATTCTGAAACACAAAATATTCAGTCACACTTGTGAATATATGTTATACATAAGAAGCATTTACACTTTACCTCATGAATATTCATGAATTTTTTTTGACTTGATGAATATTAACATAGTTAACTTTAAACGGTATATTAACTAGATGTGGGTGTTCCTCGGAACACTTGTGTCGCCTGCATTTAAGCATGTTTGATGAAAGAATTGACTAGAAAATCGATCTTTTGACAAATCATTGATAAAGCATAATCTATTTTGTGAGGTACAAAATAACACCAAATCACACACACACACACACACACACATATATATATATATATTTTTTTTTTTTTTGGGGGGGGGGGGGGGGGGGGGGGGGGAATAAAATATTCAAACAGTGCCGAGCACTTTCGACTATACAGTCTTCATCAGAGGAGTGTCAGAATGACTATGAATTCAAAACATTAACTGTAAGAAAAATTATGACGTCATTAAGCACTTATGACGTTAATTATATATATGTTGCAAGTTTGTAGTCATCATTATCATTATTGAGTTATCATTCTTGTGTACTGCACTCAGACCAATGAGATCTATCTACTATAAATGTTTAAGGCAACACTTCAAATACTTTACAAGTTATGCACCACACAAGAATTAAATCCAAAAAAATAAACAAGGGAAATAACTCCAAAAATACAACAGTTATCATTCTTGCACAATGCACTCCATGAGATCTTTCCATCTATGAAGTTTCAAAGCAATATCTCAAATACTTTTTATGTTATGCTCCTGACAAAAATAAAGACTGAGAATCAACAAAGGACAATAACTCAGGAGAAAAGAAAGTGAGAGTTATCATTTATGTGAACTGCACTCCTCTTCAATGAGATCTATCTATCTATAAAGTTTTAAGTCAGCACCTCAAATACTTTTTGAGTTATGCCCTGGACAAAAATTAAGACTGAAAATCAACAAAGGGCAATAACTCAGAAAATATTAAAGTCAGAGTTATCATTCTTGTGCACTGCACTCCCCTCCTATCTTTAAGTTTAAGTAACCTCAAAACTTTTTGAGTTATGGCCGGACAAAAATAAAACTCAGAATCAACAAAGGGAATAACTCAGAAAATAAAAGTCAGAGTTATCATTCTTGTGCACTGCACTCCACCTCAATGTGATCTATCCATGTTTTAAGTTTCAAGGTGATACCTCAAATACTTTTCGAGTTATGCTCCGGACAAGAAAGTGTGACGCCGACGACGACGCCGACGACGACGGACAAAGTGATCCCTATGTGTCTGCCATGCTATGCAGGCGACACAACAATAGGTTTTTCTGGTGTAAAGTCTGAGCTACAATATTGCTCCGAAAAGCAGCTATCTGATCTGGATCTGCTCTGTTTGCCAATGCTCCAAAATGAGTCTATATGAGGTAAAGGGTTAAATAAAACAGTGTTTGTTGTTGTTGGTAGATTTTACTGTCGCTATGACAGTATTTCAGTTGTATGATGAGGTCAAACTAAAGACACTGAGTACACAAAGGCACACGGGTAGAACCACCGATCTGCTGTCAGTCATCCGGAAAATTTCCTCACCTGAATAATCCAGGTGACCCTACCATGACCTTAACATGTAGTCAATGAATGTTATCAACAGTTTTATATCAAATTATTGTAACCACACTGGACAGTTATGAATGTAATGAAATTACTAAATTAGAAACTGTTGTGAAATATAAAAATGATATGAAAATAACCCTTAATATTTACATATGCATTTGCATATGTTTATTATGAAGCATTTTTAATAATATGTATATTTTTTATATTAATATCTATTTCAGTGCTTTTATAACATTTACTACTTTGTCATATTACTTAAGAATTTGTATGTTTAGATGGCTTCAAAACAATAAAAAAAAAAATCAACAAAAAGTAAAATTTTCATTTATGTACTAAAGTCAGAAACATAAATATTGGAAAAAAGTTTTTTTTCATAAAACATTTCGAAATGATCTGATTCTATTTCAGACCTTTAAAAATAATTAAGTTAAACTACAGTGTATTACTACTTACAAATATATCCAAGGGAGACAATAATTATTTCCACCACAATTACAAACAACAAGAGCTGTCAGAGGACAGCACGCTCGACTATTCAAAATGCTTGTTGGTAAATCAAATGAAATCTATTTAAAATTCTTGCCCTTCATAGTAATAGTAAAAAATGATATACCTTGATAGTCTGATACCCCTTAATATATTTATGATGTCTAAAATCAATCCTATGCCTAGTTAGTGAGACATAAGCACAATAACACTGTGCATGCGAAACTTAAACCAAAAATCCAAGTTAGAAAAGGTCCATAATTTGCATCAGTCCAAAAGTTATCCTCCTGTTTTCTGATGCCCTTGAAGACACACCTTAACTTTCTCGTCAATTCCACAAGCAATTTCTGAGATATAAGCTGAATAGTAGCTTGAATGCAAAAATTTAACCATAATTCTAAGTTTAAAGGGGATCATAACTTGTAATATATTCCATCAAAAGTTATCTACCATGAAAGTATGATACCCTTAAACGTATTAAAGATGTTTCAAATCAATCCCATGCCTGGATACTGAGATATTAGCATGAAAGTACCTTGCATGCAAAACTTTAACCAAAATTTCTAAGTTAAAAAGGGGCAATAATTTGTAACAAATTCTATCAAGAGTTATCTACCATGAAAGTATGATACCCCTAAACATATCAAAGATGTTTCAAATCAATCATATGCTTGATACTGAGATATAAGCATGAGAGTATCTTGCATGCAAAACTTTAACCAAAATTTCTAAGTTAAAAAGGGGCCATAATTTGTAATATATTCCATTAAGAGTTATCTACCTTGGTTATATGATGCCCCTAAACATATTCATAAACTTTCAAGTCAATACCATGAATGGTTATTGAGATACAAACTACATAGTAGCTTGCACGCAAAACTTTAACCAAATTTTCTATTGCATGCAAAACTTTAACCAAAATTTCTAAGTTAAAAAGGGGCCATAATTCATATTAAATTCAGTCAAGAGTTATCTACCTTGGTTGTCTGATGCCCCTGAACATATTTATAAACTTTCAAGTCAATACCATAAATGGTTATTGAGATATAAGGTTGATAGTAACTTGCAAGCAAAACTTTAACCAAAAGCTGCAACGCCAAAGCCGACGCCGACGCCAGGGTGACTACAATAGCTCTCATATTCTACGAATAGTCGAGCTAAAAACAACAACTGTTATTGACATTAACATATGCATGTATATATAAGTTACATGTTGTATACTTATTTATTTACTTAAGAATATTTAATTATCTTCCTTTCAATTATTTTGGAATGGAATACACCTATTTAAATAAGAAATGGAATGACAATATTAAATACAACCATTTATTCCTTTTAACCACAATTATAACAAGTAACTGGTGTTGCATGCAACACATGAGTTCCCTACCAGTGAGGTGCATAATATTTCAGTTACCATAGCAATCATAATTTTGGTCCAAGAAAAAAACAAAGTGATGTGCAGAATCTCCATACTGCCATCTATTCATATACCAAGTTTCATAATTTTATTTTAAACGCTTTTTAAGTTATCAAGGGATCCAGATTTCTGGACATAGGTATGGACGACAGACAGATGGATGGCAAACCTATAGTCCCCTCGGGTGTAAACACCTGTATGGGACTAACTAGAGAAATTTCTAACAAAAACTAAGTTAAAACCAACTGTCTGGTTATAACTACTATTTTTGTTGGTTTTAGACATAACATATTATAAAAGAACATTTTGTAGCACAATGCCATGAAGGCCAAGCTGACACCATGATGTAAAGACAATTCATGGCAGATATATACCATACCTTTTCCTCATGAATATTCATGTTCAAATTTATGATTTGATAAATATTAATTTACTGAATTTAAATGATGTATTTTTCTATGCCACAGATGACTGGGTAGAAACTGAGCTAAATTATTGTTTGAGCAAACAGAAAAGACCCTGATCAGACTGCTCAATGTTGCATGGGAACATTCAAAGTAGTTATTGAATGATTTTTACCTCGACTATTCAAATAATATGAGTGCTAATGTAGTCGCCCTGCGTTGGCGTAGGCGTTGCAGCTTTTGGTTAAAGTTTTGCGTGCAAGTCATTATCAACCTTATATCTCAATAATCATTCATGGTATTGACTTGAAAGTTTATAAATATGTTTAGGGGCATCAGACAACCAATGTAGATAAATCTTGATGGAATATATTACAAATTATGGCCCCTTTTTAACTAAGAAAGTTTGGTTAAAGTTTTGCATGCAAGATACTCTCATGCTTAAATCTCAGTATCCAGGCATGTGATTGATTTTAAACATCTTTAATATGTTAAGGGGTATCATACTTTCATGGTAGATAACTCTTGATAGAATATGTTACAAATTATGTCCCCTATTTAACTTAGAAATTTTGGTTAAAGTTTTGCATGCAAGGTACTTTCATGCTACTATCTCAGTATCCAGGCATGGGATTGATTTTAAACATCTTTAATACGTTTAGGGGTATCATACTTTCATGGTAGATAACTCTTGATAGAATATGTTACAAATTATGGCCTCTTTTTAACTTAGAAATTTTGGTTAAAGTTTTGCATGCAAGGTAATTTCATGCTTACCGTTTAATAGTTTAGGGGTATCATACTTTCATGGTAGATAACTCTTGATGGAATATGTAAAAAATTATTGCCCTTTTTAACTTAGAAATTTTGGTTAAAGTTTTGCATGCAAGGTACTTTCATGCTTATATCTCAGAGTCCAGGCATGGGATTGATTTGAAACATCTTTAATATGTTTAGGGGGTATCATACTATAAAGGAAGATAACACTTGATGGAATATTTTAAAAATTATGACCCCCTTTTAACTTTGAATTTTGGTTAAATTTTTGCATTATAGCTACTATCCAGCTTATATCTCAGAAATTGCTTGTGGAATTGACTAGAAAGTTAAGGAGTGTCTTTAGGGGCATCAGAAAACTAAGGAGGATAATGTTCGGACTGAATTTTATGCAAATTATGGCCCTTTTCTAACTTGGATTTTTGGCTAAAGTTTTGCATGCACAGTGTTATTGTGCTTATGTCTCAGTAACTAGACATCATAAAAATATTAAGGGGTATCAGACTATCAAGGTATATCATTTTTGACTATTATTATGTACAGAGTATGTGAAGGGCAAGAATTGAAATAGATTTCATTTGATTTACCAACAAGCATTTTGAATAGTCGAGCGTGCTGTCCTCTGACAGCTCTTGTTTGGTGGAAGCAATTTGTTTCTCTTTTTTCTGTATCATTACTGAAGTTATGTGTTTAAAATACATGTGTTTACATACATGTTCTTCTTCATATCTAAGTTTTACACTATGCAATGTACATCTAGCTAAGATCGTCCCCGATTCCGTGTGGTTAGAGCGTCCACCTCAGGTGCGGGAGGTCATGGGTTAAATCCCCTGCCCTACATACTGAAGTCATTAAATATGGTACTGTTATAGTTCCCTTGCTTGGCGCTCAGCATATAAGTGAATTCCAGGACTGGTTGATCTGGTGTAAGGATAATGTGACCGGGTGTGGTATCATGCCACATGTCTACGGCGTGATACTGCATGTGGCAGCACTATACCTGTCTCAAGTAGACATTGTCTCCAAATGACTGAAAAACTGTTGGAGTACCAGGGACGTTAAACCCAACAAACAACAAACAAACATCTAGCTAATGAAATTAATGGTGCATATCTGTACATGTAGGAGATACCTGATAAGTCTGCAGTGGTCTGTATTATAACAATTATAAACAAATTTAATTAGTAAATGGAGCTGGAACATGCATATTTTCCTACAAAAGAATCCTGTGTCAAAACATACACGCAGCAAATCCCAATATTATACGATATGCAAATGTAATATATGAAACGTTTGTACATAGCAATGAATGTAATAAATGAGGAGATACAAGTGTCATTCATTTGCATCTCATATCTTAATCATCACTCAAAGAGATCATGATACATGATGTCTATCTCCTGAAATCAGTCAGCAGCTAAAACCTTTATGACTTGATGGATATTAAATAATTGTCTGAACTTTTAAAATGTCATATAAAACAAAGAATTTTTCTTTGCTTTTCAGAATATGAGTTACTATTCTGTATGAGCAAACAGCTGGAGGACCTGTCTGATCTGGACATGCTCTATTTGCTTTAAAGGTGTCAAAATGAGTCTTTATGAAGTCAAGGGTTGAATAGGCAAATCATGGGCTTTGTGGAAAACTACTGTAACTACATATAAATAAAGAATCAGTTACAATAGTTTTGCACCACACCCTTGAAATAGAGGTGGGCAATATATTGCAATATCATTTGTTTGTTTGTTAACCCTTTCCCTCATAGAGGACACCATGAAAAGACCTACGTGAACAGCGTAAAACCAGATCAGCCTGCGAGTGACTCGCAGGCTGATCAGGTTTTATGCTGTTCGCTGCTCCTCAGTGGTCTGGAAATGAGTATTTTGTAATTAAATTTGGTAAGGTTTAACTGTGGTTTTCTGCAGATCAGGCTTTAAGTGGTACCTTTTGAGGGCGTCAAAATGAGTCTATATGAGGGAAAGGGTTAACTGGGTTTAATGTGAAAGTTAAAGCAATGTGAATGGGAACATTGTCCTGAAAATCGTTGTCTTAATAGTTAGGTGGTCCTTATATTGAGGTGGTCTTTATATGAGGTTTTACTGTATGTTTATACAACATTCATTTTATGTATGTTTTAATCTAAAGTAAATTTCACAACTTCAGGAGAACAATTGCACAATGGTTATGCAGTATAAACATGGTACCTTACACAAAAAGCTCAAAGTATGAAAATACCTTAGAACACCTTAAAAGAAGCGTCCACATCTGTTATGTATGTTTTGATTTTAGGCAAAATATTGCAATACTAGGTTCAAATATTGCAATATACATGTATTGCAATAGCAGTTTTGCCTGCAATACCCAGCCCTATTAGCAAATATTTCATTTCCTTAGATTATATTATATGTGTTCTGAATGTTAAGCTAGGCATTGTATGATTTGGCCATATATGTTTTATATTTTTTTGTAAAAGACTACCCTGCCAAGTTCTAACATTTCAGCTGAGTGGTTCCAATTGAAGCAAAACTGTTGAGAAAATGCAGATAAGTGCATGGTGAATACAATTTCTCCAGAAGCACAGGTGAGCTTAAAAGTTAAATGATTTCGAAACTCATGCACTGACCTGTCTGCTATGCTGGAACCCGGTCCCTCAGGACGCTTCCAGTTGGCTTTCTCAACTGGTACCCACCAGGGGGCATCAGCAACCTGTATCATAATGTTTCCATTTTACCCAATGGTTATAAGCATGCATTGATAAAATTAAATAAAACATTTTTTTTAATCCAATTAAGAAACAAGTTTTTACAACTTATACAATCCCACTCTTCAGGTACTTGATAGTACCAGTATTTTGTGCCTCAGAAAGTTGTGAAAATTTGTTGCCCCAGCAAGGATCAAACTCACTACCTTTGGATCCAATGAATACTACCACTGGACCATGGCACATTCAAAGCTTAAACCCCTTAATCATGTATGATCCTTTTTAAAGTAGTTCAGTTTTTGTAAAAAAAAAATTAAAAACAACCTTATAAGGCACTAACATATTTATTTATTTATTTTTATGGGGACAGAATGTATGGATTTGACTACCACCTCTCCTTTCCCATGTATTATAAACAACAACATGTTAAAATAAACAGGTGCATATCAACCATTGACAGCACTATGCATACTTTCTGGTGCTAAAGATGATATCTGTCTGTAAAAGATTCTGTCAGACAGAAAACAAAGTGTTTGTGTGAGCACTGTCTTTTCTGAATATAGATCTGTCACACGTGGCGTGCCTCAAGGCAGCATATTGGGCACACATTTATTTTTATGTAATGGAATAAAATGATCATAAGCATTAACCCTGAATGTAAATTGATTTTACATGCAGATGACAGTACTGCATTGTATTCTATTTGCTCATAAAGATCCGAACTCAATTTCTAAAAATTAGTGCTTTAGAATCATGTTCTAAATGGCTTGTTGATAATATATTTTCTCTGCATCCTGGTAAAACTGAATGTATTATATTTGGCTCAGAACAAAAGCTGAAACGTGTGAAACATTTCGACATTATCTGCAATGGACATATTATTGAATCCACACAGTCTGTTAAGTGTCTTGGAGTCACTATTTGTAACTCATTATCTGTAGAAACTATTGTTTATAATATTGTTAGTAAAGTTAACTTGCGCCTTAAATTTTTGTATAGACAAGCAAAGTTTTAGACTTGAGGACACGAAGGTATCTTAGTTCTGCTTTGATTAGATGACATTTAGATTATGCTTGCTCTTCCTTGTATCCAAGTTTAAACAAGGGTCATAGAGATAAGTTGCAAATTTGTCAAAATAAGATTGTTAGATTATGAATGGCATGAATCCAAGAGAAAGAGTTAATCAGACTAATCCTGCTGAGATGTCTTTATTAAATATTGAAAATAGAAACAAACAAATGCGCTTAAATCATGTTTTTAAAATTGTTAATAATGAATCTCCCTCATACATGAAAGAAAACTTTGAACCAATACAGGATATACATTTTATTCAACTATAAAAAGACGTACAATT
>CM037777.1:56597365-56647365 GCA_021229015.1 Solen grandis
ATCAGGCTTTAAGGAGACCATTAAATGCAAAATGAAATAAATTCTGACCATTGCTTGTAGAGATTTTTTTCTTCTGGTTTTCAAATCAAAATCCTGTTGATTGCCATGGCAACCAAAGTTCTGAATGAATCAAGTTTATTTTTACATTTTTGTGAAGAGCCATCCAAGAATTACCAATACAAAGTTTCATCAATTTCTACCCAACAGTTTCAGATGAGATGTCTTTTAAAGCAAAGTGTTGACAACAGATGACAGATGAAGCTTGATCCCAATAGCCCAACTTCAGCCTGTGCTCAGGTGAACTAAACATTTGTAATAATGAATTAATGTGTTTTTTTTTCAAATAAAATCTTTAATACCTGTATTTTCCTTAAAATTGTGTTTTCTGTACAGGAATCTCTCATTATTTACTGTCAATTACTGACATGATAGCAGTAACATTGCACTTGGCTTTGATTAAACTAGAGGGTCAAGATGGCCCTGAGACACTCACCTGAGAAAAAATTGTCTTCATTGCCTGTACAAGTTACTAAATTATAGCTAAGTTGTACTGAATACATAATCCATGAGATCATTTCAGTTCCACAAACCAAACCGTACCTGTGGTCAAAATTTGAAGTCAAACTTGACTGAGAGATTATGGCTATAAAAATTGTTAACTAAAGAAGAGGCTTAAGTGTAAACAGTGAAATCTGGAATTTATATTAATTCCTGACCTAATTATCTAATATCAGCCATAGTTAAACTTGGCCAAGAGATTATTGCTATTAACATTATCATTAAGTTTGAAAATGATTGCCTAAGAAAAAAAGATGCTAGAATGCAAACAAAGTTAAATCTGACAAATTTTAATATTAAAAAGGGCATAACTCCTCATATCCGCCATAATCGACTTTGGCTGAGAGATTATGGTAATAAACATTGTCATAAAGTTTAAAGATGATTGCTTAAGAAATGAAGATGCTAAAGTGCAAACAAACTAATTGTAGACGTCAGACAGGCGGACGATGGACACTCATCGATCCTAAAAGCTCAGGTGAGCTAAAAAACAAGAAATGAGTCAAATGACGCATAACCATATTTTCAAGTGTCTCCCAAGGCAAGCAAAAATATTTTTAGTAAAAGTTACATTGACCTGAAAATCAATCCCAATCTTCTATTTCCCATATTAAGTTATCTACCTACCAAGTATGAAAACTGTATCTCTATTCTAACAAAAGACATTCACTGGAAACAAAATGATTGATGCCCACCCACCCAACAACGTACCCCATTCTAATAACCAGGATTTTCGTTGAAAACCTGGTTAAAAGTCATAATGGTTTTGTATTGGTCAAGCAAGCCAGTAAAACACTTACAGTACGAAATCACCCCGAAATCAATCAATATTATTAAAATTAAATTCTTAATTTTTAAACTTTGAAAACTACACAAACACTGAATACACATTTCTTACTATGACATTCCTGATGTTTTACACTCTGTCAAAACTGTTAGATGCGCTGCTGGACTTAGTAACATCAGTTAAATATGTTACCATGTTCAATATAGTGGTTGAACTTTATATACGATACTAAGTGGTTTGTATGCAACTACATGTATGAGGATTTCGGACACACATAACAGGCCCGGATCCATAATTTTTCCACTGGGGGGGCCAAAGTCTGAATGTGATGTGAGTGCTAGGGTGGTCCGGGGGCATGCTCCCCCGGAAAAAAAGGGCTTTTAGTGTGACGGAGATGCATTCTAAAGGGTATCTGGGGATAAAAGTGAAGGATTTTTTATGTTTTCTTTTCTATTCTTTTTTTTTTTTTTTTTTTTGAAAGTTGAAGACCATGGATCTAATGCCTAGAGCCCACTGGAGAAAAATCATCAGCGTTGTGGAAATACACAAATTTTCTCCCGATGGCATCAGATGTTTGAGCCTAAAAGATGGAGCAGTCCCATGAGAAGCTTCGGGATTGATCCGTTGAAATGTTCACTGATGTTTCGGTTATGGTATGGCCTTGTATTATCAGGGATGGCTCCCGATGCTCGTGAATTTTTCCCGATGATCGGGGAAGGTGAGTCGGAGCTTCACCGAATTTGAAACATTATCGGGGGAATATCCCCGTAGATTAGGGGATGTATCGTTGTATCAAACAATCCTAAGTGCCTCGGGGAAGATTATGGAGATTATGTGAATTTGGCCTTTTTGACCGTCTCAGTCTAAAGTTAACAAAAAAAGCAAATTTTAGAGTGCGCTTGCCGAATTTTTTTGCAAATATTCTGAGATTCTATCACAAGATCTGGAATGTGTCACAGAAAGGTCGCCAAACCTTTGAGACATCACCGAAGCCTATGAGGGTTCCTCGGAGGAAAAAATATTCACAGAATCTCCGACAATGCTTCCCAGGAGCTTCCGGGAAGCTATGCGTATGTTTCCCCGGCCTGTTTTCCCCGATTAAACTTCGAGAACATATAGGGAAAAAATTCAATGCAAGCAATGAAGTTCTCCCGATGACTCCACATGGCTCGCAACGCTTTAGAAGCTTCCGCCGGACACAGGGGAACCTGTTCCCGACGCCTCCCGAGGCTCATCAATTTCCATCGGGAGTATATTCCCTAGGCAAAAAAATGTCAAGTGGGACTGAGCCTTGAACGATATAATTTTATATTTTACCTTCACAAAGCCATGTTTTTGAATAACTACTGTGCAATAGTATTTGATTACAGTTGTATTAAAAAAATGACGGTAGAAAGAGGGAGGGCAGACTGGCTTAAAAAAATAATAAGTGCTTTTTGGACCCCCCCCCATAAAAAAGTGACTTGTGTACACTATCAATTAGTGAATGCTTTGAATAGTCATCAGTTTTAGACTCAATATGGTAAAAGACAGTTTTGTTTAAATCTGAGGAAAAAATCACTTTAAACATGTTTTGTCAAGTATGTTTAAGGGAATACCGGGTATATGCTGTATTAGGTTCGAACTTGGTAATCTTGACTGTCTAATTGTCGATCTGGAAGCAGCCTTCACACACAGACTTCCCAGATAAAAAAAAAAGTCAGGCGCACGTTTTAGGGTCGGGCGGTTGCAGAAGGTTTGGGCTTTTTCTGCGAGTCGATTTTTGGTACATTTTTTTTTCTAAATGTTAAATCAGTGACAAAACAAACAATATTTAGTAATAAAAGATGTTGATATTTAATATAAAGTCTTTGATATCCATTTTTATTTCGCATATAAATTGTGTCTTCTGTGAATTAGTATTTCTTATTCATGAACTTATCAGTAACATTGCTCAATGACTGATTCCCTGGATTTGATTTGAGTTAGTGATGATGCTTAATCTACATATATATTGTCCCAAAATATGGACTGTCCCAAAATATGGCAGATTGAAATTTCAAATTCTTTCATTTCATATTCATGTTTTTTTTTTGTTGTTTTTTTTTATAAATTTAAAATACATCAGGGTCTCTATATTAAGAGACCATGAATACACATAAATGTAGATTATTATATTGGTAAATATTAAAAAGTGAACATGATGATGTATCGGCCTACTGTTTGTATTTATTCCTTTCATGGAAAAATATTTAGGAGTTAGTTTCATAAAAATAATACTTAAAAAGTTATGTAAAAATAGTAAAGCTGATGACATTTAGAAACACAGCCCATTTCTGATTAAGTTTAATTTGCATGGCTAGCAATAGGTATGCATCTACTCTGCAGTTTGCTACAGCAAAAAAAAAAAAAAAAATAACTACCTTCTTTTTCAAAAACGAAATTGGAAATTTTCTTACCTGACAGTTCATCAACCTGCCGGCAGGAAATTAGCCCGCTTTTAATGCAAGATTTAAAACATTATACATGCAGAGAAAAGTGAATTAAAAAATCGTTGGGTAGATTTCGTCCAAGTAGTTTATTATTATTATTAATTCTTTTGGGCTCTAGTGAAATTGTTTCGATGCTAATTACATTTTTATATCCAGCTTAGTTGTTGTTTTTAGCCTAACTATTTTTATGCAATTTCTTAAACTGCATTTGCCTAGAATAGTTTATAGTTGTAACTGATACAAACTTTTGGTAATTGCCTATTTTTCCCAATGTTATCAAATTTAAGTGAACGTGTCCGCAGTACCCTAAACACATGCTTATCACACAGTCATGGACGACTGCCGATTCGGATTACCTACACATGAACAGCAGGGGTCCATAAGACAGGAGTCTGGCTGGACAGGTGGTTATGCGGGTTGTTCAGTACGGGGGCCCGCGATGGGGATTACCTCTAGACAACACTACTATGATGCAATAAAGGGATTTTATAGCCTAGAAAAATGTATGACCAGGGCATCTGGGGGGGCCAAGGCCCCCTGCTGGATCCGGGCCTGCATAATGAAAATTATGGACGTGTTGCAGTTAACAATAGATTTTTTATGCTTGACTTCTTTTAAATTTATACAGATTTTACAGTCGGAGAATCTATTTTGCTGCTTAAAATACAAGAGTGTTTTCTGAAAGGCATGTGTCAACTGCTGAAGTGTGATGGAGAAGTATAACAGACACACAGCTGAGAAATGATCCCAAAATGTCATCTCTGCTGTGCCTTTATTGTGTGTGTGTGTGTGTGTGGGGGGGGGTAATGTGGTAAATTAAGTTGGACGTTCTGACCTATGGATGTTCGCTTTACTGACCATAAACTTCACTATTACAGCATATAAACAAAGAAATAGTGGATGGTGATTTCCCTATTGGATCTAACGAGAAGTAAGAATTATTCTGAACTGTAGACTCGTCGATATTTTATTGACAGTGGAATCTAACAATGAATAAATTGAAGCATAATTGATATACACTCTTTTTGACGTTTGGCTAGTTCTTTTCTTACTTTTGTCACACAAAGTTGCACAATACCCATCATTCGCTTTTGTTTTTGTCGTCTCCATCACTTGAATTTTCCCGCAGCCATTGCAGCAATGGTCGAGGTTTGCATGTCAATATAAAAAAGTCGTAGATTTTTTACGCAATAAAAATATTTACACTTGACATTACATATATTTTCTAAATCTTTCAAAAATGTATGCAATAAATAAAATTTAGCAGGGTATTGATTAAGTTTTTAATAACATTTATGGTATTTGTGATATTGTGCATCACGTAAATAATTGAGTGTATTTTGCGGGATAGTAAGGTTCCCGGTGATACGTCACTCAACAGGATATTGACCGAGAATAGAAAAGAAGACTTTTTATAAATATGTCTAAAAATGAAATGATTGTATATATCTTTATTCTCTGCTTGCTTGGAGGAAGGTAGGCGATGACGATTGGATGAGGGATGCAAGCATATTACTTTAGAGTGCGGAGCACTGACTACCATTTTTGGGGCACCACTTATTTATTATAGGCTACACCCTACCGCAAGGTTAATAACGTCTCGAAATAGATCTATATATTCAAATTATTAACATAAAGCAACACTATATTATTTAGCTTAACTTATCTGACCATGTGTAGCTTAATCTTTATTAACTCCGTACAGCCATCGTCGCACATCCAATTTGTTTCGTTGCTCTCGGTCAAATTCAGTCGTGGGACATACGACGAGCTACGCGCGCGCGCAAAAACACACACACCCTGATGCTGACAAAGATCGGATCCTCTATAATGACATTTAAAGTCTATTGAATGCCTTACACTCACCTAATCACTATTTCAAAAAAAAATAAAAAAAATAAGATAAGATAAAATAAGTAAGTAAGTAACTAGAGTCAGAGATGTGGATACCTAGATGTAGCTTCGTGATAAAATGTATATCTATCTGTGGTTATTTCTCTTCTCATCTCCGCCGTTTAACAATTTTGGAAATACAGTAAGTGTTTTAATATCAGGTCTATACGCAGCGTGGTGCTTTGCATTGGAACTTTTCCCAACAAATATAGATGCTTTTGTTACAGCTGATGAACATTCTAGACCTTTAATGACAACAATCCCGAGAAGCCAATTGTTTAAATTATTTCGAGTGTATTTTTTGTACTACACCGGTAATGAATTTATTATGGGAATGTATCTAATAGCGCAATATACACCGTGTTTGTTTTTTTTTTTAAAGAAATTCTAATAAGTCCAGAGACACGACATTGATGTCAGTTGTTGACAGTTTTATCTAGACAATTCTTAAGTATACCGAAACGCAAACTAAATGTTAAGGCTCTATATAATCTACAGAAGTTAAATTAAATAATAGATCATGCATACGGGATTATTTCTGCGGGTAATTTAATTTTACGATTTCACACAGTAAAACAGAATATCGGTTAAAAAATAAATAGCGCAGAATGAATTTATTGTCTGGAGTTTAACCAAGATGAAAAAAAAATATTGCACTGTAAGAAATGCGCTACTCAAATTTTAGTAAATATGTAACCGTTCCATGTCTCTTTTTAGCTGTAGTTGGTGAAATATGTATATACAAGTACATGTTTATATATAATCATCTGCACGTCAATTGTTTGTGATCTACCCAAAACAGTCTATTTCTCTATTTCCGTTTATCAATTAGTTGACATGTCATTTTTTATTAGAGCGTTCGTTTCGGGAGCGGGAGGTCGTGGGTTCTATCCCCGGCCACGACATACCGAAGTCGTAAAAAATGGTACTGTTATAGCTCCTTTGCTTGGCATTCAGCCTATAAAGGGTGGTTCCAGGACTCGTTGGCCTGGTGTCAGGATAATGTGACTGAGTGTGGTATCATGCCACATGTCTACGTCGTACGTAATACGGCAGTGACAGCACCATATCTGTCTCAAATAGACTTTGTCTCCAAATGACTGAAATACTTTCGGTGGAACGTTTAACCCATCAAACAAACATGTCATTTTTGAAACGTTACACCAAACGTTTTCAAGTGCCCCCCCCCCCCTCGCCCTCCACACACACACAACTTATTTATATTACAGGGTAGGGTATATTCGAAAAGTCGAGATCACTACCCCCCCCCCCCCCCTTCACCACGCGCATTTTAAAATGCCCTATCTGAACATATAAATACGTTTTGTTTTTTAATTCCCGGAGTGGGATGAGAATCATTTTTTAAACGTTTTGTTTCCGGGAAGGGAAGCGAATGGGGTTGTGTGTGTGGTGTGTGTGTGTGGGGGGGGGCAGCTTGAAAACGTTACAAAATATACATTGTATATACATTGTATACTGACTTGACTTACCCGTCCATCGAAATGCTTAGTTTCAGAAAAATCTCAATCGTTTATGTTTGTTTGTTCACGTGGTTTTAATAGTTTGGTTGTTTGGGGTCTAAAAGAAACATAAAAAAGAGAATGACGATGTAGCTGGATGACGTGGTTTCTACCCAGTCACGTGATCTTATCAACCCCGCTGGCTCGGATTACGACAACAATGCTTCGCGCTAGGACCGAAACGTTTTTCATGTGAAGAAGCCTTCCAGCTGACTTGCGGTAGGTCGGTGGTTCTACCCGGGTACCTCTGTATACTCGATGTCTTCCTCCACCTGTAATTAGCTGGACGTCGCTATATGAAATACTATCGCAGCGACGGTAAACCCCAATACAATACAATACAATACAATACAATAAGACTGAAACGAGTACCCGGGTACCCGCTGGTCGGATAGAAAATTACCGATACTCGCGTACAAAATGTTTACCCGTTACCCGATGTCGGTCTTTTCTATTATGATATCTCATGCACTTCTTTCATAACGTATATACATGCTAATAATCAATCCCTAATGATATCATTTTACGCAATTCTATACTCTGTCAAGAAAGCATCTACAATTCAAGATAAACATATTTTGGTAAGCGCTTACTGAAATGTGTTAACCCTTTCCCTCATATAGACTCATTTTGACGCACTCAATAGGTACCACATAAAGCCTGATCTGCAGAAAGCCAAACTCAAACCTTACCAAATTTAATTATAAAATCCTCATTACCAGACCACTGAGGAGCAGCGAACAGCATAAAACCTGATCAGCCTGCGAGTTACTCGCAGGCTGATCTGGTTTTATGCTGTTCGCATAGGTCTTTTCATGGTATCCTCTATGAGGGAAAGGGTTAAAATCGACGACTTAAATGGTTTCTTATTATAGGTGATAAATTGGCACTTTAATCGTTAATCATGCAATCACAACATCTGCACGGATACCCGGGTACCCGCGGGTAATAATAGTATGACGGATACCCGGTAAAATGGACTCGTTTCAATTCTACTTATCGCTAGGAAATACTCATTTCAATTATGTAGAAACGCATTCCACCATTACTGGATACAAACTATCCACGTGCATGACTAAGTCGATATAAATCATAACCTTCATAAATATCACGATTTGTTGAACAATTGAGATGAACAATTTGGATATTTCAGAAACATAAATGATAAAATTCTCCCCTAAATATTTAAGTATTACTGAGTGCTTAGTGTAATTGGTGGAATTCGAGTTTAGAATATCCCCTATGTGCGAAGATAAGGAAGCTGCATCAGAACCATATCAGTTGCGGAAATCGAACCCACGACCTCCTGGTTACGTTCCACACATTTTGACCACTCCGGCTACCGTTTTCAAATGTTTGTTATCTATAATTGATGAACCTGTATACATTCAAGGTTTTCTTACTTTTTATTAAAAAAAACAACAAAAAAAAACAAAACAAAAACGTGTGCTCGTTGATTTTTTCCACTCATTACTTTTTATTAGAAGTTTTCAAGTTAGAACCTCCACCTAGTCTGCTGGTATTTATACCATATTGTCTTAAGTATGCGAGATTCGTCTTTCTGCATGCGAAATGATAAGTAGATTTTGAAGCATAATTTCGTTTGAATGAAATATTCATTTTATCAAATACTCATGACAATGCTGAAAGAAAAAACGAAAAAAAACCATACAAAAAACGCGTATATATATGGATATCTGTAGAATTGAAGCGATATTCACTTAAAATAAAACTCTCGATTTTGTGAAATTACAATATAACATCGTGACAGTACTATATAATTTATTACGTTGAATTGATTTTGAAAATAATTTCTTTGATGCAGTAATACCTTACTAAAAGACTTTAGTCATCCCATTACAAGTTTGGAAATAGTATCCGTAAATGTCAAAATCGAATAGTTTTCTGTGTATTATATGGCCACCGGCCCAAAATGCAAGGTCTACAGATTTTGAAATATTATCAAAATGATTCTTACAAAATTCCTACTTTGGGTTACGTGTATAAATGTTGTATCTACGTGGGCTCTAATTTCATTTGAAAATCCATCCATCTATCTGTCGATCGAACGATCTATGTATAATTATGTACATGTATGTGTATATTGTATACACGGACTGAATGAAGTTTTTCGGAAGTGTTGATAAAAACTTGAAACTACCGGTGTAACGATTTCAAGTGACCCCCAAATTCAAATCCCCCCCCCCCCCAGGAAATTATACCCATGGATAGGACATAATGAAAAGGTTTTCAGATTCCTCCCACCATTTTCAAATGTCCTACTTTTAAAATTTAAAAACATTTTCAAATCCCCACCTCCCCACACACGAGGTAACATGAAAACGTTTTTAGATTCCCGGGAGGGCGGTGGGAGACTTGAAATGGGGGGAGTTTGAAAACGTTACAACTAATGACTTCAAGTGGCCCTCGATTCAAACTCCCTCTCCCTCCCCCACCCCCAGGAACATAAAAGCGTTTTCATATTCCCCCATCATAGAATTTGAAAACGTTTATATTCCCAGATTCAGTGTTGTATTGTAAACATATTGAGAACCCACCGTCCCATTTTCAAATGTCCTACCCAGAAATCTACATGTTACCCTTAGTAAATTTGAAAACGTTTTCAAATCACCCTATTTAACATCATATAAAGTCAGTTAAGGATAATCAAATGCTAAAGACACATTTAAGCATAAGTTATAAAATAAGATAAAAACGTTTCAAACGAAGAATCAAAAGAAGGGTGGGGGTTGGGGCATTTGAAAACGTTTTCAAGTTTCCGGGTTGGGGGATTTTCACCAGTCTTATCTTAACTTCAAATAAATTCAATTTCGGAAATTTCATACCAATAGAAGTATAAATAATACATATTATATATGTTTATATTATAAGTGTTAAACCCGACGTAAAGGGAGGGTGTCATTTGAAAACGTTTTTAAGTTCCCGAAAGTTAAATCGTTGGTTGGGGGGATTTGAAAGCGTTGGGGGAACTCCGAATGGGGCGGGGACTTGAATACGATACACCGGTACATGTCTTTTTAATATATAATATATATATATATATATATATATATATATATTGTGCAAATTCAGCTTTGTCATAATTATTATTATTATTATTATTATTATTATCATCTTTTGTAACATTTCCCACAGTCTATTACAGAACTGAAATATCTAAAAAAACAAAAGACAACATGCGCAAGTATCAATAAATGTGTCTTTTTTTGCTGCCGTCACATTTTCATGTTTCGTGCTACATGAAGCTACAAGAAATTCATAATTGGAAGAAAATAATGAATAAAAAAGGACGTTCATAGAGAGCATTAATTTTAATATTTTACAAACCGAAGGGAGCTCTAATTAAAATTGTTACAAGAAAAGAAAGATTCAATTAAGCTCTTTTACTTCGTCATCTTTCTGTTGACTTATCACTTTATCCAGAAATTGCACGGTTTTACGAGCTACAAGTTTCTTTGTCTGTCCCTCTCATTCATATATCTTGTTCAATAATTGCGAGGAGGTGACCATTGCCTCGTAAATACAACCTTAGAAGGTTTGTCATTAAGCGATTTTGCCCAGTTAGGTGTGAATTTAAATAACCAAATGAATCATTAATTGTCCACTCATTTGCTTTCTTCTAACTAAATAATACCTTCTCGTTTGAGAAAAGAAATTTATGTGACGTTTAGCGCGGTATTGGCGCTGAGTTACTGAATATCAATTCGAGAAAACAAAACATAAACTATTCTGCTTTCCTAATTGAATCGGCATAACACCTTTGCGTAAGAAATATTTCATATTGCACTAAAATATCAGATTAAAGGGTTTGATTTAGTGATGGAGAGCTCTCCAGAGACAGTCCCTCGTCATAATTTTCCAGATATTGTTCTCACCTGCCACGTCACGTGCCCCTGTGGAGTTCCGGAATTGTGGTCGGACTACTCAGAACTTTCCCTCATAATTTTAAATTATCATTAAAAAATAATGTAAGAATGCAGTTCGGCAAATGCAATAAGTGAAAATAATGCATCCTCGCTTAAAGGCTGGAAAATAAACACAAGTTAAATACATGTACATTAAATAATTAGAAGCAAGCTATAACCAGCTGCCTGAGGTACAACACCGACGCAGTGGATTGGCTTCCACGCTGAGTTACTGCGTGGCCATGATGTTTACAAAAAGTTATGCTACTGGTTACCTGTGATTTAGCTAAAACTATTTTTCAACTCACTGTGGTAGAGATCTGTGCCAGATCTCCTACGTTACATTGTTCATCCATTTATGATAGTTTCTTTGGTCGCATAAATGTATGAAGGTTTCATTAGCGACTATGAGGCCTGTTTTACTAAAAATGACCGTAGTCGTAAAAATGCTGTCTACAGTCTTACGTGCAGAATAAAACATGAACGAATGTGACCCATATCACTGCATCATCACAGGACCTTTATTTTATATTCATAGAATATCTCCTCATTATCACTTTTTTGAGGGGAACCACAAAAATAGTACTATTTTACGTACGGAGATTTTTCCATCCGAAATTTAACACACTTTCTTCTTTTTTTGTCACCATTGAAAAGAAAAAAAAAGTTCTGCATCGATGATATGACCATTTTAGTATTTTTGGCGATGAATGATCACATCACCCAACTTCCTGGAGAGCAAAACGACCATGCGACGACTGCAAGGATACATTTCAATCGGACAATCTCGGCCATTTCTACGACGGATATGGTCGAGAAGTTGCGCTTGGATACTGAGGTGAGCTAAACAAAAAAAATACGGCAATGAATTTTCTTGGTTTGAAACATTGCTAAACTGAACACCTTGATGCCTCAGGAAACAGGCGAGTTGATTTCTTTCCAGAGTAATTAAGCCTCAACATTCTTTAATTTGGTTAATCCAGGCACTTTCCTTTCCCGAACTATGTCCTGACAAATGGAACCGCATTTATCCGGACAGCTCCAGTGTTGTATTAAAAGATACGGGGTAATGGCCGGGATGTGGAATCCGGAGGTCAAACGAATTATGTTAATTGAGGGTAACTTTAGAGTCTTAGAACTGCAATGTAATCAATCTTAGCTCTTTCATAATTTTGATGGGGAAAGAGAAAATCTTGTAAAAATACATTGAATGTTTCAATTCAAATAAACATGGATAAAATAGAATAAAAATTGTTATGTTATGTTTTATATAGATGAGATACATATGAAATTAATAAATGTGGTCATTGTGCGACTCAGCCAACCAAAGCTATGTTATACCATACCCAAATGCTTAATGTTCAATTGTTCCCTTGCTTGATATCGGTATAAACAAAAAATATCTTAAAAAAAGATATTCGGCGTAAGAAAAAACGACAGCAAACAATAACGATATTAAATTTAAATAAGGTAACTTGTTACGATATAATACATTATACTAACCATGGCAAGTTTTAAATGGTCTGTGATTCAAAAATAATGCTAGAAAACGTAATTTTGCTAAATTTAGTAGATTTAATATACTAGTCAGTAATTGAAAGACAAAGAGGGACAAAAACATGATATAACGAAAAATAAAATGCTGTGGGAGTCTATCTCGGGACAATAAGTTTAGCAGACGAGCACTAACAAATTGCGCCACGGAAGCCTATACACTGCAAGTTTTGCGACTTAAGGACGAGTCCACTACCAAGGTCACTTCAACATTTGCTAAAGACTGACAACTGTTTACTTTTCAAATGGGTGGTTTTTATGTTTGATTTTTTCAGCCAGATGCTTTTTATGTTTAAATTGATTAAATTGTTATCTGCGAATTGATAATCATGCAGAAAGATATGCACCCTGAAACTCCCATTTTATGATGGAATATCCTAAAATAATAATTTATGCAAACCAATGATAGCAATGCTTTCACGAACTCTTCGGTTGTTAACGAAGATAAGATTGGTTCAAGAAATAGATCAAAATCCATTTTTATACAGCTTACGTCGAAAAATGCATAGGAACGGGAAGTTGTATATTTTTCTATCGATTTTCAAATGATTTTACCAAAGAATTAAGAAGAAACAATACCAAAAAGTAAACGTCAAATCTCAAGTTATTCGTGGATGGTCTGTGAATGGATAGGTCGAGATCGAGATGTCGCTAACGGGATTCCTTACAGGTCTTGCCCAATCTGATTAAAATCAGCTCCTTAATGACGCTACGTAAACTACGCTTCAGCGTAGCATAGCGAAGTGACGTTAGGAGCTGATTTTAATCACATTGGGTCTTGCCATATTGGAACTTTCGAGCCAATGAAATTAGATGTTATAAGTAGATAATTCTTCCATCCGACAATTCTAATCATAGTCCATATTATCTGTTTAAAAATCAATATGTATTTTTTTTACCTTATAAAATCTTTTTAGAACATAGATCATTTTTGTGAACACTTTTTTTTATCAAATAATATTTGTTTTATACGCCCGTCGGATGACGGTACATCATGTACATATGGCATTACGCTGTCCGTCTGTTTGTCCGGAGAGATTTCGTTTCCGCGCAATAACGTTTAAAAGACTTCATGCAAATTTAAATATAGATCAAGTACAATTCACATTTTTTTTCACAGATATATGCACCATTTTTTTTGGTCATTTTAATATAAAATCAAAATATATGTCATATTTGATTTTAGCTACAATCCACTTATTTATGATACAGGCAGTGTTTAATTGATAAGTTTATTATCTTCTATTACTATATTACTAATAATAGTTAATATTGACATCAAATCTAATTATATATATTTTTTTCAACATTTACAAAGATCATCATCAATGACATTTGTATCAACATCCGGACTGCTTCCCCATATTAAAACAGTACTTTGTACAATGATACCCCTCATAGGCATTTGCCATCTGGTGTAGAGCTATATTGCCCCAATTCAGCAGTGCTCTTTGTTACCACATATTTTAAGAATGAAATTATTTTTTATAACATACTTTCTGGGATTGAATAAAATAATTTTTTCTTGATATTCACAAACAATGTATATTGAAAATTAATGGATTATTATCTTTTTTTTTGAACTCCACTACAATGCCATAGTCTTGATAAAAGATACTTCATGAGAAAACTTACTTATTTCATCACTGGTGGATTCGGAGGGGTGCAACCGACGCGTGCCCCCTCTAAAATTCCCCAAACCATACATAAATGTAGACACACATTCCAAAATAAAACTCACAAGAATGCACTATTTCACAGCTTTAAATTAAGAAAATATTCACCAGGGAGTTCCCCAGGATCCCAGTCTAACCTGAACTACACCCTTCTAACAGCTCGGGCAAAGCGGCATCGTCACTGCCTTCATTTTTTAATATAGTGCAGTGCACCTTACCTGAACTCCTGGATCCGGCTCTGTTTATGCCCAATGGGAAACAAATTCTTTCAACTTACATTTATCCCTCTTGATGTTTCTTTTTCAACAAATCACTATTGAAGGTCCTTGGATGGACTTTGCTTTGCACCTAGGAAGGCCATAAAAAATGTGTGCCCCTAACAGGGGTTGAACTCACAACATTCAGATCTGCAGTCACCACAGGACCAAGGTTTGTTTGCTCGAGTCTAATCCCTCACCTACAGCAGTTAGTCATTTGCGGATTTTTATCTGCATAAAACATATCATGACTTATTTCTTATACCACTGTATGCATTACACTATACTATAAATTAGTTTTAATAAACTTACAATACCGGTATATGAAGGGTGATCATTATATTTGAGAACTTTCATCAGTCCATAAAGCTCAGATGTAACACTTTTACAGTAAAGCGCAACCCTCCTCTAACAATTTTAGCGGATTTTTATTATTATGACATCACTTGACAACGTCATTTTGTTTGTCAAGGATGGAGGGCGATACAATTATAGAGCAGTGTGCTGTTACCAAATTCTATGTAAAACTCGGTAAATCTATGACAGAGACCAGAGCAGATTTACAGAAAGTTTATGGTGAGTCTGCCTTCTCTAAATCTGCTGTCCAGAAGTGGTGTCACAGATTTAGTGACATCTCCTCTGTCGAAGATGACCCCCGTCCTGGATGGAAAATCTCACTCTAAACAGATGAATTTGATTCTGTCATAGAGTCATTTGTTAAGTAAGTCAGAAAAATAACTGTTAAGCAAGTTGTTGAGGAGTTTGAAGTTATTGCAAAGCACAAGACGTTTTAACCCTTTCCCTCATATAGACTCATTTTGACGCACTCAGTAGGTACCACATAAAGCCTGATCTGCAGAAAGCCAAACTCAAACCTTACCAAATTTAATTATAAAATCCTCATTACCTGAGACCACTGAGGAGCAGCGAACAGCATAAAACCTGATCAGCCTGCGAGTTACTCGCAGGCTGATCTGGTTTTATGCTGTTTGCATAGGTCTTTTCATGGTGTCCTCTATGAGGGAAAGGGTTAACCTAACTGTTATGCAAGTTGCTGATGATGATGAAACCTGGTTCTGTTTCTTTGAGCCGGAAAGTAAGCAACAGAGTTCGGTTTGGAAGCATAACCCATATCCGTCTCCTGTAAAAGCATGTCTTTTCAAGTCAGCCGGTAAAGTCATGTAAATCATTTATGAAAAGGAGTTAATTTTTACTGACTGACCTGTGGTTGAAATTGATAATTTTATAGGAAAAGTTTTTGAATACAATGATCACCCCTCGTAAATACATTTAACACATGGCATTTTCCTCTCACCCAATCAGGTGCTGGTATTTGTTCATAATCACCGTGGACTATTACGCGTATAGTCCAACACTTTTGTAAAAATCATTAAGTGTGGACTATGCAACCACATTACTCACACTTTTGTGAAGTTTGTCTCTAGTGGAAGGAAAATGCCATGTGCTAAATAGGTTAGTTCCTAGTTGCCTTAAACTACATGACATAGTCACTCGTACTCCGCCCTCGTGAATATATCGTGTAGTTAAAGACAACTATAAACTAACCTATACACATATAGTACATATCTGAAAATGTGAGTTTCTGACGGCTTTAATTATTATTTTTATTTTTTTTGTTAGGTTTATGACTCTAATGCATAATTTACTTAAATGTATCCTGGATAATTGCTACCCCCCTGTGTTGTATACCAATCATAGTAGCAAATTTAGAAACAATAAAATTGAAAGATTGACTTTAATTTAATTTTGTTTTTTGGGGGGTTAACCTCCTGTATGTGTACATGCATTTCAGTCACATGGAATATTAATCTGTTTGAGACTTGGTTCTTTCAAATTGCTAAAAATCCCTTTGAATTTGGAGAAATGGTTTATTATGAGACAAAATGTACCGGTAAGAGCGACAATCAAATAGTATGAATTAGATAATGAGGATAGTTTGTAAAATAAGTATGCATGCATTGGAAAAATGAGACAAACTGGAAAAGGCTCAATGTGTTCTCAAACATCGAAATGAAAAGACATCCTAATTACCTATATACAAATGATCTTAACCCTTTCCCTCATAGAGGACACCATGAAAAGACCTATGCGAACAGCATAAAACCAGATCTGCCTGTGAGTAACTCGCAGGCTGATCAGGTTTTAAGCTGTTCGCTGCTCCTCAGTAGTCTGGAAATGAGGACTTTATAATTAAATTTGGTAAGGTTTTCTGCAGATCAGGCTTTATGTGGTACCTACTGAGTGCGTCAAAATGAGTCTACATGAGGGAAAGGGTTAAAACAAGAAGACAATGGTGGCCCATAAATGCTAACTAGAGTACCATAAGATAATTTGAAATTTTTGATATATAGAGTATTATGGAAAATAGCCAACCCCTTCGGGACCTCATTTTTCTAGGGATCAATTTCATTTTCAGTAATTATGGTGGGGGACTTTGTGGTGACTATTTATGCTTAATGAAATGTAATTCTTAGCATTGGTTTCATAGAAGAATAAATTTGAAAAAGAATATATAAGGAAACTAACCATCCCCTTAGCTGTCTAATGTTTCTTCATTTCTTTCCTCCATAATTCAAGGTAATCAATTTGGCCATTAACATTGTCTTCAAGACTGAAAAGGTCCCCTTATTGATTTCCAAGGGACACTACTCTAATTGACAAATCTTGGTCATTGTCTGTGATAAAATGATTTTCAAGCTTTAACATAATTTGTCATGCTCTATGGATTGATTTATTTTGTCATTTGATACGTAGTGTACTTCACCTTATTAGAGTTGTTCTTCATGAATTTTATAGAAAAAAAAGAAAGAACACTGACAATCATCGAAGTTTGATACTTATGATAGCCTTCATTTATCTTTATTGCAACATCTACTAAATCAAATCTGTTTTTTTAAAGACAAATCATCCCTGTTTCAAAGCTGATTATCCGATTTCAAAAAACTTAACCCTTTACTTTATATAGAGACTCATTCTGACACACTGACAAACAGAGCAGACCCAGATCAGACAGCTCCTTTCTGAGTCTGATCAGGGTCTTCTCTGTTTGCTGTACAATATTTTAGGAGTAGCTCAGATTCTTGACTGTCTGAACTGCAAAGAAAAATCCATTGTTTCATATAACATTAAAAGTCCAGTCAGTTATTCATCAAGTCGTAAGTTTGTACATGAATATTAGCTAAAGATATTCTGGTCAAAATAAAATGAATAAAACAATAACTTCCCGCTAACAAACTTTATTTGATATACATCTATCTGCATCATAACAATTTATTAAGCGAAACATTTCTTAAAAATTGGAAAAATAATGATTGAAGCCAAGTCTAGATCCATTACATTTTTCTCTCCAAAGACAAAACCTTTTAAAAAAAAAAGAAGTCTGTAATTAGAATGAAAAATAAGAAATGTGTCAATAACACACGAATGTCCCCACAATTTTGTTTATAAGAGTGAGGTCTTTGTCAGAGAATATGATTAGAAACTGGAAATATAAAAGAGGATTTTAAGATAAAATGAGTGCTGTGACCTTGACCTTAACCAAGTCATGTGACATTGACCTTCAAGCTAGCAACCTGAAACTTACTCGCCACACAGTGTTTTGTCCTAAGGATCCCTTGTGCCAGGTTATTTTAAAACAAGACTATAAACAACAAAGATAAGCCCTGGACAGAACTGCTTGCTCAAATTTAAAACTCGAATAACTATTGCCACCTTGACCTTGGAGCTAGCAACCTCATTCTTGTTTGCCATTCATCGTCTTGTCCCAGGGATCATTTAGTTATTTCAAAACAAGTTCTTTCATAGCAAAGTTACAGCTGGGACACAATTTTGAGGTAAAGAGAGTGCTAAGACCTTGACCTTCAAGCTAATGACCTGGTTCTTACCTATTTGTGACACATCATCTTGTCCATAGGATCACTTGCGCAAAGTTATTTCAAAACATGTTCATTCAAAAGGGAATTTAAAAAAAACCCTTAAAAATTTGATTTCAAGGTCAACCAAGTGTTGTGACCTTGATTTTCAAACAAGCGACCTGGATCTTTTTCTTGAAACATCGTCTTATCATATGGAACATTTTTGCCAAGTTATTTCAAAACATGACCATACATAACCAAGTTACAGCCAGGACACAATTTCTTGCACACGTACACGGACAGGTGTAACACTATATGCCCATCATAATTTCATGACGGGGGGCATAACAAAATTAATAGCTTGAGAACAATGGCATTGCATAAACAGATTTTTATTTATTAATAGAGTTTGAGCTACATTAAATAGCAATGGCAACCTGGCTCGTGTGGTTAAAAAATTAAGAACTTTAAAAAAAAATATTTTTTACGTTAATGGACAGATCCTGGACTAATCCAACATGGTCCTATTTTCAACACAATCAAAGATATAAGAAAAGTGTGCATGGCTGTGTTTATGAGCAGTTCTTCTGTAATCAGATTAAAAGGTGGTCACACAGATCTTTTGTTGACTTTATGCCAAACCAAAATATCCCAAATTGTCTATCAAAGATGGGGGAACAGAAGAAGCCACTGAAAACAAGGTCCAAGTTGAAAACCTTTTCCTTCCTCACAGTGTTCTTGCATTGGACCAGTACTTTATGCACTGGAAGGTTATTTAACCCATAACTTTGGAATCTAAGGTCATGTACCCTGACACTGGACTGTGACAACATATTTTCCATATGTGTCATGTGCATAAATTACTGTTCTATGTATATAAGTTTGACAAAGTTAGATATCAAACTCACTTTTCCCTACCCCAAAATGTTAAAATGCTTCATGACATTCAGAAAATTTCTACAATGCATATTATGCCATACCAACAACTTGGTACAGAATCCCCAGAAATTTTCAACTAAGCTTCAAAAATGACAGCTTTAAAATAACAAAAAACATAATAGCTGATACAAAAAAAAAACATAACAAAATTTACTGTATCAGTAATAGACTAGTCACTCTGGATACACAATTTATATGGTTAATTAATAATAACTGTATGATGATAATAACTATATATGGTGAAGGTAACATTTAGACCAAAAACTGTTCTACATTCATGAACGAATATAAGAACACACCAACAAAGCAGGGTAAATAACTTGAAGATATGAATAATGTGATTCTATAATCTGAATAAAACATAATTGAAACTAGGTGTACTTTGAACTTGATTCTATTATGCATGAATAAAATGTACATAAATATGGATGGATACATAAAATACTAAAGAAAACTTTTTGGAACAAATGAAAAAAAAAAAACTGAACAATTTCTATAGATTTCAAAGTGTGAGCTTAAGCTATTCAGCTTAAATTTGAAACAAAGAGCTCTGAACAGTGTAATTTTGAAGTGGTGATTGCTGACTTTTGCTTGTGATGCAAACATCATTTCCTGAAAAAGGCTAAAGGCGAAATTGTAAGTGTTCTTATACAAGGAGGAAGATTTTTTAAAATTTTCACAAAATATATATCAGGAAAACATGTTATATAGTCATGTTACTAATTTCAGATCCAAATCATTTACACAAACTTGGTAAAGTGTAACCCAAGGTATGTCTGTACCCAAATATATTCAAATCATGACAAGAAGATTTTTAAAGTTTTAAAATTTTCTTTCCACTGCCAATATTGCTAACCAGATTTCTGTATGGATTCAAATTCTATGACCAACTTGTGAAAGGATCAAGAGGACCACCAAAAGAACACCCCTGTAAGTGTTATCCAAATTGACTAAACAGACTTAAGAAGAAAAAGTTGTTTTAATAAACTGCTGGTGACAAACAACCTACAAATGTCTGACAATGGACATTTGCCAGTTGCAGTTAGCTCACCATGAATGTTTTGTGCTCATGGTGAGCTCAAGAATAGAATAAAAGAAATGGTGTACATGTATATATATATATATAATTATTCAACTAGACATGTGTATGAAACCAAACATACAGCTAAAGGGAATGAATTCTAAGTAGACCAATTGTCTTACTGTTGCTTGAATTTTAATACCAAAGTTACATAATAGGAATGGATCAAAACATGATATAACAATAAGCATGAATATAAACAATCTGATTTAACAATAATCTTGGATATTTAAAAGCAGGCCTTGAATATTCATAATAGGCAAATATAACAAATCTGAATATTCATAAAAAAAAATTAAAAGAGGCCCCTGGAACACATGTGTCACCTTAAAGAAACAACGGATGAGAACAACGAGAAGTGATCCCTATGTGTCACCTCTGCGACTGACACAAACATTATTTCTGACACACTTATTCAAATTCAACTGGTTTTTACACAATCATCCTCTTAAAAAAATTGTGTGACAATAATTAATAAACATGATACATGGTTCAGTGATCTTGAAAACAAAAAAGAGTAAAAACTATTTAAGTATGAATTTCAAGCTTTAACTAAAAGTATGGCCATATAATACAATAGAGATTTAAGTATGACATTTGAGCTTAGCCCTTAGAATATACTTAATATTTTAAGTATTTGTTTTTGAAAACACTGGGCCTAAAATACTGTATGAAGACCATTCATTTAGTCATTTACCCTCGGAATACGTTAACCCTTTCCCTCATATATACTCATTTTGACGCCCTCAATAGGTATCACATAAAGCCTGATCTGCAGAAAACCAAATTTAATTACAAAATCCTCATTTCCAGACCACTGAGGAGCAGCGAACAGCATAAAACCAGATCAGCCTGCGAGTTACTCGCAGGCTGATATGGTTTTATGCTGTTCGCATAGGTCTTTTCATGGTGTCCTCTATGAGGGAAAGGGTTAAGCAGTTGAGGGCCCATATTCCACCTACATTACTGAGAAATACTTCACCCATTATCTCTTGAATAGTCTTGTACACATTCATGATATGATGAATATTAACCCTTTCCCTCATATAGACTCATTTTGACGCACTCAGTAGGTACCACGTGAAGCCTGATCTGCAGAAAAAACCTCATTTCAAGACCACTGAGGAGCAGCGAACAGCATAAAACCTGATCAGCCTGCGAGTTACTCGCAGGCTGATCTGGTTTTATGCTGTTCGCATGGGTCTTTTCATGGTGTCCTCTATGAGGGAAAGGGTTAATTAACTGAATATAATATAAAACAACAGATTTTTTTTCAGACTGTGTATGATCTGAGTTACAGTATTGTTGAGCTAAGGCCAAAAAAAAAAATTGTTCCATTTCTGGTTGCCCAACTGACCCTAAAGTTTTTTTTACCTTTCTGTCTTCAAAAAAATCTCCTTTTTTTACCTTTTGTTTCATGTAAAAAAATATTAAAAAAATCCCAATCTACCGACCCCATTTTTTTTTTTTTTTTTACTGGAGACCAGTATGGAACTATTTTTTTTTTTTGCCTAACAGAGGAGACCCTTTTCTCACAGATCCTGGATGAAGCTGTCTGATCAGGGCCTCCTCTGTTTGCCCTTAGTTTGGATCCTACACATTATTTTTTCTGTTAAATTTTGTAAAAAAAAAAAAAAGGAAAATCTCCAAGATTCATAATTATTATTTTCATTAAAATCTTTAATTTTTCCCAAATATGAAAATTTGCTGTTATTTTTCTCTAAAAAACAAGACCTGTTTTGTTTTCTCAAAGAGCTGAAAAAAAGGGTACTTTTTTCATCATTATATTTTAGCCATATAAGGGGTGACTGTGACATTATTCTATATACAAATATGAACACATTTGTAATTTTAAGGAGATGAAACAGCTTTGTGGTCAACCCTCAATTCACAATGTTCAGAAATTAATAACAAAAAAATTAAACAATACATTTACATAATTATGAACCAACTTACTGCAATCTTTACCTTAGATATCTGAAAAAATGATCAATTGAAAATCAGAATAAATTTCAAGCAACTGTTTACAATCACTATTGTTAAGGTAACCCCATACAACTTTGATTTTGTTTGAAAGTATACTTGAAGACTCTAAAAGCATGTTATGTATAAAAGTTGGATATTTCATGATATTTTTTTTTTTTTCACAGGTTGACCCATCCATTCAGCAGGTTTTTATTTTTGAATGACTAACTAACTAAAACAATAGTAGTGCACAAAACATGCATCAATCTGATGCTGAAATATGCAGGTTTAACTTGTCTTGACTATTTAAGTTTATCGTCGCTTCGACAATATTTCAGTCATATAGCTACGTCCAGCTAATTACAGGTGGAGGAAGACCCGAATGCACGGAGGCATCCACTGACCTACCGCAAGCCAGCTGGAAGGCTTCATCACATGAAAATCCGAATAACCCTGCTGGGATTCGAACCCATGCGGTGAAGGGCTGAGTGAGTGTTAAAGTCAGCGACTTTATCTTCTCGGCCATGGAGGCCACTGATATGCAGATTTACATATATATATTTAATCTTAAATCATTTGAAAACATGAAATAAAATATTTGGCATTTTTCCAAGGTGAAACATTGTTAAAGTTCTTTACTATATTAAGAGAAGTATATATATAAAGATAATAATAAAATAACTATCAAACTATTTTCCTCTTGCATTCAGGATGTACAAATTGATAATTTCATTGAATACAGAATAAAAAATGACAGAAAATATGTATCC
Organism: Solen grandis; assembly: GCA_021229015.1. Classification (NCBI taxonomy): domain Eukaryota; kingdom Metazoa; phylum Mollusca; class Bivalvia; order Adapedonta; family Solenidae; genus Solen; species Solen grandis. The sequence continues at coordinate 56,620,638 of CM037777.1, forward strand.
ACAGAACATTCTTCATTAATGTTAATAGAATTCTTTCAAACAGTATCAATACCTTATGGTGGTTTCCAGGCAACAAAATTAACATTGTAGTCAATAAGACAAAATCTTGCTTAATTATTATACTTTGACACAAATTATGATTTAAGAGAATGAAGGTTAAGGTCAGGGATATCAATATTACACAATTTTCTGACATTTATTTAACTCTTCAAAATGAACACAATATAACAGAAAATATGAAATAATATAAAAATGGAAACACACTCATCAAAATTATCTGAAATTCAGCTAAACTAGTGTCATAAAAAAGTGTGCTGCTATGACCAAAGCAATCTATTTTAAGCACCATTCAATTACACTGCTTTGTGTCTAAATATAATACAGACTGTCACAGGTTGATTAGGGTTTTACTTAAGTGGACACCCACTTGCCCGCACAGGGTTAAAATCACTGCGGGAAAATGATTTTTCAAAAAAGATAGCCCAGCGGGCAAGTTTATTTATGTAAATGAAATCTTTCGTTTTTTTATTTTATTTTCTATAGTATATCAGGGTAAAATGCTTGCAAATTGTCTTTGATACATATTAACTAAAATCCACACTATTGCACATATTTAGTTTTAAACATTATCAAACACCAACTAACTTCAAGATTGGGCAATCTGTTTTCACCGGGGGCTAGTAGATGTTCAAAGTAACTTGCCCTCTGGACAAGTGAAAGTCAAATCCTTAAGTAAACCCCGATACTATAATTATGTTAACAATTATTTTTATGTTTTCCCAAAATAGGGTAAAAGCTTAAATCAAGCTTCTAGGAATGCACTACAATCAGTAATTTATCAATTTGCATTACTTTAACCCTGGCTTAAACAAAACTGCCGACAACACAGGAATGAAGGATATTTAGAAAAAACAAACTTCTTCTACGGAAAAGTATTTTTCACTTATATTTTAAAATAATATCTACTTAACACTCTGTTTAAATCTGTTTTTTTTTTAAAACAAACTTAAACCTCACTACTGTCTATGACGAAACAAGAACATGTATTGCATTAGATGCAGATTTCCACTCCATCTCATTAAAATCAGATTCAGTATGCTAACTGGATCTGACCACATCGTAGAGAGGGTCGTCTCAGATTGACCTTTGTATAAGTCAATCAAATTGGCGGCTACAGAATTGTTCGGTATATCAGGGGGAAGTAACCGCATCAATCTCACAATAAGATAAGAAGATGTCTAAGCGGCCAAGTAGCTCATTCGGTAGAGCATTCACCCTGTAAGCAAAAGGCTCTGGGTTCGAGTCCTGGTCAAGCTGCACATTTTTCTCACCCAGTGACAAATGTTTAACCGAAGTCAGTTAGAAACACACTATTTAATTGGTTTAAAATCGAGCACTTGTTTATGCATATAGATTAATTAAAAGGTCAATCTGATGTGACCCATAATGCGAGTCAGATCCTAATAGTAGAGGAGTGCAAATTAGGATATGATTTTAATTTTTAATTAAAAAATATATGACAAATGAGAACATAATCTGATTATATGTATAAAATATTAATATATTACTATTTCCAGTACAAGTAATATTTTGAAAACGTGTCTTCTCCTCTACTGTCCAAATTTCCAGAGTTTTTTCAAATTAGATTATAAGATTAGTCAATAGATACACAGGAATACCATGTGATCAGTGGTTGCCCTTGGTAATACAAAACAGCACATGAGTTGGTATGTGACTTGAGATACTGATTGAGATCAGGCGTGCATTCAGTATGCCGAACCATATGCAACTGTACGCGTACAGTCAGCTATGAAACTGTATCAGTGTCATAAACCACGATGTTCACAAATACCTAATTACAGCATACAGAGCAAGAGAACAGCATGGTATATAGTCCTAAAATAACTCCATAGCTGACTGTTAGCGACCTGTTGCAAACGGTTTGGCATACTGAACGAACACCTGCTGACCTAGAAATCCCCAAACAATTAATTAAGGGGGGCTAAAACAGGAAAGGTCCAATGAGGCTGCTACGTAATACTGGTACATTATTGTCCCATTTTATTAGCAAAATCAATGATCAAATGATTATCCTGATCATCCCTGTCTCCCTGATGGGTTCCTGTGCAGTAGTCGTGGTACAGCAACGATGCTTCATTCCTTATCTTCGAACCTCCTGGCTGTTCCACATATCCAGAGCGATGCATATGTCCGGCACCATAATTATCCGATACCATCTCATTAACTTCTGAATCTTTGTAACCATGGTACCCATGTCCAGGCCCTCCCCTGCCTTCCCCAGATACTCCGAAACCTGGCTTCAACAGGGATTGCATATACATACTCTGTGCTGGAAGCATCTGACGAACCATCGACATGGACACTTGTGACTGACGGAGGAAGTCCTCTTGATTTGCTTGCACTAAGGAACTGAATGTTTTAAAAGAACTGCTGGGGTCCTTATGTGTTGGTGATGGGGGCATGTGCAAAGGCCTTTTTCTTAAGTCCAACTCAACAACATTTGTTTGCCCTTCTGGAATTTTTATCATCATCTGCATTTGTTCCGATTCAGCACTGGGCCTTACATTAGCAAGTCTAGCTTTGCTTTCGGGCTTCACTGGAGAAAGATCCATCAATTCATCATTATAATGTTCAACTGCCATACTTCCATTTTTTGTCTCTTTTGGCAACTTTTGTGGTCTGGAAGATTTTGGGATATCCGGGTAGGAGTCCCGTGTAGGGAGCTCTTTTGTACTTCTTTTCTTTCCACTGACTAGCTTTAAATTTTTCATATCCAAATTTTCTGTCTTTCCATTTTTATCCCCACCTTTTTCGGCTTTTACAATTCCAGTATTTCTTTCTTTCACTGGAATGATTCGAGTTCCCTCTTCTGGTTTCTTCGGATCTTTCTGCCTATTATACAGGCCTGTAAAAACAGAGAGGGCATCCAATGGATGATCACCAAGTTGGTCATTATGATTCTCCAGTATGTGATTTCGGAAATCTTTGCTAACATTTGTCCCATATTCGCAAAACTTGCATGGGTATATTTTCTTCCCTGCATGCTTGCGTGTGAGCAAAATGTGCTTTCTAATATTTTCATGTGTATTACATGAATAATCACAATATGGACATTGGAAAGGTTTTGAACCAATGTGTATCCTCATATGGCGATGAAGGTGCGTGCTGTTGCCTGCCTTGTATGTGCAGTACTCACAGTGGTACTTTCTCTCTCCAGTGTGCGTGCGGTAATGGCGCTTTAGTCTACATTTTGTTGCAGCAGAATACCCACACATATCACATAAGTATGGCCTCAGCTGATTATGTGAAAGCATATGGTACTTCAACTCATTCCGGAAGACGAATTTCCAATGGCACCCTGGAACTGTGCAGGCAAATTCCCGCTCTTTGTGTCTCCGCTTGTGCTTCTGAAGCTGCATGGCAAAATAAAAGGACTGTCCACATGTTTCACAGACATGAAGCTTTTCTTTGTGTGATTGTTCCGCAAGATGGATTTTCAAGTGTTCAGAATATGATGTGCCTTTCTTAAACTCTTTCCCACAATACTCACAAGTGCACTCCATGCATCCAAAATGCCCCAAAAGGTGTCGGCGAAGAGTAACATTGGAGGCAAATTTTTTTGGGCACATCTTGCACTGAAATGGCCTGTCACCAGTATGAATTCTTAAATGCTCCAGAAAGTTGTTTTTCTTAAGTATATTTTCACATTCTGGACACTTAATCTGATCTGTGCTTTCAAGTTTTTCTGCCTGAGCTAAAACTTCTTGAAACCTTATTCTAGTTACATCTTGACCATTGCATTCTTTAAGTACCGCTTCTTCAGTAGTGAGATGAAAATGTTTGTATGCTGTGTGGAATTTACAGTATTTTTCATCGGTGAATTTCTTGTGACAAATATGGCACTGAAAATACTGACCAGCAGAAGTGTCTCCTGATTGCACTATATTTTCTTGATGTTCTTTGCTTAAGGTATGCAGCTTTAGAGCCTTTTCTGACAGGAAGATTAGATCACATATTTCACACACCTTAATTTTACCAGAGTGTTCCTGCATGTAATGGGGTCTTAGGTCATTGTAAGCACTCACAGTAAAGTCACAATGGTCACATTTGAAAGTCTTGGGTTTGGATTCCAAGACAGGCTTTGTACCTTTCTTGCGCCTTTTCTTCTTCAAGCGTATTATTGGGAAACCTGAAGTTTTACTTTTGGATGGTTTAATGTCTGGGTGCCACTCATCATCATCACTTTCAACTCCAGGATCATCATCATCACTTTCAACTCCAGGATCTTCTGTCAGATACTCTTCAACAGCAGCAGTTTCTCTTTTGGATTTCTTTTCTTCAAATTTGCTTTCATACTCCACAGTGTCATCGTCAATTTCTTGTACCGTGCTGTCAACCGAACTGCTGTTTTCTGTCATTTTTGTATCACTTGCAATATCCCCATCTTTCTTTTTATCATTTTCTGTACTTTTGTTTTCATTTACCTGTGATGTCACTGACAGAGCCTGATTCAAATGCTTCCGAGTTCTCTGGTGAACAATGTGAGCATGTTTGCCTGCAAACTTAACATTACAAATATCACAACCATAAGGTTTCTCTTTTGAGTGAAACCTTGTGAAATGCAAATCCAAAGCACTCTGGCATGCAAACCTTTTATCACACCTTCTGCAAACTGGACGGTTTCTCTGACCAATAACTTTCTTTTTCACACCTGTAACAAACTTTCTATCAGCATGTTTGACAGCCACATGGTACTTCAGCCGAGCAAAGGATTTCATGACCAACCCACAAAATTTGCATTTGCACCGAACATGGCTTTCTTTCACAATGCAGATTTTTCGACGTTTTGAGATCCCGGCCATATGGTCACTGCTTGCAATATGATGCTGCATATCTAGTTGGGAATGGGTCTTAAAGTTGCAGAGACTACATAAGAACTCCCCGATTAGATCACTGCAATTCTCAGCATGTAGTTCAGACTTAATGTGATCTTCAAATGCATTGTGAGTGTTAAAATAGTACCGACAAATGGCACACTGATAAGGGCTAAACCTTATGATATACTTGTGGTACATCTGCAAAAGTCTGAAGTGATCTTGGGGCTGAGCTAGTGCTCGATTCTTGTGGATTTTTGTGAGGAGATGTCTGGCTAATAGGTATTTATTTGCGTATTTCTTCTCACAAATAGTGCAGATATGAATAGGAGCAGCATACAGTATCTCTGCTTGTTCAGGTTCTTGGGAACATCCAGCTTTGTCATCCACCTGTGCACCACCTTCTTGTTCCTCTGCATCTTTACCATAATTATGCAATTCTTGCTCATCATCACTGGAAATAACTTCAGTTTTCACAGTAACATCTCCACCTATATCATCAAACATAATATTCACTGCACTTTCAGCACTCTCCTCATGTTTGTCATCAGCGGTAGCTACTTTTGTGTTATCAGCATCTTGAGCAGTATCTATACTGCTACCAACAGTATCCACCTTTGCAACTGCCTGGGTTTCATTTCTAGAAATATCTACTGTTTCAATAACCAAACTTTTCAGTAAACCAGGGTCTTGCCTCATGTTCTGCATTTTGGCCTTATGCTGTTTGCTTCCACAGTGATTTGAATACTTGAATCTGTTGTCAAATGTAAGGTTACAAACTGTGCAGAGTCTGACTTTATCTGAACTGAACGACTTTTTGGTCACTTTACTTTTAATTTTATCAGTCTTGGTATCCCTTGGCAACACAATATTTTTCCCACCTCTTGGACGACCTCCGTAATATTTTGCCTTAGTTTGTGCTGGAGCCTCCCCTGGTGGCCATTTTCCTCGGAACATCGGCCTGATAAAAAAAAAAGAAATAAAAATGACTTAATTTTTCTTCAAATTATATACATTTGTATTAATATTTCTGTATTCAGATAGGTTAGTGAATGACTGAATACTTGACACATTTCACTTAATTTTTCACTTTTTTGTTTGTTTTTTTGTTTGTTTGTATACATGTACAGTCAAAACCATCAATAAAGGCCTAGTGGATAATAATGGTAAAGTGACCTTTGCTCACAAGAAACCTTTGTTCAAATCTGACCTTTGTTCACAAATGACCTTTGTTCAGAGGGTCAGTAATGTACTCAACTCGTATACAAACAAACCTGTCTTAAGCCGTCAGTCAAAAGAACAAGAAAAAGTGGCAGCTTAACTGAGGTGACCTCTAAATGAAGGTTAAACATCAAAACTAGTTGTTAATTACAGGTTGACTGCTTAATACAGGTGGCTGCTAGTACAGGTTCAACTGTATACATAATAATGTACTCAAGATAGATACATGGTAGATTTTTCACTGTTAATCTTTAACCTTAAATTGTGTGTGTTTGTTTGTATACTGAATATTTATTATACTGAATATTTGTTTGTATAATGAATATTTGTTTGTATAATGAATATTTGTTTGTATAATGAATATTTGTAAAATTGTTGTACCTCAAACTTTCTTCTATTTTCCTTTCATTTCTTTCTTCATGTATATGCAAAAATATTAAAAGAAACCTTAAAACTTTTTAAATTTCTTTTAACATTTATGTTATATTCCACCTGTAAAGGTTTTTTTCTCTCTCTAATTTCAATAATTCTTTCTTTCTTTTCAAACAGCATTGTCATCAATAAGTTCATGTCATCAAAATTGACTATTAGTTGAATGTGTTCTTTGGCAAAGGCTTGACTGTAAAATTTGTGGTGTTAAAAAAAAGAAAAAAAAAAGGTTGTTTAGGTATGGATGATCTGTTGATCCATTAACCACACTCAGTAGGTACTACATAAAGCCTGATCTGCAGAAAACCACAGTTAAACCTTACCAAATTTAATTATAAAGTCCTCATTTCCAGACCACTGAGGAGCAGCGAACAGCATAAAACCTGATCAGCCTGCGATCTGGTTTTATGTTGTTCGCATAGGTCTTTTCATGGTTTCCTCTATGAGGGAAAGGGTTCAACAATAATGGCAATTAATTTCACTTATTTAATCAATGAAGAAATCATTAAAGTACACAATGTCATTGATTAAACCTAATATCCACCAAAAAAGCTTTGGGTTATAATGGGTATAATGACAATATTTATTTTTTCCGCTGTCATTGATTTGATATTTTAGAAGGAAAAAGTAAGGATGATTATTCATTCATTGTTAACAAATGAATAGTGTAGCAGATGGAGTGAAACATGTTTATATATATATATATATATATATTTAAAAAAATAAAAAAAAATATTGAGTTATACTTTAGATCAGTGATTCAATGACAGATATTTTCATATTGCAACAAAATTTGAATTTTGATGCATTTGCTATGATAATAATTGACTATGTGATTGCCTCTGATCAGATTTGTTTCATCAAAAGAATGTGTTCTTTTGGTTCCTTTATAAACAAGCATTCTTAAAGTATTGCTTATGCAATACTGAGTCCCCTACTGGCAAATAGAAAACTAAGAACCCCCGCCCCTCTTCACGCTGCAAACAAGTCAATTATTTGATCAATACTTTTGATGAAAGTCAAAATGACAATAAATATCAAAAAGTAAAGAAAACTTCTATTTTAAAGAAAGTCACCGGCCCGTTATTTTGTAAAAAATCAGTGGACTTGAACGAAACTCATTCTTGATCTGTAACTTATAATGGTAGACTCACATACCAAATAATTGATCAATATCTGCAAGCGTTTAGAAAAAAAAGTCCAGAAAACGTGTGTGACTGACGGACGGACTGACTGATGGATGGACTGAGTGCAAACTGAAAGTCCCCTTCGGTGATGCCAGTAGGGGACTAATTACAGTTCATTTATGACTGTTTATAATGTCTGCTTTGCTTGTAACATTATCACACCTTTTGATTTATAATATATTATGTATATGTATATATAACTAAAAAAAGTATAAAACTAGAACTTCGCGAGTGGGATATGTTGCCTGACGATGACTTTTCTGTTGACAGTTAAGATGCCAATTTGTCACTTTCTTTTAAGGATGGTATATTAATGCGCAATTCATATTTCATCTGGCATCAGGTAACACATCGAAATCACAGAGTTCTAGTTAGGCTCATATCACATAAACTATCCACGTCAGGTGACACATAATATCACATACGAGTTTGTAAGATTCTCATTCCCTCAACTATGCATCTCATTCTAACTTGAAATACACTAATAAAATCAATCAAAAAGCGCACAAGGTAGAGTATGGTTCTTGTGCACACACTCCGGGTTACTGCAAGAAACATACATACCAAGTCTTGAGCCATTCAAACTGATGGTGTAAAAGTTATGATTCGGACAAGAAATGCTCTAAGAAAATCAATCAAAGGGGAATAACTAAAAAAAGCATACAAGGTAGAGTTATGGTTCATGTGCACAGCACTTCGGATCATTGCAAGAAAACATACATATCAAGTCTCAAGTCATTCCAAGTTATGGTGACAAAGTTATGCTCCGGACAAGCAGATGGGGACGCCGCCGCCAACAAAAGTAACCCCTATATGTCGCCTGACTCTAGCCAGGCGACAAAAAAAACAGGCTCCAAAACCTTCAATAATACCAGTATATTCAATACATATTTCTTTAAAAAAAAAAAAAAAAATACCCAGAAAATTATGTTAAGTTACGAGAATGAGAGGATTTTATGTGACAACACTGTTCACTGACCATACTTTTACTCCTAAAGTCCAGCAGCTAGTTTGTTTCTTTTTTTGAGTTTGATGTCCTACTGACAGTATTTCAGTCATTTGGAAACTTTGCCAACTTGAGACAGATATAGTGTTGCCATAGACATGTGGCATGATACCACGCCATAGACGTGTGGCATGATACCACGCCATGCCAGGGAGCTACAACAGTACCATTTTTTATGACTTGTGTTGGTTTGTCATCGCTGGGGATTGAACACAGGACCTATTGCTCCCAAGGTGGACGGTCTAACCACTTGGTCACTGGGGACAAGCGCAGCTATCGCACCTATAGCAGCACTAACACCGTTTCCTTCCTAGGTCTAATTCATCAATCTCTTAATAAACATTCAAAACTCTGATTAATGAAATGCAAATTTTTTAAATGTTATATTTTGTTGTATCTAACAGGAATCAGACCCTTGATATATAAAGACAACAGTAGCCATATTTTAAAGTATATTTGTTAATTATAAAAGTTGATAGTGACCATCTCAAATTAAGAATCTGGATAAGTGTCTAATACAGACTAATTACCCTTTAAGTTTACCTCATGAATATTCATGCCCAGATTTATAACTTCATGAATATATAATTACACATGATATACATGTACATGTATAAAACAATGGATGCATATTTAAAAAGAAGTGTTCAGCCACTGACATAACATCAGATATCTCGGTAATCTTATTTGCAGAATTTATTCATTTCACAAAGTCTGGACAGTAAGCAGAATTATTTATTGTCTACCATCTTGTTGGCACCATTCACAAACCTTGGTTTGAACTGGAGTTCATCACTACCTTTAGATTTCAAATCATACCCTTGTACATGTGAATAAAGAATTGTTTTTGGACTTGAGATGGGAGCCAAATTGTGGTCCAATTACCAGTATATATAACGCTGCCCTCTCTCTCTCTTTCCCTCTGAATTTTTTCATACCTCATGTTTTTTCATTTTTAAAACAGTTTATAAACTCCATACAAGCAAAGCCTGATGACATCTTGAGAAATATTTGATTAATATATCCATATGTTGCAAATGACATATGGTTTTTTAATGTATTATGACACTTTGGATATTTCAGGTGTTTTTTTTATTGATTGTTACAATACCGTATATTATAATATAAATGCAACTGAATATTTAGTTTGGTTGAGTTTGAATAACTGGCATATGAGAATACAACAGCCATGTTCTACCATATTAAGGATATATTCTGTATACAGCCAAATATTTATTGCCAAAAAAAGTTTGCCCCATTCCCAAAATGCCAAAATGTCTGTTCAAACCAAGTTTGAAAATGACTGCATAAGAAATGATGTTGCTAGAGTTAAAACAAACCCACTGTGGACAAAGGAGTTTTTAATATCTTGGGTGAACAAAGATCCCAATTCAGCAATTGAAAAAATTTAGGAAAAGGTACTTTTGCATGTTGTTCATCCTTCTTTCATTAGGAAATATTTGAATTTCTTGTTAACCATGTAAATCACTTGATGTATGTCAAGTGATGGACCTTAACAGGTATATATTAACCGTTGTGACCCTGATCAGACAACTGGAAGAAGCCACTGCATCAAAGCAAGGTCTTCCTACCTCCTAATTTGGAATCATGGCCTCCATTTTTGTGAAAAGGACTCTGTATTTTTTGAGCATGTCCTACATATTTGGAAGGACTCCCAACTTTTCCGAGTTTACAGGAGTTTGCAGTTTTCTGGATTTTACTTTGAGAATCCTGGTATAAGCTTTATCAAATAAGCTTGGCCAATACACTAGGAAGTAGTATTTTAACCCTTTTAACTAACAGACTGTACGTAACTCTCAGGCTTTATGTAACTCATAGTTTTTCTGTAACTCTCAGACTGTATGTAACACTCAGGTTTTAAGTAACTTATTATTTTTATGTAACTCTTAGACTGTACGTAACTCTCAGGCTTTATGTAACTCATAGTTTTTCTGTAACTCTCAGACTGTATGTAACACTCAGGTTTTAAGTAACTCATAATCTTTATGTAACTCTTAGACTGTACATAACTTTCAACTTGATGTAACCTTCAGACTGTATGTAACTCCCAATCTTTCTGTAACTCTCAGACTTTATGTAACTCTCAGATTTTATGTAACTCTCAGACTGTATGTAACTCTCAGACTGTATGTAACTCTCAGACTGTATGTAACTCTCTGACTGTATATAAGTTGAGTAACAATTTGTATTAACTTGATAAATGCTTGTATGTTAGTAACTGTGTCTGACATGTTGATATCAGTTTTTTCGGCGTAGCTGTATAATTTCGATTTCAACTCACATCTTAAACCAATCAAATGTACGCTAACAGCGGTAAATAATTCTAAGCTGAATAAAAGGACTCCTGTTATTGGTAAACGCATCGTTATGGACTATAAAATTACTGTAAATAAGGGGTGCAGCTTGTATATATCATTCAGCTTGGTGTTATTACTTTTCTTTTTGATGTAAACATGAAAGTGATTTCAGTAAGTTAAATACAATCCTTTTCCATCAATTGAGGAATGCTACTTTGTGAAAATGATTTAAAACAACAAAAAAGAATCCACCGTGTTATGACATGAAACCCCTTAATTACTATGTATATTGAATTCTTCCAGCCTGCCGAGATGCTCTCATTGAAAATTAATTCGCCAAAACCAAAACAACTAATAACGCTTTTATATCATAATTGTCATATGCAATAATGATATGAACAAATATCAAACAAGCCTATTTACAGATATAATTTTTTGTATTACCGTCTATAAATAAGTATATTTCATAGAAAAAATACTGAACTATTTCTAGAGCGTACTAAATTTGTTGTGCGTCGGTCTTTCACACGCTTTTCCTCGGAATGTTCTAGAAGACTGGAAATCTCGTTTTTCTTTCATCCTACGGCGAATATCTTTTTTAAAGATATTTCTTGTTTAAATGATTTCAAAGGTTAATTTCTAAATACAGTTTAACCTGTATTAGGTGTCACCTGTATTAAGCAGTCAACCTGTATTAAGCAGTCAACCTGTATTAGGTGTCACCTGTATTAAGCAGTCAACCTGTATTAGGTGTCACCTGTATTAAGCAGTCAACCTGTATTAAGCAGTCAACCTGTATTAGGTGTCACCTGTATTAAGCAGTCAACCTGTATTAGGTGTCACCTGTATTAAGCAGTCAACCTGTATTAGGTGTCACCTGTATTAAGCAGTCAACCTGTATTTAGCGGTCAGTTTTAATATTATTACCATTCTGACATATTGGGAAACAGCAGAACCAGGAGCTATCTGATTAGGGTCTCTTCTGTTTGTTCAGGTTTTTCAGTTTGATCTATCATTGGTGTAACATGGTGTTGAATGGGGCTGTAACAGGTAAAGAGTTAACAGAACAGTGAAACTTGTTACAAGAAAATCATACCTGTTTCCTCTAAATGGACCCTGGCCAGGCTTCCACTTTCCACCTGTGTGATAACTTGCAGGTGTCCTGAGGTCTTCGTCAGAGTCATCAGTGAGGCTGTCCAGTGAAACATCATCAGCAAAGTTGAAACTCAAGTCTTCCTCGTCACTATTAAATGTCAAATTGTTCAAAATATTTGAAATTGGCAAAAGAGGCTGATTTGAACTCTTCTCTGTCTTTGGACCATTTTTGCTCATGAGTTCAAGAGACTGGAAAAAATCGTCAACCTTTTCTGTGGCTGATTTCATTTGTGTATCTTGTTCCTTCTGTCTACTTTGTGTCATTATTTCATTGATGTTAATAGAGGAAGTGGTTGTAGGGCTCTTGTCCGATTTCATCATCGAAAAAGTGATCGGAATGGATATGCCACCCGGAGTGCAAATATCTTGAGACGCACCCTGAAACTGATTTGGCTGTCCACTGTGGACGCAAGCGTTTAGAATCCCGTGATCTTCGTTATTGACTGAAATATCTGGTGATTTTCTTAAGCTGCTGTGGGTTGACTGGAAAGCTGAACTAAGGTTCAGTGCTGTTGACAGAATATCTGTGGTTGGTTGGTTCGATACAGTACTTTGTGGGTCAAACAATGTCTGGTTAGATGTAACATTTTGTCTAATAGTAGAGCAAAACATATCACTGAGACCATTCTCATTTTCCACCGTAGTTGCTTGGAAATGATTGGTGTCAAAAACATCTAAGGTATTGCTAATGTTTGCTTGCGTATTAAGAACTGAATCAACAAAACCTGGCTGTTGGCTGCTGTTTCCATTGCTGAATGTCTGCGCATTACCACTGCTGTAAGGATTCCCCAAGTACGAGCTGCTGCTACTGCCAAGATTAAAAGATGGACTTGTGAAGTCTGCCACGGTGTTATCTCCAGTGAATGTTGGAGCCTGCGGGGTGATGTTTGAATCTTTGGTAGTTTTTCGACCGGAACATTCATTCTTTTTATGATTTACGTAGTTGATGAGACCTGCAATTGTGCAGTGGCATACAAGGCACATGTGCATGTCCTCCTCTTCCTCCATCTTGTATTGTGGTCCTGATCTGAAGAAAATAATAAAGTTTAATTAATCTAATTTTATGTTGATTGGGAAACAATTTATAACAACTAATACTAATCCCTGTTGATGATATCTGGGTTGGATCAGTACTTTGTGCAGTACACCATTAAAGCACTTGTATTAAATCTGAAATGTGTATTTTGATATTGTGATGCTTAAATCAACTTTGGAAGTTATCTTTTAGTATGAACCAAGAGTACAGGATGAAGCATTAAACAAAAACATTAAAACAGATGAAATTCATATCTACTTTATTTAAAATTGTTTTATATTATTTTCATTAATGTCTAAAACATTGTTTATTGTCAATTTAATGTAATCATATAGTCCAGTGGCACTGTACACAGACTCCAGGCCCAGGCCCGTGTACTTATGTATTTAAGTGGCTCAAATTTGTCTATCATACTCAAAGCAATAGGCACGGTTTGAGCCTGATCATTAAAATCAAACTTGTGTATAGTGGTGTCTGGTGGAATCGCGGGTTCTCTCGTATCTCGGGAATAACATTTTGTTGAGGAACACTTTGCCGATCGCCACCTAGTGACACCACTTTGTACACTGGAAGTTGTGATTTTTATTGAAATAATAAATAAGTAATAGGTTTCAGCAAATTGTAAGAAAAACTTAATCTCCTTGCAGAATACGGATTCCTTATTACGTGTCTGCTTCTCACCCCATGTCCGCCAAAAAATGTTTTATAGCTTAAATAATGAGCTGACAGACTCAACAAATGCTAGAACTTCATCTGCTGCAATGTTTTATTAATGATAATTATTTTGATCATGTAGCGTAGCCTGTAGGTGGAGCCAGCAGTATTTTTCAGAAATATCGCAATACCAGAGAATCATGGGATTTTCTATGCAGACCAGGTGAACAATAACATGTTTTTAATACATTATAGAAGGTCTAAAAAAATGTTTTCACAGTATGGTACAATGGTGGAATAACAGTAGCATACAGAAATAAATAGAAGATAAGACCTCACTGATATTAATGTTTTAGTTATAAGTACCGCGATACGAAGGAGCACCATCAGAAATACTATTTTTATTTTGAGAACATGGGGCCAGATCTACAGATTTTCAATCTGAACCCCAAAATCTTTCTCAAGGCCCATCTTAGTGAATGATTTTTGATTTTCTTACCAGCTTGTGCAAAGTGTTTGTGTGTTTACTGAGGGAGTTACTGCAGCTAAATTATTTATGATATGTTGAAAATGAAACTAAATACTGTTACAATCATCAACACTATGTAAAGATTTTTTATCTCAATTTATGGTAATAATGAGTTTAGTTAAAATAATAATGATGAAAGGACACAAGATGAAAAACAAACATAGAATTGTTTTAAAAAAGAAATATGAATTGCATGAGCTGTATTTGAAAGAATGACACCAATTAAAATTTTTTTAAGACAGTACTTTCAGTACTCTGGAAAAGGAAACGTTTGCCATTTTAAGCCTCCATACTAGTGGGTGAAATATTCCCGATATTTGTACTTACCACTGATTAATTTTCAATGCAGATTAGTTCTCGTGTATGAAAATAAAACGACTCATATTGCGGTATATGTCTGCGAACAAATACACAACAATAATACCGAAAACTGGTCGATTTTTGTTACGTTGAGGCCTTCGTCGTTGTACTTGTGTTTTTAACGGAAACAGGTGCGAGGGTACTAAGTGCACATGCGCGGATTAGCTCACCTTAAATGTTTTACTTCCGGGGTCAAATCGGCGACTTGAGCAGATGAAAGGAGGAACGTCATGCGATGGATTTCGGAGGCAGATTACTGCATGTTTCATTCACTTAGATATTTAAATGTGAAAGAATGACAAGAAGAAAACAGTTTCAACCTAAGCGACTGCCATGTAAGTAATGTTATTCTTTTTTTCATTATGTATAGCTTCATCAAATGCTAAAAACGTTGTGTTGGTTTTGCATGCTTATCGGCTCTGTGTGTCAGTTTAACGGATGTGTCATGCTCAATTGGACGCTTGTTTGTTTACAAATTCTACTTGTCAATTTACAGAACCAAGTGTTCTGCTAATGTCGGTTAAGTAAGAGAGCGTTGTGTGGGTTTTATCAGTGATGTCATTGCCGGAATATAGTGTTTACGGGCTGCGAACTCGCCAACGGTACATGGTTGTTATAGCAATACAACATCTGCTGTTTGTTCTTGCAGCATCAATCAAAAAATTCATTGCAGGTTGTCAATCAAATGTCACGTGGTCTTTGTTCTGTCTCGTGCGATCAATCTAGGTGTACATCAATCAAACCAGGGTATTATTGTTAAAGCATTTGTTTGAGAACGCAAACAAAACCGGCTGCTTTCGAGCTGACATTAACACAAGATTTATTATTTTATGTATAATACCCTGGGTATTGAATTAATGTTTACATGAAGTTGGTTTGCAATTTCCATTGATTTTATTTGCTGCACAGTATTTTTGAGGCTAGTAATTATCCTGGTTGTCATACATTTGTCATGCAATAATGTCCTTTTTGCAGCTTACACAGTGTTAAAGAAGTGTACATCAGGCCAGTGTAGGATGTAACTAGAGATGCTAATTGACTTGTGATTGATGTTTTCTTTTGTCACTCTGCGCTGAGCACAAATAACATCATTTATTTTGTGTGTGTCACAGACTAAAAACCATAAATAATGTTTTTAATGGCGAAAACCTGTCTAAAAACCAAGTGGGGTAGAATAGCGTTCAAAGCTGTTGAATCAAGCTATTCTAAGAGACTCAGAAGTGACATGTTGTCATTGAATGATAGGAGGGTTTCTTTCAGTGTTTGACAAATGATTGAATCAGGAGGGAATTCAATAGGAAATTCATTCCCTGAGTTAATGCAATTTGTTTAATAGCAATTTTCTCTTGTTAAATATGTATCAGTTGTTAGTTTAGTCAGGAGATAAAAGCAGTCAGTATCTTATAAACTTACCTTTTTTTTTTATCCAAATTTAGATATAAGACAAGCAAAATACCAAAAGCATTAAATTGATAATGATATCTGATAAAAGAAATAAAACAGGACTGTTTTTAAATGTTACAAATTACATTTATTCAAGGTATTTTTCTTTGATGTATATACCGGAATGTCAAAGTGCTGTATTCCTAAATATGTTGGCATAATACAGTGTAATTTGATACACATAATAGCAGATATTTCTTACTTATGATTACTATATGAGTGTAAAAGATAAATGTGTTTAACATTTCCTTGATATAACGTGATTCCTATAAGGGCAAAAACAATTTTCTCTTTTATTGCTATAATGTATATTTAATGTTTAAAGAAAGACATTAAGTTCTTTCAAGACGAACTGTGAGAGAAATTTGCAAATCCCTATTGTGTGGAAGCGTTTATGAAACGATTGGTTCTAGGTATAAACCTATCATTTGTTTCTGGTGCAGATTGATTCACATTGAGATATTAATGTTCGGCTGTAGAATATTAGAGAAAATTAATAAATTCTCCCACAAGCCAGTAAACTTGGCAGAGACTATGTTTATTGTGTGTAGGGAGCCATTATTTATAAGATTGTCCAGTCACCAAATATAAATCATCATTGGCCAAAATCCACTTTATCTTTTCTACATAGAAATATCACTTAATCATGTTATATGCGAGACAGTATGATTTCTCTTGTAGAAATAATTACAGGGTATTCTTCCCCCATATTTCATGTAAATCCACAATAATCAGAGTAATTCAAGTGTCAGAGAAATTACTGAGTGATGTATGGGACAGATTTGAACGCCGCTAAGTCTAGAAGTAATGGCATCAGTCAGTGTTCAACAGCCCGGTCCTACACAACTGTTTATGATAACTGCTTGCTAATAGAGCCGCTAGCACTCAACATCACCACTTTCTCTCATCTTCTGGAGTAAAAGAACTGCAGGCTGCTTGTGTTCACTTTCCTAGTATTCCTGTCATTATTTGTCATTTTACAATTTCATGGATACCATTACTCTAGCATAAAACCAAAGCAGCCTGAAAATAGGATCTTAATTGGATCTGCATTATTATGCTACAGACTGGTCTTTTAAGTAATATACATATATACTTCCATGGTAGTAATTATCAGATTGCGTCAGCATTGAGAATTTGTAGTTTTATCTGCCTGTTGATCTAGCTATATAATTGTACTGACATTTTAGTTGTTTATTATATTTAAAAAAAATAAGTGTCCATTTTTCTTATTATTCTGAATAGCTCTTTCTCTCCCTCTTGCTCTCCCCCTTCCTCTCTCTCTCTTTCTCTCTCTCTTAGTCTTACACATAAACTTTGATAAAGCTCAGTCCTGACCGACTCTCTCTTTTTCTTTTTTTTATCTATTAGCATCCAATCTTCCAATTTATCACACTTAATCATTCAAATCAATCAATCAATAAGTCAATCAGATACATAAAGTAGCTCTTCTCGCTACTGTGTGGATGGAGAAATAAAACAAATATATTGTATATATATTACACTGGTTTGTTTCAATTACAGGATGCTATGGCTGATCCCTATCAAATAATTTAAACAGATTCTGACAACTGGTATTTAACCTTTGTAAACTAGCCAGCATCAAAGACCACATTTGATACACCCAGATGGGTCTCAAGGGACCTATCAAGGCCTTTGGTTTCTACTGGTTCTTCATGCAGATGAAGTTGGAGCTACTTACGTGTATAAGTAAATGATAGGGACATGTCTGGATTAAGTTGTATTTTTTCTTGTTTGATACTTTAAAACATCTTTGAAAACCCCCCCCCCCAAAAAAACGAAGTTTGTTTGGAGAAGGAAAAAAAAAAAGTTGAAATAATTATTTGAGAAAGTCATGTTAGGAATGTGAGTTATTGTAGAGAAGTAAAGAAATTTTTTTTGTTTTATTTTCTGATAGAGAAAAAAAATGAATATCAGGAATATTTTAATGAGGACCAAAATGAATGGAGTTTGGAATGTATTTAACCCGTAAGTGAAGTGGGCAATGTGACTGTCTTTGTGACCATGATATAGCCTGATCATGGTCAACAATGTTCACTGTTATGGTAAGTGTTGAAATCAAGTAAATATTACTAACCCACAAACCCTAGACTGGTAAAATGCTCATCGGGTGTGTTCAGATTTATAATTTTAAATGGACTGGCTAACCACAAATTTTATTAAACGTTAGCATACTAAATTCTAAATTGGACTTGTCCTTTCTTCATTTTCGACTGCACCAATAGTCGTTAATGGAGGTGCTTGCTGAAAATTTATTGACTGAATAATAAACATTGCAGACCATGATCAGACTGGGCCGATCGTGGTCTGCACTGGCAAATAAGGATTAAACTTTAGCCGATCGTGGTCTGCACTGGCAAATAAGGGTTAAACTTTAGCCGATCGTGGTCTGCACTGGCAAATAAGGGTTAAACTTTAGCCGATCGTGGTCTGCACTGGCAAATAAGGGTTAAACTTTAACAAGACGTAAGGATTTTGTCTTATTTAAAATCTTAATTTTGGTGACTGTTCAGCACCTGTTTTATATGGAAGCAAGAACTGAAAGGAAGTGAAAGTTTTACACACCTGTACATTTATTGTTCAGAGAGGGTGTAATGCCTCTCTTTATTGATACATTCATCTAATAGTCTGTCATGTGATATCCAAGCTATAGCCGATTGCCTAAGTTTCTCTGGGAAGCCGTGTATGCTGAGAGAACATGGAGGGGGGGGGGTTTATTGTGCCAACTGTTGTTTGTCAGGCGAATTGTCAGCGAGATAAGCTGAGACGTTTCATATCAGACTGATTAGGAATTGTCTTTTTCCTTTGTTTGAGGAATAACATGTGTATTACTTCTGATATGTGTAATTATAGTTTCCAGTTTTATAAGTTTTTCTGATAATTATACTTGGCAGGCACCTCGCATTGAAGAAACTCAGTTTTTTTTTTGTTCATTTTTTTTTTTTACTTTGTTATCCATCCCGTGGATTGCTTGACACTTTATCCTTGAGATTCATTGGATTTATTTTTTCAAGCACTAATTACTGGAGTTAGACTTCGTTGTTTGAGTGGATTTGAAGGAAGATTGACATAAATCACCATAATGTATTTAACAAAGATTTCGAAAGCTCAGTCCTGACTTTGACTGTCTGCGAAATATACCTCCTTCTTTTCACTGAGTTTTTATTCAGTGTCACTTTCCGACTCTATCCAATGTCTTAGAATTAAGATGTGATGTGTCAGTCCTAATCGAATTCCGTGTGTTACTTTGAAGATCTGAAGTTGATTGGGTGACCTCAGTTTCATGTAGCATAGGAGTTTTAAAGACCAGACCTGTTTGAAATTAGATATATATAAGCTCAATAAATCTTGGGTATGAGTCTTGGGTGTGAGCCTTTGGGTGGCAGTTTAGTTTTTATATTCAGATTAAGATTCAGATTTAAAGAAGTTGTCAGTTGATATATATATATATATATATATATATATATATATATATATATATATATATATATATATATATATATATATATATATATATATATATATATATGCAATACATGTACTTAATGATGATATATAAATTCATTGTAGTACATTCAATAAATTTTTAATATGCTAAAAGAAATTTGGCTTTTTAGGTTTTCGCACCACGATGCGAAAACCTTTTGTTCTTCTGTTTTATTTTTTTAATTTTTTTTTTAAAATTATTTTTCTAACCATTTTTTGTGAATGGCATAGCTCCATGATCAGAAAAGCTACATTTATGAAATTTTAATCAGTTTTTACCACATATTTGAGGATGATCCTAACGTTGAGAAAATTTTCATTTATGTCTTGCTTTTCCTGCTAGGGGACGTTTTGCATGTAATTTATTAATGGCTAATAACTCAGTTATTTGAGGACTGATTCAAATGCGTTTTTTTTGCATTCTGTTCCTTGTTAATAGCCAAATAAAATATGATAGGTTTTGAGGGGTTGTGTGCTGAAAGTTTTTTAGCTACGGAAGGTTGAAAGTTTGAACCTCACAAAAACTGTGCAAATAAGTGTAGGTCTATGAAAAACCTACCCATTTTTGTTAGAGATCAGATAGAAGAATTCTGTTTGCTGCATACAATTTGCAAGACATATACACACAAACTATATGGGGTAGCGAATTTAAGAAATGCATGGTTTTGTCCTCTAGAAACGGTCAAACTTCACTAAAATATTGGAAAAATTAAAATTTCTAAAACAAATTTTTTTAAGGTTACAATAAATATTGTTTTTTTATTCGGCCCCTAATAGCTCCAAAACTAAAAATGTTTAATCGAGAGTATATGATCAAGAGTGTATGTTCTTAAAAAGCTCTTTCCAGTGATGTTTAGTTTTTGAAGATCAGACTTAATTTGGTCATTATACAGCAGTGCAAGGTTTGATCCTTTTTAGAACAATTGTAAATCAGTTTTTATGCTTCAGTTTATGATATATAAGAAATAGAATGTTTGACTAGTGCGACTTGTATACTTGATTGAACTATTTGCTGCATTGCTACGTACCTAATAGTAAAATTATACTCTATTTTGATTCTTATTTTGCCTCTTGGGGGCGCTTGGTTTGAAATCACTCTTTATAACAATATATAATATATAATACATGATATTGAACCATAAAAATAAAAAAGGCAATAATAACAGAAAAATGTATGAAAATTATGATTAGAATATATGATGGTGGTAGTAATATTTTTACAATTTACATGTATCTTGTTGAGTGTTTGTTGTTGTTTATTTTTTCATTAAAAAACAGTATTCCTCCATAGCTATTATGCTGCCCATATCATGGGATAGGTGTAAGGTTATAATGACTGCACTGCATTATGAAAAGCAGCAGTTACAACTGTTTTGCACCAGGCCTTTATATCATTAATGCTGATTTTAGTGTATCTCAAAATTTAATGGATAATACAGTGCTTTATTTATTCTTATATTAAAGGCACTCTAATTGCAACAAGTATTTATAAATACTTTTAAACAAGGACACAGAAAACAGTTCAGTTCAGTATACAATGATTTGGTACATCAGTATTTCAAGTGGGTACATCTCTAAAAAAGTTGGATACATTTGTATTTTGGTTAAGGTACATCTATACTGCAGTTGGGTACATCTATACTGTGGTTTGGTACATCAGAACTGTGGTTGGATACATATGTACTGTACTGTGGTTTGGTACATCTATACCATGGTTAGATGCATCTGTACTGTGGTTTGAAACATCTTTACTGTGGTTTAGTAAGTACATCTGTACTGCAGATAGATTCATCTTTACTGTGGTTTGAAACATCTGTACTGTGGTTTAGTAAGTACATCTGTACTGCAGATAGATTCATCTTTACTGTGGTTTGGAACATCTTTACTGTGGTTTAGTAAGTACATCTGTACTGTAGTTCTGTACTGTAGCTGGGTACATCTATACTAGATTTGGTACATCTGTACTGTGGTTGGATAAATTTGTACTGTATAGCATGTAAGAGTTGATCCCGGACTGGTTGGCTCAGTGTCAGGATAATGTGGGATAATGTCTACGGCGTGATACTGCAGTGTGGCAGCACTACATCTGTCTCAAGTAGTTATAGTCTCCAAATGACTGAAATATTATCTGCGGGACATTAAACCCAACAAACATAGAACAACATAATTTATGTACTGTGGCTGGGTACATCTATACTGCAGCTGGGTACATTTGTACTGTGGCTGGGTACATATATACTGCAGTTGGGTACATTTGTACTGTGGCTGGGTACATCTATACTGCAGCTGGGTACATTTGTACTGTGGCTGGGTACATCTATACTGCAGTTGGGTACATTTGTACTGTGGCTGGGTACATCACTCTATGCTGTGGTTTGATACAACTGTGCTTCAGTACAATACATCTAAAGTATTGTATTTTCACTCTCCTTTAAATACCTTTTATAGTATGTTACTGACTGGCTTGAAAGGACTTTGACCAAAATAAATGTTCAGCATAACATTTGGGGCCATGATATCTGTTTTACAAGTTCGATGTGAATTACGAGTTATTGTCATTTTATTAAATGCTTTATGCCTTTTAGTTAAAACAAAATACTCATTAATGCCATTTATTTTATTCCAGTCAGAAGTTTATGTTTTGTTCAATACAGTTTTATTATAGAATAAAGACATTAAGTTTGTATCCCTCCTAGAATCCTGCAAACAGACCGTGATTCTTGTACGAGAGAAACTGCCAGTACCATTTAAGCCTACTTCTTGATGTCTACTTATTATGAACCCTTTACCTCATGAATATTCATGTACAATAGATAACTTGATGAATATTAATTTACTGAACATTAAATAATATACAGGGATTTTTTCCTTTTTTCAGGGGCCGTTCATAGGTGCCTTCCCCACTGAAAAATTCTTTAAATTCATGCAGTTTTCCCCAAATTTGCATCTTACTCCAGATTTACTTCCCCATTTAAAAAAAAAAAGGTCATATTTTTCCCAATATTTGATATGAAGGCCCCCTCCCCATCATCAGAAAAATAGGCCTGATTAATTATGAAATAATAGATTTTTAGCTGGTCTGTTTTTCCAAGAAAAAAATACGAGCTATTGTCGTAACTCTGGTGTCCACGTTGTCGTCCGGAATCTTAACATTGGCCATAACTTCTCTACTACTTGACTAACAACTTTCATTTTTGGTATGCATATTCATCTTTGCAAGGGCTATTCAGATATACCTCAACATTTCATCTATTGACCTTGACCTTTGACCTATTTTTACTGTAACTTTTGAAAACTTTAAAATGCCTGTCATTTCAGAATCGTTACCAACAGAGCACTGATATTTCACATGAGAATTCCTTGTGGCAAGACCTTTCCATCAATGTTACTTTTTTGGACTTTGACCTTGACCTTTGAGCTTTGACCTATTTTTGAAATGTTTAACAAAAAACTTTTACGTTGGCCATAATTTTTTACTATTTGACACACATCTTTTATATTTGGTATGCTTTTTTTTGCCATAACTTTGGACAAGTTTTATAATAGATATTTCTTTGTCATTTTTCAATATTTTTTTTTTTTAAAACTTGTATACTGGCTTGTCATCATATGAACCTGTGCAGGTGTGATTTTGGTCATGATCTTTAGGCAAATAAAAAAAAAACATTTTTTTTTTTTTGAAAGGTCTTTAAATTTTAAAGTTTTGTAACCGGTTAGAATTATTTTTTGTTTAAATATTTTACATTTTTGTTTTGTATACATTCTATTCCTTGCATAGGTCAAAGTCATCCTTCAAGGTCAAAGGTCAAATTTAAAGGGTACGATACTTCAACTTTGCATTTAAAGGCTTACAGTTTTAGTTGTGATTTTCAAGGTTAACTTTTTTTTAAATGTTTAGCAAAAAATATGTAATGTTGGCAAAAACAGAAGAGTGTTGGCACCTACATGCGGTGAACTTGTTATAGAATTATGATTCAAGCAAACAGAGGAGATCCTTATCAGACTGCTCCTGGGTCATGTCTGTTGCCAATGCATTAAAATGCATCTATATGAGATAAAGGGTTAATCTATTACCTTTAAGTATTCTTTGCAAAATTTCTTGCTTATTTATGTTAATGGAAGGGATTGGAAAATGACTGCTTTAGACCTTTTCCTCATGAATATTATAACATGTACAAATCCTTTACTTTACTTTAAATGGTATGTAAAACAAATATTTTATCCTTGCTCTGCAGACTGTGTAGAACTATAGAATGCATGAGCAAACACAGGGGAATCTGATAAGAGAGCCTACTCAGAGCTGTCTGATCTGGGTCTGCTTGGTTTTGCATGGTATCAAACCATGCCTGTATAAAGATATGGGGTCATCATATGAGGAAGTGAATGAAATAATCCAACTATTTCATAGAACAATTACAATTCAAATCTATTTATATTTAAACACTCAACTCAAACAATTAAGAAAGGAATATCTTAATTTGTCCTTTTTTATATATATCTGAAAAGTCTGTCTAAATTTCCGCAAATGATTCAAACCTAATAATGTTGGTGCAGCAATAACTGGAAGCAAGATCTAAATGTATTTGTTGTTATGACTCAGTTTATCCCATTGCTTTTGTTATTTTTGAAACAAAGATTCTCTTGAAGCAGCTCATTGACTAAGACTTTGAGTTTTAACCATCTGTGTGTATTGCCTATCCATAACCATTTACGGACGCATGGTCACCCAATGCAACATTCTGTAATTATAGAAAAAATGAGTGATTTCTTCATCACAGGCATTAGTGTTTTGAAAGGTATTGATTGTTGTTGTTGTATTGGGGTTTACCGTCGCTGCGATAGTATTTCAATCATATAGCGACGTCCAGTATTACAGGTGGAGGAAGACCCCGAGTACACAGAGGTACCCGGGTAGAACCACCAACCTACCGCAAGCCAGCTGGAAGGCTTCCTCACATGAAAAACCCGAAGTCCCTACCGGGATTCGAACCCACAGCGGTGAGGGGCTGAGAGATTTGTAGTCCACGACTGTAACCACTCGGCCACGGCGGCCCCTCGAAAGGTATTGAACCTATATTTAGAATGATAAATACCTATATTTATCTCCCCGCTGAAGGCGGCGCGGAATATGGTAATGGTCTTCGTCCATCTGTCGTTCCGTCCCACATTTTTGTCCAGAGCATAACTCAAAAAGTATTTGAGGTATCAACTTGATACTTCATAGGTCGATAAATCTCATTGAGTAGGAGTCCAGTGCACAAGAATGATAACTCTACCTTTCATAATTCTTTAGTTATTGCCCTTTTTTTATTTTTCAGGGTTAATTTTTGTCACAGTGACCTTGACATTTTACCTGTAGACCTCAGAATAGGGGAATTTGTAGGTCTTCACATGGGTTTCATATCTATAATCACTTCAAACATCAGTCTTCATTACCAAAAATTTTCTTTTAAAAATGAAATTTTCTACTCTCCAAGACATCTTCTAAAGAGCAAGCATTCGGCGGAGGATGGCCATGTCAATATGGCTCTTGTTAGATTTCCTTTTTTTCATTTTAGTCAAATGACTGATCACATTCACTCTTTGACCATGTGCACAGGTCACGGGCTAAACTTACAAATCCACTACCTGTAACTAATGAAGAATTGTTTGCATGGTACTGCGAGCACCAGCTTTGGGAATTCCATGTTCTATATCTAACCAATTTCCCCGAAATGAGCATTATGAAAATAGTGTTTTCCTGTGCAATGTGATCTACACTTGCAAAATTAATTGTCAGGAGACAAAGTTTTGACCAGTGTTAACCAGGGAGAGTGGATTAATGTTTTTAAATTTCTTCCAATCATCTGTGAACAAGCTGCTTTAAAGACATATAATTTATTAGCAAGTACTTTATTTCTTGAATTTACTGACTTGATTTAATGTCCCATATTTCATTTTAAAAATCATTAACATTACCTTTTTTTTTTCTTAATTGAAGTCAGTTAAGTTTATTCTGAAGTTACAGATAATTTAGAGGTATTTCAAAGCATTTAAAATCTAAAATATGGGTATCATAAAAATTATGTAGAAAATATCTTGTTTTATAATTACAATCAATGATTTTTGAAAGAAATAAGCTGATGGGTGGTAGCAATAAATTGTTAAAAATGGTTAAAAATGTATCAGATTTACTGAGAGTTATTTGCATAATTGATACTATTTTTTGTTTACAATTTCTTGTACTTTATTCAAGTGAGATGCATATCGGAGATGTGCAGACTTATAACGAGGATTCTCTAGTTTATGCAACACTAACATAACAAATATGATATGACATATTTCTATATATCCTCTTTGATAGTGTTACCTGGTTTTAACATTATTCTGAGTTAAAATATTGCATGATTCAAAGAAAGTTTTAAGATATGCTTCATTTGTCTTTTTTTATTTTTGTTTGTTTGTGGGTTGTATATATGGTTTGCACTGTGTGCACGTTTTTTTATTCAGTTTAATGTTTTTCTTTTATTTTTTTAATGTTAATTTTTAAAAAATTCATACAAGCTTTTCTGCTTATTTTGGGAAAAGTGGCCCTAAGCCCCCAATACATTGTTAACATATTTCACCTAATTTTTAAAAAGCTGAAAGGCAACTTAGTAAGTGTAACATATTGTTAAAAGAGGAATTTTCTTTCATAAACAAAGCAAACCTTTTTTCTTTATTGCCAACTGGTAAAAATATCACCTATGGAGCCAATATTCGATATTATGACTTATGTAACATTTTTTCTAAACAGACATTTTTGAAATCGTCAAAAATCAATGACATTGTAATAGTTTATTTATTTTAAAAAACCAAGAGTTATAGATCGTTGTTAAAATTTAGAGAATGTAATTGCAAAACTCTTGACTGTAGGAAAAGGTATCACAAAATTATGTTAACAACTATATATATTATTTATTTAATTGTTGAATGTTGATATGATTTTGAAAAGTTCCCCCCCACCATC
>CM037777.1:56647465-56663037 GCA_021229015.1 Solen grandis
GGGTCATGTGATGTCAAAAAGTAGGTCAATATGAAAAATCCAACATATGTTGCTCATTTATAATCAGGTGAGCGATTCAGGGCCGTCGTGGCCCTCTTGTTAAAAGTTCCAATTGATATTTGAATAGATATAATACCAATACGGTTATTTTGTTTAGTCTCTTATTTGTTACATTGCTTTTGACATAAACAAGACGTCAGTGAGGTCGATCGACTTCAAGGCGAGACGCAATTAACAAAATCAATCAGTAAGCAATAATTCTACACATTTGTCTTTGAAAATATGTTACACCAGTCAAAAGAAGAAGAAGATGCTAATTGGCAAAAATTACGGGTTAATCCTACATATACACGAAGCTATCACACGGTGCATAACCATATCGGCGGTCGCTATATCGACAGGCTCTCTGCGTTCAGACCGGTCATTCTCAGTCATAAACACAAATTCACGATGATTAGAGGGCAAAAAAAAAAAGAAGATCAATGGTCACTTTCAACAGTTGAGTTGTTCAATATTAAGTAATGCACGGAATATTAGAGAATATTTTTATGTATATGCGTGTAAACTTTTCAATAACAGCGACTGCGCTCCGAAACTAAGACAAACAGATTAGTGATGTACCAACCTCGGCACTTTCTACATGCTTTAGCGAGTTATTATATTGATTACGCCCAAAATATGAACATCGTACGTATTCTTTTATGTGTATTCTTCAAGAAAATACCGATAAATTGGCCGATTTTTATGTATATTTCTTGATAACCGCCTACTTTCGGTTTTGATGGTGCACGGGAGGTCTCTCTGCACATTACTTTTTGAAGCACAAGCAGACTCTGTGCATTTGCCACAGACAGGCTTTCTGCAAGCCCTGTTTTCTCATATTGTTTACGGAAAAAAGCATAATTTCATGAGCACTTACCGCTATATGTGTTTTCACTTTCGTACTTTATATGGAATTTGTAATTTTTTCGTATTCAGATACAAATCTATTAAAAGTATGTATGTTTCTTACTTTTTAACTATCTTGGCTCATATTGTTGATAGAAGTTTGAAAGATAAATTTCCTCTAGATTACTGGTTATTACAATAGTTCCATTATTTTTATGTTCCGCGAAGGGAGAACATATAGTTGCAGCTTTGTCCGTCCGTCATAATTTTGTCCGGAGCATAGCACAAAAACTGTTATCGACATGAAACTTCATAGGTAGATAGACCTCAATGAGAAGAAGTGCAGTGTACAAGAACCGCAACTCTGTTTTTTGTTATTTTTCATACTTAATTTTTGTCCGGAGCATAGCACAAAAAGTATAAGAGGTATCAACATGAAACTTCATAGGTAGATAGATATCAATGAGAAGTGCAGTGTACAAGAACCACAACTCTGTTTTGCATAATTTAGGAGTTCTTGCCCTTCGTTATTTTTCATACTTAAACATGTCCGGAGCATACTTGAGTTAATGTACAGTGCACAAAGTGCAATTCTTGATACTCAAAAAAAAAAATTCCATAATCTCTGATGCCTTCTTGCTGCCATTTGTCATACATATTTTTTCCTTTGTAATACTGTATTATAATAATTAGTTAAACACACATATTTGAAAGAAATATTTTTAAAAAAGACCCTTTGGAACTAGCATTTATTCGGGAAGCATCCATCAGTTCTACCGATTCCCTTGTTTTATCTAATCGCTTATTCCTAAACGCGAGCCAAAGAATTAAGTGTCACATGTACATGTTCCTTCAAAAAACTCAAATATAAATGAAAACTAGAGATTTGTTTTCGTAAAAAAAACTCATGTCTCCCCCCACCCCCTTCTCCTCACACACAAATACACTAGGGCAAACAGTGACATATGTACATAGTTAAAGTTAAAGGGTTGGCTATATTGGTAAAGCTCCTTAAAGAGTTATGGACCTTGTGTGTGAGGCTTCTTAACAGTTTATTTCCATAACTGAAATTCGTTTAATAGTATAAGTGGAATAAGAGTTATCTTGGATCAAGAAATTGTAAAAAGGGGGAATAACTCCACCAAAAATTCTGAGGCCATAGTTATGAAACTTGTGCATGACTCTTTCTCTCATTAATTTCTTTCAATAAATGAAATTTAATTTCAACAGCATGAGTCGAACGGGAGTTATCTTAAGGACATGAAGTTGTATAAAAGCGGAAAAACTCCAACAAGAAACATTGGAAATGAATTATGCTCTGGTGTACCGCAAATTCTTGTCCATAACTTCTACCCTGCTTCAATGTTATATGTCTCATATTCCAGATCTACATCCTACAAAACTAATTTTGAATTGAAAATTAAACAACGGGAAAAATCCAAAATATAACAAAACTTAGTTCTTTGCACTCGATTCTCCCTCTATTCACTTGTAAGTTTCAATTTTATATTCATCTAAGAATGCTTCATAAACAAGCATAATTAAATTGCGTTTTTCAATATCTTGCAAATATTCAGTTTTTGTAAACTGCACTTTACTCCAGTGATCTTCACATGAACCAAGTATATGTTTATAGTGGCGAGAAAGTGACAAAAAGCATAAAATTAACAAGGCAATTACACAAGTAATGATTTAAGTACGGATACTTTGCAATCACTTTCCATCATGAGTTATACTGTGAAGTTTCAACTCTATCCACGAAAGTTCAACTAATACTGGAGTTTTTGAGTTATCTCGTAAAAATTAAAGATACGTTAGGTTATTATCATCACTTCCTCTAAACTATCCATATTGAAGTTTCAAGTTAAACTAACTTTGTGAATAGCTGAAAACATTAATATCTTAGGTTATTATCAATATTCTCTATGAGATATCCTAATGTAATTCATTAATAGTTAAACTTTGTGAGATATTACAAACAAATAAGTATGAAATTAACAAAGGAAAACCAAATTAAAAGATAGATGCAATGTTTTGTGTAAACAAGAAATTCAAGCATCAACGTGGAAATAAAACAACAGAAATGCTATGTGACCAACAACAATATACTGATTTTAATTATTATATAATAATTCTAAGCTCGCACAAAGTTCAACAAGTTCATCATACTGCCATTAGTGACTGGGAAAAAAGACAAGGTATAAATACCTATATTGTCACTTTACCAGTTATCAAATACAACACGTAATGTACATGTTTTGTAAAGACATACTAAAGTCTTATAGGGACGTTCCTCTGGTTCGAAAAAAAACTTACACATTTCTTGATAAAAAGGCAAGAATTTTATATTTAAATAGGAAAGTATTATGGGTAACGAAATGTAAAAGAAATGTCATGTATATAATTTTGCAATACCGATATTTATATTTTTGTGCGAGTTGTATTTCGTAAAATTGTGATGGTCGCGTAAAACAGAAACGTCACTGTAAAGGCATTACATTTACAAACACCCGTTTTTACTTGTGTCATTTCAAAGCCTTATAGTATTCATGCAGCAATGTTATGTTTCTGTTATTATAGTTAAGAAATTTACATAAATATCGGTCAATTTATCAGTATCTTTTTGAAGAATATAACTGGAAGAATGCCTACGATGTTCATATAGACGCAATCAAAGCAATAACTCGTTAAAGCCTGTAGAAAGTGCCGATGTCCCATGTTGGTACATCACTAAACTGTTTGTCCGAGTTTCGGAGCGCAGTGACTGAAAATTGAAAAGTTAACACGTATATATATAAAAAATATACTCTAACATTCCGTGCACTACTTAATGTTGAACAACTCACTTGTTAAAAGTGACCATTAATCCTTTTTATTATTGCCCTCTGTCCATCGTGAGTTTGTATTTATGGCAGAGAATGACCGGTGCGAACGCAGAGAGCCTGCCGATATAGCGATTTCTACAGAGAGACCGCCGATATGGTTATGCACCGTATATCATGTATCGCGACGTTTTCTCATGCACCGTGGCTTTGTCATATCGGACTAGTTATCTACCCGTCTTTCCTCCTCCTCCCCCCTCCCCTCTCTCTCAGTAGATATACTAAATGTATTTGGAAAGTAACTGATGTTTAGCAAGATTCTCATAAACCAAACCGAAATGTCCGGTACCCGTGTAGCAGGTGAACTCTCGAGTCATGCGTGTTATTTCGAAAAGCTGCCTATCTCTGTTATTTATATGTCTCTGGCAGGGTCGGTAGCAAACTCACTTTTTTTTCAATACGCTGACAATACGCAGGGATAAGTTTTCCATGCGCTGTTTACTTGTTAGACCGTATAGCGGGTTATATCTGCGGATAATTTATTTCTGCTATTCTGCGGATGAACACAAATCCGTAGAAATTAAGTCCATGAAAATTAACTAAAAGTAGAAAAATATTCGCAGGATAACTTTCTTTAGATCCCTTTAGATCATCAGATACTGATCTACATGAAATACGCTGTGACGGTATTTCTGTTATCAACATGGGTATGTTACCGCTAGTATGAAAACAAAACAATCAGTCAATGTAGTTTTCTCTAAATTGTTGAATGGTTTGTAATTACAGGACATGGATGAAGAGAACAAAGAGTAAAAGTATGACAGTTTGACCAGATTTCATTGTAATCTTCCCTTATTAATAGCACACAAAGTGTCACCTTCCAGGTTCACCTGGGGACGGGGAGATTTTCTCCGCCTCGGGGTCTTAATTACATGCCAAACAATGCAAACTGTGTTTATTTTCGCATGTATTCCAATGGTTTGCTCTCTGTTTGAATTGCCATCGAAATACATCAAAATTCAAAGTTTATTGGTAAATTAGCAATACATATATTGCCTTTGACCATTTACAAAGTGTGAATCAAACGGAATATGGCAAAGACATACTACATATAATTTTATCTATATAATCATATATGTTCAAATACAATTTTATAACTAAGCAGCAACAACATTATTATTTCGTATTTTCAGAGCTTCCTTAAGAAATTTTGCAGTTTTTATCAGGGAATTTTTATTAAGACTATTCATAAAATAATTAAACTTGTTAATAGTTGGCCAGCTAATATTACCGAAATATTTTTACGGATATCTGAATATGTTTGACAACACATGAAAAAATGATACTCAGTTTCAACAAGATTACTAGTACATAATTTACAAATTCTATCTTCTCTGTTTATACCATGGAATCTTCCGACTTCAATTTCAAGACAGTGTGAACTAAGTCTAAAACGTGTAAAAATTTTTATAAGATCAACGCTATTAATTTTATCTAAATACTCTTCAAAGCAGAAGTTAACTTTAAATTTAGAACACGTTCAAAGTTTTGGTAAAGTATTCATTGATGTGGTCCATTCCTGAATATACTATCTCTGAGACATGTTTTCATTAAAGGTAAACAATTAAAATTTTCTATCAAAGTCAACTCTTACATTGGTATATCCAAGATGATCAATAATATAATGTATTCTTTTGTGCTATTTATTTTATCACATTGCAGTGCATACATTTCATACATAGGTAATACATTAGTATTACTTTTAATTTTAAACCAAAACTTAAGTGATCGTTCTTTACACAAAAGTGATAACGGATACCTCCCGAGCTCGCCATAAATAGCGGCGTTCGGCGTTTGTTTCTTAACACCAAGAACATATTTACAAAACCTGAAATGCAATTTATCAACCTCTTTTAAATCATAGACCCCCCAAACTCTGGACTACCATACTATCAAACAGTTGGAGCATTGTCTTAACATCGAATTTAATTCTGTCAAATAAAGATAATAAGGTACCGTAAGCTCTCAGTGATTGATCGTGTAAACATTTAACTGCATCTGTAAAAGTACCAAGGTGATTAAATTTTATACTTAAATAAACAAAACTGTCAACGGACTCACCATTAATAAAAACTTGTACATTTCTGTTACTTTTTTTTTCTTTTCAAAAACACAGACTATCGTTTTATTTACATTAATTTTTAAGCCCCATTTGACAGAGTAATGATATATGCTATCTATTTGGGACTGCAAACTGACAGGATCTGTAGTAAATAAAACAATGTCGTCCGCAAATAAAATAAGATATTTGGACAATAACTCAAGATCTTTGACTGTAAATGAATTAAAACAACAATATCAACACTATCATTCACGAAAAATAGAAATAAAATGGGTGATAACGGCTCACCTTGTTTCAAGCCAATTGTGACATCAAAGAACCCAGATATATTATTATTAGACAACTTAACACATGACTGGACACTGTTATATATGTTTTAATCATACTGACCATTTTACAGCTTATGCCTGAATGTATTAGTTTATACCACAGAGCGTCACGGTTAACGGTATCGAATGCACGCTGATAATCAACAAATATACACCAAAGTTTGAACTGCTTTGATAATACATACTGTATAATAGAATGGAGAATAAATATTGCATCATGTAGTGTTATGGCCGTAATAAACTAACACGAGACGGTGGTGGCTGGCAATAGATTTATTCAGTCCCCAAGGTATCTGGCAAGGTCGTACTGGAGGTAGTCTCGAGGCTCTAACAAGATCTCTCTAGGTATCCCACAAGATCTGCTTACCTAGACCCTTGACCGGTCAGCTTATATATTGGTTGGTTACCATCCAGCCAGACAGTAACCATATGTATTGAATAATAACAAATATTTGTATTAACGACAGTCACAACTGAGACAGACGTTATGAGGGCGCCGTGGTCCAGTGGTAACGTATCCGATTACGGATCCGAAGGTTGTGGGTTCGAACCCCGATGGGGGCAAGACCTATTCACAACATTCCCAGGCGCAAAGTACTGGTCCAACCCAGGAACCGTCGAGAGGGATAAGTATAAGTTGTAAGAACTTGTTTCCCAATCGCATAAAATAAATAAGTTTAAAGTAAAGTAGACGTTGCATAACTAATGCAACGGTCATATTATAATCTCTAATTGTATCTATAATAGGTTAGAATCAATGACAATGTAACAATAGCGTCTAGCTAGAGTCCAATAACACAAATTCCCTACTTAAATTTTGCATTTATAGTTGCCATGCCTGTCAAAGAAATGTATACATATATATTTTGAAATGAGCGATTACAATTGCAGTGGAGCGGTATGAAAAGAATTAGACATGTATATGTATTCATATACAATGAAAGTACGCCTGCCATAGAAATAAAGACCAAAGTTATTTTTACATGTACATAACAAAAGAAACAAAATAAATGAACAGAGTAATTGCAGCGATAATGCTGTATAATGTGATAGTAATAACATCAGATTTTAAAATTAAAGAATTTTATATATAATCCTCAGGATCTGTTGGTTACCAAAACACAATACTCGGAATCTGTTGGTTAGCCTGGTGTAAATCGTAGATAAGTTCCAAAGAAACAAGAACCATTTAATACACAATACTCGGAATCTGTTGGTTAGCCTGGTGTAAATCGAAATAAGTTCCAAGAAACATTTTAAACACAACCTTTGAAATCTGTTGGTTAGCCTGGTGTAGAGCGGAAATAAAGATTCCATATCAGTTTGTTTTGGCTGGAGCCGTAGCAGTTGCAGACTCTCCGACGTCTGCTGATCCAACACGAGGGTAAAGTTGTCGGATGAGTTGACTTCCGGTAGAATTTGGTTGATTTGGTGTGGACCCTTCGGAGTGTAGGTTAGCAACCGGAAGTGGATTTAGGTTGGCGACCAGAAGTGGGTTGTAAAACGGCGGCTTTACCTTGGGCGAGGACAACTAAAGCAATCGTACCCTTCAATTACAACGTTACTTTGTTTGGAATGCCAAGTTTCTGAAAATAATAAACAATTAAATCAATAAATTTACAATTAAAAGTCAAGTAATGGATTGACTCATGTCTGTTATTTACTTATACCAAAACAGCTGATAAATTGTGTACGGTATGGTTGACGGTAGAGTATGTGAGCTGTAATATAGAGTGATCTTCATTAGGTGTAATACTTAGAATTAGATATTTTA
The DNA here is from genome assembly GCA_021229015.1 of Solen grandis. Taxonomy (NCBI): domain Eukaryota; kingdom Metazoa; phylum Mollusca; class Bivalvia; order Adapedonta; family Solenidae; genus Solen; species Solen grandis. Next base: position 56,655,401 of record CM037777.1, read on the forward strand.
ATATGTTTGCTTTGAAAAGCAAGGTAAGCAATCATAGAAATAACTTCTTCCAGGGTCAGAAATCGCAGGAAAAATTCTGTAGAAAAAAAAAACTGATTTTTTTTTTATGGCAAAATCGCAGAATATTACAACCTCAGAAATAACCCGATAACCGGTATGTTACTCATTCATCAGACACACGTAACAATGACGTTACCAATACGCAAGCCATATGTAAGCTTTATTGACCAACTTATGCAACCATATAATAAGCGTACTTGAGTAACGTACCTTAAGGTAAAGTCCCTGTGATGGTTCCGCTACATTTCGGACCTCATGGCCTTTCACGGAGATAACCAAGGTTTCCTAATGTTTCATTAGGGTACCTTGGTTATCTTGGACGAGGTTAAGTGGTCCAGGACAAAGCGGAACCATGACAGGGAAATTACCTTAAGCGTATTCACTTTATGCCAAGCGTTCGATGACCGAATTTATACTTTGCATGCCCTGTAAAACTATGAACATGTTAAAAAAATAGCCTTTAATGGCATAAAAAGGCGTTAAATAATTCAAATAAAATCAAATAAACAAAGTTAAACAAACAAAAGGAAGATGAAATTAAAAAAGGACTCTTTGTTGTCACACGTTAAAGCTGTGTGTTAATTTAAAAGGGGAAGGATAATAGTTGCAGCATTGGAATGTAATGCAGAATAGACTAATCAATGAATACGTTCGATTGCTGTGAGCAATACTAGTTTTATTGCGAACTGCACAGCAGAATTGAACTAATTCTACATGAATGACAAAATAATTGAAATAATAAAAATCATTGTAATAATTAAACAAATTATAAATCTTAAGACTTGTGTTAACAAATGCACATGTAATACTTGGATTGATTGTAAAATCCGTTGCACGTTATTGGTGTGGCAATATTAACTTTGATTAGTGTACGAATGACGTCAAAGTCCCACTTAATATTGCACACAGCCATGAAATTGTCTTAGCCTAGGGCCATATGCCATGCTTTTAACGTGAACATTATGCTGTATGACGTCGTGGTATATACGCGCGCGAGACTACAGCGTTTCTTTCTCCTAGCGTTCGTATTCATAAACGCCACACATCATAAACTCGACAGATAAATTGGATAACTCAAATATAAATAATATGACCCGTGTTGTTAAAGGAACTGCCAAAAAGACGAAAACAACTTCTAATTTCAAGAAAGTCTATGTTATAATTGTATGTGAGGCGTTGAAATTTGTTCACTGATAGCTTACATTGCCTAAGAAATCCCGAGATATTGCCGTTTTAGCAGTTTTTTTCCGACGCAAATTTAAATGCGTTACAAACCATCTAGGTCTAAAATAGATTTTTGAAAATATATGTGATATCGCAAGCGTCCGTTTGCACATGCGCATGTAAATTTTGATGATAGCAGTTTAATACTTTAAACCGACTTTGTGAAAGCTGAGAGATTAAACCTTTATGTATCCTTTGATACATGTAAGCAATGATGTCACTATGATTAAAATCTAGACGTACAGATATTTGTTGATAAATCAATAGCCAAGATGACATGTGGCTTGAAAGGTCAGTTGGTAGAGTGCAGGACAGTGTTCCTGAGGTCCTTGTTAGATTCTCCGTCTTGCCATATTTTTCACCACCTGTTACAGTATAGAATTACTACTTACCTCTTTGATAGTTGACGTTGAAGACTCAAACATTTTGTTTACATCGCATTATCGATCACGTGATCTGTGTGAAGTGCCCGTATAACGAAATCCAAGCTTTATTTAAGAATGGAAACTCCTTTATTGGGTAAGATCGGAAACGATTTTATTTTCTAATAATTCGTAATTCAGTACATTTCTGGCCGTTGGTAGACTTAATAACAAAATTAATAACATTTACGTCCGAAATTTGAGTTTACATATTTTTTATGGTCATTTTGAGTGCAAACGGGAGACAGTCCCTTTTAAATGGGGTCACAACACCGATTTCGTTGCTTTGTAATGTGGCTTCGAGGCTTGGCGAGATACCCCAAAAAGAGTAGACGTATTTTTAGCTCACCAGAGCACGAAGTGCTCAGGGTGAGCTATTGGGATCACCCTTCGTCCGTCGTCGTCCGTCATCAACAACTTGCTTTAAAAGACATCTCCTCTGAAACCGCTGGACAGAATTTGATAAAACTTGGCATGTATAATCCGTGGGTGGGCCTCTACAAAAATTGCTCAAATAAAGTTGATCCATGAAGAACTCTGGTTGCCATGGCAACAAATAGAAAAAATAATTGAAAACTTTTAAAATCATCTCCTCTGAAACCGCTGGACAGAATTTGATAAAACTTGGCATGTATGATCCTTGGGTGGGCCTCTACAAAAATTGCTCAAATAAAGTTGATCCATGAAGAACTCTGGTTGCCATGGCAACAAATAAATTTTTTTTTTTGAAAACTTTGAAAATCATCTTCTCTGAAACAAATGGTCAGAATTTAATTTCCTTTGGCACAAATAGTCACCTCATGAATGTGTAATATAATTGCTAAAAATAAGGCCCCTAGGGGGTTGGCTAATTTCCTTATATACTCTATATAGAAAACATCAAAATACTTTTTTTATGAAGCCAGCTGTGAGAATTTTATTTCCTTTGGCCCAAATGGTCACCCCATGAATGTATACCAATATGGCTAAAATAAAGTTAATTCCTAAAAAAAATGAGGTCCCTAGGGGGTTGGCTAATGCCCTTATTTACTCTATATAGAAAACATCAAAATACTTCTTCTGTGCAAAGGCCAATTTGGGGCCGAAACTTGGCCCCATTCCCATCCGTAAAAGTATATATTTTTCTTCAACTGTAGGTGAAAATCCCCCCCCCCCCAAGAAAATAATAATAAAAAAAAACAAGAAATATCTTTAAAAAAGATATTCGGCGTAGGAAGAAAGAAAAACGAGATTTCCAGTCTTCTAGAACATTCCCAGGAAAAGCGCGCGAAAGACCGACGCACAACAAATTTAGTACGCTCTAGAAATAGTTCAGTATTTTTTCTATGAAATATACTTATTTATAGACGGTAATACAAAAAATTATATCTGTAAATAGGCGTGTTTGATATTTGTTCATATCATTATTGCATATGACAATTATGATATAAAAGCGTTATTAGTTGTTTTGGTTTTGGCGAATTAATTTTCAATGAGAGCATGTCGGCAGGCTGGAAGAATTCAATATACATAGTAATTAAGGGGTTTCATGTCATAACACGGTGGATTCTTTTTTGTTGTTTTAAATCATTTTCACAAAGTAGCACTCCTCAATTGATGGAAAAGGATTGTATTTAACTTACTGAAATCACTTTCATGTTTACATCAAAAAGAAAAGTAATAACACCAAGCTGAATGATATATACAAGCTGCACCCCTTATTTACAGTAATTTTATAGTCCATAACGATGCGTTAACCAATAACAGGAGTCCTTTTATTCAGTTTAGAATTATTTACCGCTGTTAGCGTACATTTGATTGGTTTAAGATGCGAGTTGAAATCGAAATTATACAGCTACGCCGAAAAAAAATAAAAGACCGTTAAAGATTCGCATTTTTGGCTTTTCTCCGCATTTTACACACTTCTCCTTCTCAATTTTTTTTTCTCATGTAAATAGTAATCCTCCTGGTAATCTAAAGAGAACTAAAGAGAGAGAGAGGAAAAAACTTGAAATGAGCTTATTTGTTTAACTTTTTTCTCATTTTTTCCCACTTTTTCTATTTTGCATAAAATTCTGCCAGATTCATGGCGATGTCACATACGCAAATTGCCGATTTTGTTACGAAAATCTTTTAATGTAGAGATGCATTGTTTTGTGGATAAAGGCTAAAAAGACACACTGTAGGTAATTTGGAGAGTTCTTTTAGTATTTTGCAAAATAGAGTCACAACTTTCTCTGACCATGTAAATAAAATTAATAACCAAAAAAGCTTTGCATTTCTAAATGTCATCAGTTTTCGCGGATTTACTTTCTCTTTTGACAACTTGTAAATAAAAGGAATCTGAAACGATATTAAAGAATTTTCAAAATATTTTGTTACAGATTGTTATTTAAAAGTTTAATCATGTTATGTAAAAGTTAAATAAACCATTTTAACCAACTGCTTTTATTTTCTTCCCATACAAAAAGCGCTGTGTCTTTCAAACTATCATGATAAATTCTGCTAGTTTATTTTTCGAACACCATTCACATCGTGTAACTGCAACTGATAATACAATATATTATATTATCTTCAATTAATACATTTCAGAATTTTACTTCCATGAAATTAATGGTCAGGATTGATTTCATGAATGTCTGCCATGATTGCTAAAATGAAGTTGATCTCTGGTTTGTCATTTCATTTCCTTATAGAAAAAATCATCTTGAATATGCTGATGTACACTGGTGAGCGTTTATGGCCCTTGGGCCTCTTGTTTAACAATACGAAGACCTCACTATACAGTGTTTCCCAGAAATGTTACTATTTTTAGATTTATCCAATTTCAATGGATTCACCAAATATTATCGCAAACTTTGCAATTTTATTTATTTTTAAACACAACCTTAACAACTTCTGAATGGTTACTGAATAACCGTAATACTCTGTATACACAGTGATGTTTTGTAATGGCGCCAAATCCGACACAAAAATCAGCTCGTTCTTTCAGTTATAAAGATGAGGTAGCTGATGGCTCAAATATCTAGACTGATGAGGCGGCCGGAAGCACACAACTTATATATGAAACAAGTAACGAAGTATTTTGAAAGAAATAATCGGGAAATAAGTAAAAATAAGTTTAATCAATCTGAACCTTTTCACTTGGAATATAATAGATTCTCCATTATACCTATTTTGTAACGAAGAAAAGGATTATAATCATTTTTTTCATTACATGCAGCTGTTTAAATTACTTTTTGTCAAATGTGAATGATCAAATGTAAATAACACCTTTAGAAAATGTGGTATTTCTAAATACATTAATAAACTAGAATACATAGTTGTAGGTTATAAGATAGATACCCCAAGCTATAATATAATAAATACAATATTAAGTCTTATAGGATACACTATTTACAAGACATATCTATTAAGGGATAGAAGAAGTAAAATGATTAACATGTGGCATCATCTTCTTTATGAATGAATATCATTCTACACTATTTGAAGAGTAAAAACTAAACACATTAATTTTGTATAAGTAAGTTTATCAACAGAATGAAGCAGAATCCAACAATGTAAGAATTTTTTTCGTTAAATCACGCTAATATTATTCATATAATAAATCAGGTATGTAAATATATATGATGTTCACCTTAACTATGTAAATGAACAACATGTTGTGATTGTGATTTATTTTTTCTTGTTTTGTTATATGTAAATATGTGTAAATAAACGGACTGCAAATTGCAATCCAAAAAAAAAAAAAAAAAAAAAAAAGCAAGTATTCTCTACTTTTGGCATGCATTAACTTAGGCCCCTAAAGATGGCTGCCAAAAAGAGTCTTATCAGTGCCTCTGACATCACACGGGAACTATGTATTCGTGCATTTTAATTTTCATGAACAGTTTTTCATACCCGAGGCAGAACATCTTACGCTTCGAGGGGAATATCCTGGCCGTTGTTGTTATTGGCCACACCAAACGTTACTTCCGCCATATTTGCTTAGATAATTAATATATAGATCATATGCGAGTACATATTTATGGACTTTTAATTAAACAAAATATCAAATATTTGGTACCAGAGTTGATCTAAACTATTTAGGAATTGAGAGCCTATGAAATTTGGTTAAATAGGACCGTTTTTAACCTCAAACGGACGATACTATACTTATGTCATTATACAACTTTGTATTTATGATTGTTTATTATTATGCCCCTTCGAAGAAGAGGGGACATATTGTTTTGTACATGTCGGTCAGTCGGTCCGTAGACCAAACAGTTTCCGATCAGTAACTTGGGAACGCCTGGGCCTAGGAACTTCAAACTGTCTGGAGATTGAAAATGACCAGTAGATGAAACCTATTTTTGGAGTCTCTAAGTCAAAGGTCAAGGTCACAGTGACCTTTTTGGGTTGAATTTAAAATAAGCTGTTTCCGATCAATAACTTAAGAACTCCTGGGCCTAGGAACTTCAAACTTAGTATGGAGATTGGTCATGATCAGTAGATGAACCCTATTGATTTTTGGGGTCCCTAGGTCAAAGGTCAAGTGACCTTGATTTATAGGGATTTTATGTTAGAATGGTGACCAAACCATTTCCGATCAATAACTTAAGAACGCCTGGGCCTAGGAACTTCAAACTTAGTATGGAGATTGTGCATGAAAAGTAAATGACACCTTTTGATTTAGGGGTAGCTAGGTCAAAGGTCAAGGTAACTGTGACATTGAATTCCGAGATAGATTCTGATCAAAATGGGTTCTGGTCAAATTTTTTTTCACCAGATTTTTTTTCAGCATTTTCACCTTTACTGGATGCAATATACAAGGTAAAACTCAAATGAGACATTATTCTTCTTGTTCATTGTCTGCATGCTTTTCACTTAACTTCATGGTGCTAATTGCATTAAAACTGCGGTGCATTGCTGTGTTGACCTACTTATGATACAGAAGTATATGCAAATAATTTTCTTCTATCTTCTAACAAAAAAAGAATCTGCATTTGTATTACCTTGTAATCAACACAGCAATTTGCAGTGTTAGTAATTATCAGTAGTAAACCTTCACCAAGATAAGTTCTGAACTTTGTAACATGCCCACGTTATAAAGCCAAACATCATACATATACTATAGCTATATAAATATTATGGCATATGAGGGGGGCATATATGTTTTACAAACATTTCTTGTTTAAGTTGTATTTTGGGTTGGAGGCTCATATTTACATTAAACATGTTGAGTTGAGTTGAGTTGAGTTGTTGGGAAGGTAAAAAAAGATTAAAAAGTTTAATCAATGGTTTGATGAAAATTGTAAACACGCTAAATACTCTTTTAAACGAGCAAGGATTAAAGTTTGAAAAAACAAAATATATAGACGCGCATTTTTTAAGGAGCGTTCTAGTTACCATGTAACGAAAAAAAAAAAATACCTCTGAATTTTAAAAGTTTAATTAGACAAATCCTCATGGGTTATATAAACAGATTAAAGGACATGATAATACCAATATTTTGTCCCCCATTTAGTGAAACATCCTTTGACCCTGGGTAATTTTATCTCTCATCCCAGAATTGTGGGGACATGTCCTGACAACATTTTCTTTCTTCTCCCCATTTAGTGAAATATCTCTTGTGTCCCCGCAGATTCCCCCAATTGAAAATTATATCTGAAGGTATTTTTATGAATGGCCGTTTGTGGCATATGAGAAGTAAGACAAAAGAATGTAACTAGAAACGTGTCCATAGGACACGGATGCCCCCGCCATTATGTTTATTAGATAATATTTTTGTCAGTGAAAATGAAAACTGGAAATATAAAAGATGATTTTAAGATCAAATGAGCGCTGTAACCTTTACCACAACCAAGTTACGTGACCTTGACCTTCAAGCTAGCTACCTGTGCTTGTTTTGTGACACAGTGTTTTGTCCTAAGGATCCTTCCTTGTGCCAAGTTATTTCAAAACATGACTTTA
>CM037777.1:56663137-56713137 GCA_021229015.1 Solen grandis
ACTTTCGAGCTTGACCAAGATTTATGGAAACAGACATTCCGACCAATTTTCATGAAAATTGGGCCAAAAATGTGGCCTCTAGATTGTTAACAAGGTTTTTCTAAGATCTGACCTCATGACCTACTTTTTGACATCACATGACCCACTTTCGGAGCTTGACCAAGATTTTATGGAAACAGACATTCCGACCAATTTTCATAAAATTGGGCCAAAAATGTGGCCTCTAGAGTGTTAAGGTTTTTCTAAGATTTGACCTCATGACCTACGTTTTGATCCAACATGACCCAAATTCGATTGTGTCCAAGATTGTATGGAAACAAACATTCTGACCAAGTTTCATGAAGATTGGGCCAAACATGTGGCCTCTAGAGTGTTAACAAGGTTTTACTAAGATTTGACCTCGTGGCCTACTTTTTGACCCCACATGACCCAAATTCGAACTTGTCCAAGATTTTATGGAAACAAACATTCTGACCAGGTTTCATTAAGATTGGGCAAAAATGTGGCCGATAGGGTGTTAACAATGTTTTTCTAAGAGTTGACCTCATGACCTACTTTTTGACCCCACATGACCCAAATTCGAACCTGTCCAAAAATTTATTGAGGCAAACATTCTGACCAAGCTTCATGAAGATTGGCCAAAAAATATGGCCTCTAGAGTGTTAACAAGCCAAATTGTTGACGACGCACGACACATGTCGCACGACGCACAACGGACGACGGACACCGGACGAAGGGCGATCACAAAAGCTCACCTTGAGCACGTTGTGCTCAGGTGAGGTAATAAAAACGTCTTAAATTCAAAATAAACACTATGAATTCAAATCTCTTCCGGATCTCATTGAACTCTCGGGGCGCTCGCGACGTCAAAAAAGCAATATAGGCAAATAATAAGCTGCGTATCTCTGTTATTTATACGTCTCTGACCCTACAGGGAAATATAAGGGGTCAATAATGTCTACAGGGGACGAGGTGCTAGCCGAGTCCCGTAATGAACAATACTGATCTACTTTATTCCGGTGCAGAGCATATTTTTTGCTTCATCGACCAATTTCCTTATCATTTTGTTGAAAAACAGATGCAGACTATTTTCAACATCCGACAATCGAGAAATGTCAAGGTCGCTGTACTGTACAAATCCAAATTAAATATTCCGGTATCGATAAGCATGCATGGTATTTTGCGATACTAACAAACAGGAGGAACTTGAATATATTTTAGCTCACCTGACCTCAAAGTGATCTTTTGTGATCACCCTGCATCGGTCGTCGACAAGATGTGACTACATGTACAAGATTCTAATGCACTTGCAAGTTGTGTTTTACAAAACACATAGGTAAAGGTTGGACAAGAGGGCCATGAAGGCCGTGGAATCGCTCACCTGAGAACGAGGTATTAGTGGGAGGGAAAAAAAGGGCAAATAGAAAATGGCCTCTGCCCCCTGCCAGTCATATTTTCAGACGGATCCAAATAATTTCAAGTCTTCATAGGGTTACCCATGGTACATCTGGGCTAAAATCAACTTTGAAATCCTATATGTACCTTTTCAAATTTGTACTATATACATAATAGGAAAACGGGCTCTGTCATGGATAATTAATGCCAAGTTTCATCAGTTTCTACCCAGTGATTTCAGAGATGTTTTTTTTTTTTTAAATTATATATATATATAATAATGTACGATGTACATGTATATCAAGTTTCATTAAAATGTAAATTCATCTTCATAAAAAAAACACGGTTTAAACAGAAAGGTAAACCAAAGGTGTGACGGACGGACTTGAGAAAATTTATATACCCAACAATAAAGTTGGCGGGACTGTAGTTTTCTCCGGGACCTTTTGTTTTACAGGTAACATTGTCTAACAAAAATGTTGTATAAACATATTGTCAAATTGTCGTCAGGGGGTCCTGGCAAGTCGCAAATCCATGTCACCTGTCATCTGACAATTAGTTATAGTTATTCTACATTTACAATAGTTATTCTACATTTACATACATAATACGTAATTTATATCAGTGTCAGAATATCATGTTTGAGTAAAACAGTGTGAACATCACAGATATGTAAATTTCATGCACCGGTCACTGTTCAAGAAAACGAAACAAAATACTAATGGAATCTTCCTAGCTCTCAGACAAGATAAATGCAAACACGTATTAAAAATCGCCGTTAGCCAAGTGAACAGAAAGTTATACTGTGACGTAAAGGGAAATTATATGTAGAAGTACCTGAATTTGAAGGAGAGGTTGTTATCAAAGCTGATATTAGAAATAATTCCCCATTCATGTTCAGTAGGAAGCTAATTATATAACTGCTGTGCCTACATTAATCAGGTATTGATCATTTATAGCATGGATATAAGCGACATAAGTTTGATTAATCCCTTTTAGACTTGTTTCGAGCAGAATTTATGCATAGTTTTCTTGAAGAATGTACTTGAAGGTACTCCTTGTCGATGATAATTATAATCTGGGCAAAATTGAGCAGTGGAATAGGGAGGGAATGAAAGGAACAGGGGGCCTACTACAATCGAATCTGCACAGTTATGCGACTACCAGTCAAGCAACATGTACTTCTGGTAGCCTATAAACCAGTCCAGATTTCCTTGCGTTCAAAGTTCAAAGCAGTTACCCCAGAGCTTGTTCCCGGCATAATCTAATCTGTTTATCTTTTTGCGACCGACTGAGAAGGAACCTGCTTTTCTTATACGTCAGCGGTGCGGGAGTAAATTGTTGCTTTCTTGCTCGATGGTGTAATATCGATGCCCTGAGTCGGTGATAATAATATAAGTTTTAGCCTACAAAAAGTTCCTTCCAATGCATTTCTTAACTTTGAGGTATAGAGTGAAAGCTGATTCAGGATTAACCAAAGGGTTCGTGACGTTGCCAAAATTTCTGACAAAAATCAAATTGTGAATAAGTTCATATTATCATTGGATATAAATATTTTTATAATTTCAATCAATGACATAACTTGACATGTTATCACTCAATGCATACATCTACATATATACCGCATTAGAAAGGTTCAGTTTTAAGTTTATCACTACTGCAAGGCCAGTGCCCTCTTTTTTGTTGAATTTGGGGCCGATTATGGGTCCCATTCCCCCTTCTAAATCATATACATTTTTCCCTAGTCAGTGAAAATTTCCCCTTAGAAACAAGTAAAGTTAAGAAATTGTTTCTTAGATAAAAATATCAATATACGTTTATTTTAATAGAAAATTATATGTTTCAATGTCAGTCTTACTGATAACAAGTAACTGGTGTTGTATGCAACACATGAAGTCCCCTACCGGCTCCACCTTGACTCAGTATGGTAATCAATAATACATTTATGAATTGACCATTTAAGCAAGACTTACATGTAGAGTTGTTGTCTCTGCTGTGCCCACTATACAATTCATGCAAGAAAGACAGATGCAAGAAATAGAATTAATAATAGTTACCTTGCCTGATCCAAAATGTTTTTCTTTAGTCTTAAGTCTTGTTGATGAGAAATGAGAACTTTCACTCTGCATCACCACCCTGACTATATACATGCCTTATAAAATTTATTATTAAGTTATCGCGGTCGCGGGATCCCATTTTTTGCCATATTTTCACTATTTCCGTTACCATAGCAACCACAATTTTAGTCGAAGAACAAAAATAAAATAATGTGCATAATCTACATATTGCCATCTAGTCATATACCAAGTTTCATCAAGTTAACTTGCTTAGTTATAAAGTTATCGTGGGATCCCATTTTTGCCATATTTTCACTATTTCCATTAACATAGCAACCACAATTTTAGTTGAAGAACAAAAATAAAACAACGTGCATAATTGACACATTGCCATCTAGTCATATACCAAGTTTCATCAAGTTAGCTTGCTTAATTATAAAGTTATCGCGGGATCCCATTTTTTCCCCATATTTTCACTATTTCCGTTACCATAGCAACCACAAATTTTAGTCAAATAAAAAAAATAAAACAATATGCATAATCTACACATTGCCATCTAGTCATATACCAAGTTTCATCAAGTTAACTTGCTTAGTTATAAAGTTATCGCGGGATCCCATTTTTACCATATTTTCACTATTTCCGTTACCATAGCAACCACAATTTTAGTTGAAGAACAAAAATAAAACGACATGCATAATCTACACATTGGAATCTAGTCATAAACCAAGTTTCATCAAGTTAGCTTGCTTAGTTATTAAGTTATCGCGGGATCCAGATTTGAGCGGACAGACAGACAGACGGACGGACAGACGGAGGGCAACCCTGTAGTCCCCTCCGGTGTGAACACCGGTAGGGGACTAACAAGCACACGTGACAGGTAATGGTAGAGCCTATCAGCAGACCTCTAACTTCTGCTAAACAGTTCAAAAGCTGCCCAGATCAGCGCTCTCCTTACCGTTGTGTAAAAGACTACAACGTACATTGTAGTCATACAGATACAGAAATTAAGGTCATGATCCCAAGGGTTTGTTACGAAGCGCATGTAATGAAAGAATGAATGAAATTATGAATGAAGGCGACTTTCCCTGCAATATCAAGTGTAACCCTCGAATAAATTATTGTCGTTTCTCGCACTTGATAAGATATGAGCTAAAAAGAAAACTTGCACGTGATCAAAAAAGCTAAAATGGTCGATAAAATGGCGGATCGAGGTATTACGTAACTTCACGCTGGTATTACGTAACTTCACGCTGGTATCACGTAACTTCACGCTGGTATTACGTAACTTCACGCTGGTTCCCGTCCCATCGTACTTTTTCTGAATAACACATAGTACATTGTACTGAGCGGAAAACCTTATATCTGAGGAAGCCTTCCAGCTGGCTTGCGGTAGGTCGGTGGTTCTACCCGAATACCTCCGTGCATTCGGGGTCTTCCTCCACCTGTAATTAGCTGGACGTCGCTATATGACTGAAATACTGTCGAAGCGACGGTAAATTCAAATAGTCAAGTCAAAACTTATATCCGGCAAGTAGCGATAAACGACTATAGATGTTCCTTCCCATGGGAACATACAATGTGCCAGTATTTATACAGAAACCTGCATCAACAGAGTGCATGATGTCATTTCGATGAGACCTTTCTATTGCTAAGAGATCTGGGCGATATGGGCAAATCCTCCGATGCCTCCAAATTTCAGCTTTCACATAAAAACATTTATAAATTTTAAAAGAAAAATTGCTGTGAATCGATTCGTGGCCCATTTTGTGATCCTATTAGCCCGCTTCTATTCATGTCTCCATACTTATGAAATAAAATCACCCTCATTTCCCAAAGTATCCAACACGTGTTCCTGTTTTGCCAGAAGTTCTGATTCTTTCTTAGATGGAGGTTATAGACGTGCTATTTTAAAAGCTTTTTTTTTAAATAAAATACTTGATACATGATAGAGGAGCTGACAATGACCTTCAATGTAAATCAGACAAAGAAATATATTTTTACACAATTCGTGTACTGAGATTAAGATATTTTGAGCATAACATAATTGAGTTACATGTTAATCATATTAATTGTATACGGATTCTTAATTGACAAAAGATGGATGGATACTTATTTTTTAAGTGGTGTAAACAATCCCGAAATTCAGTACCCAGATTTAGTAGACATCTACCTATTTTCGGTACGACCGTAAATAATTTAAAAGTGAGGTCAGGATGATTTTGGTGTGTGTGTGTGTGTGTGTGTGTGTGTGTGTTTTCTTCGTAAACAGGGTTCCATATATACAACAAAAAATAAACTTATTATAATAAATACAACACAGATGGTATTATTTGTCACTTTCATTACCAAATGAAGTTTTCTTTCGTGACAACTGTCTACCGGATCGCAGTTTCTCGTGTATTCGGCAGATGTTAATGCCAATGATTACAACTATTTTCCTGGTATGCCGAAGGAACGAACGAATGAAACGAGCAAAACACAGGATGTGTCTCTCACCTAAATGTGCATACACATCGTAATAACGTTAAAGCTTTAATATAAGTTTTATTCTGATTAAACAAAATAAATCAATTGAACGCTACAGTAATGAAATTGCAGTAGTATAAGATATATTGTGCAATTCAGTTCCTATTGTGTACAAATGTATTATCTAATCTCAAGAATCCATTGTACTTCGTTTTCCGATACGTGACGAGTATCTACTAAGTAAACTCTTGAAGACAATTATAACACACGTTCCTGTTTATTTCATGTACGGTGTTTATCCTCTGGGGCGGACCATAACATTCTGTCTCTTGTCGATTGGTTCGGACCCGGGAGGAGGTGGGGTCAGAATTCATATCACTGTGAGGGAGCATCGTATCTGTTTAACATATTATTAAAATGTCGGAACGGTTTCGGTCATTTAAAAACAACCCATTATTAAATGTTTATAGAAAATCTTAAACTTCCTAAGAATATGAAGATTGGCTAGATCTCTAATGTCATACCCAACAATTTTTTGAGCCTCCCTGACCGAGAGGATAAAGTCGTTGACTTTAACACTCACTCAGCCCTTCACCGCGCGGGGTAAAGTCCCGGGATGGACACTCGAATTTTTATGTGAGGAAGTCTTCCAGCTGGCTTGCGATAGGTCGGTGGTTCTACCTGCCGGATGCCTCAGTGCTTTCGGGTTCTTCATCCACCTGTAATTTAGCTGGACGTTGCTGTATGATTGAAATACTGTCGGAGCGGCGGTAAACTTAAAAATCAGTCAATTAATCACTAATTACGCATTCAAACAGGTATCATAATCCACGTGATGAACGGTACATTGTTGCTATTATGAACATTTATTTTAATGAAGAGGTTTGTGGTCACCACTGTTTAAGGACGTCAAGTCAAATAAATATCCGGGAAAATGTTTACGGTTACAGTCATCCACTAATTCAATTTTGGAGAATAAATTTACATACTCTTCTTTCGCATCATCTTCATGAAATTCTCAATTAATTGATTTTATAAAGTCTCATGTGTCACATCTTCACCAACTTGTATCTCTCTTATGCCTTTAATTAAAACCTGATATGTTTGTCTTGTTATTGGTTTTATTATGAATTTTACGGGGAAAACCTTTTCAAACAGTGGGCCATCATCCCCAGATACAAAATTCTTAAGAGGTGGTCAACATAGAAAATGACTTGCTTGCCTCCAAATAATTTTCAGAGAGCTTTTATACAAACATTAAAGATTGATTTAAAAGTGCGTGAACTGATCACCGAACATTCGTCCACAATCAAAACATCAGTTGATGTAATGCTACTCTTTTTTTTTTATAATGACAATTCATTTGGGCGACTTCTGATGGCTCTTGCTTCCCATCCTCAATTCCAGTTAATCATTGTACTGCTGTAGCCTAAAGAAAAGACCAATTTTCATTTGAAGATATAATAGTAAACAGTTCCTTTAATTACACGCAGTAAGGTGTGAAAGGAGACCAAAATTTCCACCCGGCTACCCATCGTTCTATTGCCTACATACCAGAGCACCCGTGCAGATGTAGATTCCTAAAGATATTTACTAAAATTGTAAATAAATTTTGAAATATTAAACGTACATTGAGTTCAGTACATTCTAATTACTATTTATTGATGTAGACTTATTGCATCACAGGTACCCCTTATTTTAGATGCACATTACTTTAAATTTGTTGTCTGAATGAAGAAGAGTAATCAAACCAAAGGATACCATTGCTGATTGGCTTATGGCATCTTTGAATTATCAGTCAAAAACATTCATACATGCTCTTGAATTCAAGAAAACATCAATTTATAGTAAAGCATCAGGTTAGTATATAAAATTGTTGACGTTCACCACTTTTTGGATTGCCTCCCATCCATTCATTATAAAAGCATTATGAAAATGAAAGTATATACATGCATGTTGAAATGCACTGGCCAAAGCTGAAGCTGCCACATAAAGCACTTCTGATTATATATAGGGATGACATTAAAGGAAACCTCATGAAACATGACAAACATATATCCAAGACTTACCATCTCTTGAAACCCTTAATATTTACCAAGTATCATTTTACTGGAATTATTTCAATACTATTAACAAAATTTGTACTCAAATTAAATAGATCTGTAAATTCATTTAAAAATGTGAAACGAGTTTAAAATAATGAGTTGCCTGTAAAAAGTCAAGAAGAGGGGGTAATTATTGACTGGGTGACTGCGTTTGTATTTATTCAGTTGGAAATTTAATTGATTCATACGGATATGTGTTGAGCTACTTACATATTAAAACCATTGTTTTCACCTTTTTACTCTTGGCATATATTAAATTTCTAAAAATGTTTAATTGTCAATTAAATACATTCAAGTCTTCTCAATGTATACGCTATTCCATTGTGCAAGTCAGGGAGGCAGATGTATGCGTACAATCGTTGACAGCAACCTTTTCCCGGTTCCTGGTACACCGAGCAACGCTCTTATGGCCTTGTAGTGATTAGTTTAACGTTTCACATTGTGTTTGCCCTAACATGTAACTGTTGTATTATCCTTTAAGAACTACATGAAAATATTTTTTTTTGAGAATTTTCCCGTACTCCTGTCGGATTTCGCCTGGTATCGCGTAGCATACGAACGTTGTATACAAAACAGGGTACCAGATGTTAGCCAATGAAAACTCGTACTAAGTATAGGTGTAGTTGAAGGCAACTATGAACTAACATATTTTGCACATGGTATTTTCCGACCACTAGCGACAGAACGTCACAAAAGTGTGAGTTATGTGGTTGCATAGTCCACACTTACTGATTTTTTACAAAAGTGTGAACTACGCATTATAGTCCACGGTGACTATGAACAAATACTGGCACCTGATTGGACGAGAGGAAAATGCCATGTGCTAATGTATGACTTCACGTTGCTTTATTTGCAAAGCTCTGTATCTCGGTCTCCTATCTCGGTGAACAGTCTTTGTGGATAAAGGCGGTGCAACAGACACAAGCGATCCAGTTGAAATCATAAATGGTGTTGATTTAGGTTTTAAAACTGTCAGAATCATTTATAACATAGCCTATACTTACCATTCAGATTGAATCTCAGTCTATGGATGACCTTTTACTCCACTTTAGCGACGGTTAAAGCATAGATTCTATGGAAACGCGATTGATTCGAGTAAGTCTCATAGACGTACGTTGAAGCGTAATGAAAACATCGGCGACGGAACAAAGCTGGTGTACTTTGCCTACTAGGGGTGGTTTCCGTTGTCTGTTTAGTACGAGTATATGGATACAGGTCCAATTGGATTATGAGCCGGATGCCTGTGTCATAAACAATGTTTGATTTTTAGAATCGGACATACCTTCGGTTACTACCCGATACCCTATATAAAAGTGTATTAATATTTCTACGTAAATTCGGTCGTTTTCTAGCAGCGTGAAGTGTTGCATGCAACAGTTTTCATTCTATGCATAAAATAATACATTGTTTAGGAGTCATTGTTGTTATATTATTTGTGCAAATTATTTATGAATTGATTGATCATGTAATAAAAACAATAATTTCATAGTAATTTGTGTGGGTTCATGTACTGGGAAATTCGGTAAGTTGAATTTATACAGTAATATGTTTTATATGTTAAACATTTTGAACCGTATCGATGTTTATTTTACATATACAATATCGAGGATGGCATTCTGGACAGTTCAGATGTCATCCTTTCCACCTTCATGTGGTACAAACTACCAACACACGTGTAACTACCAACCATATGATTCTATTTTCTGAATAGTTTTTTAGGTTGATACCCATCTAGCTTTTTCATTTTAAAGATTTACTAATAATTTTAAATTCCTTTTTGACACTTTCATTAACAACCATTTATTTCACCTTTCCAGATGTTACATCAGTAATGCAGTGCATATGATAGAAGAATAGAAAATTGAATTAAAGACACCTCAACAGTTGAAAGGCGTTATACAATGTCTAAGAAGGTTAACATTTATGACAATTCACAAAACTATACACAAGTGATTCCCGCACAGCAGGAGAGTAAACACGTTTTTAAAAAATGTCACGAATGTAAAATCAAAGATTGTCATATATACCAACGTCTTTAATAAAAGCGATCAACGTATAAACAGAAACAGTAATAAAAAGGTATAACATAGCTGTCACATTAAACTAATTAGCTCTGGCAAGATTTAAATCAATTCTGTCAGCTAAAACATGTTTTATAGTGTAAGGTTCCTGACAAGGAACGCAAGAAGGTTGTTCTTCTCGATTTAAAAGATAAAGGTGAGTCAAACGACTATGTCTAATGCGACAACGATTGGTAACACATTCTTCCCTACGCACAGCGCGAGAAGATGGATACCAAAAACCTTAGAATGGTTGAATGGAATGTAACTTGTTAAAATGAGCGTTGTCCCACTTAGATGCCATTTTGAAAAGATAAATTTATTAATTGTAGATTTAAAATCTGTCAATGGAAATTCAAATCAGCTTCTAGATCAGTGGCAGCTGATATAGCAGCACGATCAGTTTTCTCATTATCACGAAATCCCATATGACTGGAAACCCAACAATTTTTTTCCGAAGAAGATGGGTAATGATGTTTTATTAAAATATCTTGTATAAGTGAATTCGAATTTTTTTTTTTTAAGGAATCAGAAAATATATTATTGTATCGGACCGAATAGACGATATCGCTTGTAAAGCTAACTCAATAGCTTTAGTCTCTGCATCGAAGTGCCATCCGGTAGACGATATATCTAGAGCTATCAATGAAGGTAATTAATACCCACGCGAAATGCATTGATACAAGAGAAGCTAGACTCAAGGCAGAGCATAGATAAGAACCTGTATACATAGTATATTGGTTATGATAGCAAGTAATAAGTAAATAAAGTTTTTATTTAAAGTGGATAGAGAGTCAGTCATGATTGTCACAGTAGTTTAAAAGTGTAGAGTTAGTTCTTGGACACTGTACTTCTTCTAGTCGCCATCTGTTTACATTTTAAGTTTCAGGTAAATACCATGTATAATATTCGTGTAATGTTCAGGACAAGAAAAAAGGCAATTTATTTAAAAAAAAGGGGGGGGACCAGGTAGAGTTACAGTTCTTAGACACTGCACTTTACGTATTCGCCATCTGTTACATTTTAAGTTTCAAGCCAATACCTTGTATAAATTTCGAGTTATGTTGCGGACAAGAACAAACATAATTAAATAAAGGGAGATAATTTGATACTCTGCCACCCTTGAGACAACTCAAGAGAAATTTATGCCACGCACCTCTAGAGCTTATTATCAATGCACACACAAAATTTGAATTGAATCGTGTTAGAAATGTAGAAGTTCGCGTCACAAGATATTTAGAGTCGAATCAGGGGCAATTACTCTGTATCCTTGAGATAATCACTCAATTTGAATTTATTCACGCATCTCTCCAGCTGGGGGAAATTAAATTTATATCACGCACCTCTCCACCTGGTTAATAATGCACAAACAAAATTTTAACTGAATCGGAGAAGAAATGTAGCAGTAGTTTGCGTCACAAGTTTTTGGGATGGACGCACAGACCGACAAACTAACAGATCGACAAACCAATAGACCAACAGACTCCTATATATCCCCTCTCAAAATTCGTTTGCGTGGGTATAATTGGTATTAAATTGCTTCACTATTACCATTTTAGAGCCATCAGTATATATATATCAAAGTGGTCTCCTAAAAAGACCTAATTTCATTGAACTCTGATTAATATGAAATGGGATCAGTGATAGATATTTTAGAATTATGAAGACTTAAGATTAACTTCAGGTGTTATAAGTGTCCAAGGTGGAGTTTATGGGACTTTTTTATGTCCCCACCATGAAATGGCGACGGCCTTTTGCGCTTTTAGAGTTAGTCCCCTTTGATAGTCTTTTCTTTGAGCATTTCTTGTCCGGAGCATAACTTTTTCACCATCAGTTTGAATGACTTGAGACTTGATATATATATATTCTTTATTTACGTCTCATCTTTGAACAAAGATATATAATTGCACATATCATTAATACTTTATACAAGTACAAAGCCACTCAAAATGAGTTATAAGAGACACGAAACATAAAAAATATAATCAATCAAATACACATGTATATATGTACACGATACAAAACTAGAAACATATGCTAATCCTAACTTAAAAACTCATTAAGATACTACTTTAAATAACATTCTGATAGACAAAAAAAGTACACTGCTGTGTTACATTAAAGAATGGATGTAAAAAATCGATTATCACCCCTGTCGGACAGTAGATGAACTGATTAGCATCTGCTTCTAGTTTACAGATAAAAAATGTTTAACTACTACATGACATGTATGTTTTTTGCAATGACTCGGAGTGCAGTGCACAAAATCCACAACTCTACCCCTAATGAGACTTGATATGTATGTTAAAAGGGTTAAACAACAAAAGAGTAATCATACATTTCTTTCATCATACTTGTTTAAGTAACAATAGTCCTTACATTTTTATTTAATCTTTATAAGCCTTTCTCTGTTTGATGGCAACATCATTGCGCGTTAATACCCCATCCTTAAAAGAAAGTGACAAACTGGCATCTTTACTGTCATCAGATAAGTCTTTGTCAGGCGACACATCCGATCGCGGAGTTCTAGTGTAATTTACCGGTATCGTGACATATAAAGTAATATGTCTGTGCCTTGCCAAGGGCGTGCCTGAGCAAACGCACAATTGCTTTGAAAAATGGAACATTTAAAAACGCCCCAAAAATTATCGTCTACTCTGGGTAAGACATATAGGTGTCTTCAAAATTAGACACAGCTAAATCTGTTTTGAACGGATCGGCTTGTATAATGTATATTGTTCATTATGAGCTTGTCAGCAGGCAAAAAAAAAATGTAAATAAGGCTTAACAACGGACATGAATCATTAATATGAATTAATTTTCAAGATTTACCATTTAAAAAGAGTAAATAGAAACAAGAGGGCCAAGATGGCCCTGTGTCGCTCACCTGAGTAAGATGGCAGTGTTAGGCATAATGACAAAAAATCTGGCATCTAAAAGTGTTTTTCTAACATTTGACTAAGTGACCTACATATTGATCCTACCTGAATTTGCACTCAACTGGGAATTCATGCAGTCATCATTCATATTAAGTTTAATGAAGACTGGGACAAAAATGTAGGCCTGTACAGTGTTCAAAAGGTTTTTCTAAGATTTGACCTGTGACCTAGTTTTTGACCCCACATTACCCATTTTCGAATTCATCGAAGATATCATGTAGACAAACAACCTGACCATTTTATGAAGATTGGCCAAAACTTGGCCTGTAAGTGTTCAAAGTTTTTCTAAGATTTGACCTGGTGACCTAGTTTTTGACCCCACATGACCCAATTTCGAACTCATCCGAGATATCATGTAGACAAACATCCTGACCAAGTTTCATGAAGATTGGCCTAAAACTGTGGCCTCTAGAGTGTTCACAAGCTTTTTCTAAGATTTGACCTGGTGACCTAGTTTTTGACCCCACATGACCCAATTTCGAACTCATCTGAGATATCATGTAGACAAACATCCTGACCAAGTTTCTAAGATTGGGCCAAAATGTGGCCTTAGAGTGTTCACAAGGTTTTTCTAAGATTTGACCTGGTGACCTAGTTTTTGACCCCACATGACCCAATTTCGAACTCATCCGGTTATCATGTAGACAAACATCCTGACCAAGTTTCATGAAGATTGGGCCAAAACTGTGGCCTCTAGAGTGTTCACAAGCTTTTTCTAAGATTTGACCTGGTGACCTAGTTTTTGACCCCATGTGACCCAATTTCGAACTCATCTGAGATATCATGTAGACAAACATCCTGACCAAGTTTCATGAAGATTGGGCCAAAATTGTGGCCTGTAGAGTGTTCACAAGGTTTTTCTAAGATTTGACCTGGTGACCTAGTTTTTGACCCCACATTACCCAATATCGAACTCATCCGAGATATCATGTAGACAAATATCCTGACCAAATTTTATGAAGATTGGGCCAAAACTGTGGCCTGTAGAGTGTTCACAAGGTTTTTCTAAGATTTGACCTGGTGACCTAGTTTTTGACCCCACATTCCCAATCGAACTCATCCGAGATATCATGTAGACAAAATCCTGATTAATTTATGAAGATTGGGCCAAATTTGTGGCCTCTAGAGTGTTCACAAGGTTTTTCTAAGATTTGACCTAGTGACCTAGTTTTTGACCCCACATGACCCAATTTCGAACTCATCCGAGATATTATGTAGACAAACATCCTGACCAAGTTTCATGAAGATAGGGCCAAAACTGTGGCCTCTAGAGTGTTCACAAGCAATTGTTGACGACGGACGACGGACGACTGACGACGCACGACGCACGACGCACGACGGACAAAAGGCGATCACAAAAGCTCACCCGAGCACAAGTGCTCAGGTGAGCTAAAAAGGTAAATAGATAGGTTGTTGACGGGCCTCTCTGTACATTACAATTATCACAAACTTTTGTTATCTTCTGTTTTTGTACATTCTATACATTATGTTTTTTTGTTGTTGTTTTTTTTTTGTTGTTTTTTTCGAAAGAAATTTTTCAGCTTCTATCAACAGGCCAGAACTGTCATCAAGAAATTTTCCAGGAGGAAGAGAAGCTATTCCGCTTGAAAAGAAAATATTTATGTCTGGTATCTCCAGATGATGGTAAAAGAATTTGAAATTTTAGAGCGCAGCTTTCTACGGTGCAAATGATAGAATTTTGCGCCAAAAGAAATTAAAGGATAACCATTGGCTTCAAAGATGCATTTTGAAGTTTTCTTTACAGAGAATGTCATGTAACTAGCTGATCCCCTGTGGGCCCAATTTTTCAAGGGATCAACATTTTTAGCTCACCTGAGCACAATGTTTACCCTGCGTCCGTCGGCGTGTGTCGTCCGTCGTCAACAATTTGCTTTAAACGACATCTCTGAAACAACTGGACAGAAAACTAATGGCCAGATGTTTAACTACGGATGTTCCTTGAGTAAACCTCTTCCAAGATTGCTAAGATTTTCCGATCCATAAAAAAAATGGCTGCCAGGGGCGGAGCTAATTTGCCTTAGATGTATATAGAGAAAAACACTTTAAAACATCTCCTCTGAACATCTGGACAGAAATTGATTTAACTTGGCAGGGATAATCCTTGTGTTAACCTCCAGAAAAATTGCTAAAATAAACTTGATCCATGTAGAGCCCTGGTTGCTATGGCAACGGAAGGCAACTAAGATGGCCCTGAATCGCTCACTTGAGAAATATTGCTTTTATTGCCTTTTACAACATAGTAAAACTGAAAACAAAATTCATGCATGCATACATGTGGTCCAAAAAAACACAACAACAACAAAAAAAACAAAAAAACAACAACAAGTTAACCCTAGCGTCTAGCGTGGGACAATTTTTGAACCCAGGGCCGTGATTTGAAAACTTGGTTCAGGTCCACAAGGCCAAATAACATACCAAATATCTAAACCCATGATATTGTGGTTTCTGACATGGTATCTTTAAAAAAATATGATTTTAACAAACATGGTAGATATCCAAAGGCAATGGAATACACCAAATATCCAAACTCCTGGCCTTATAGTTTCTGACAAGAAGATTTTTACTAGATTATCCTATTTACTAGATTAATCCTATCTCTGTTGAATAAAGTGACCCCTTGGGCGGGGGAGGGGAATTTTGACCCCAGGGCCATGATTTGAACAAACTTGGTAGATGTCCATAAAGCAATGTTACACACCAAATATCTAAACCCCAGGCTTTATGGTTTCTGAGAAGATTTTTCTAGTTTGTTTTCCTATATAAGCCTATGTAAAATCAAGTGACCCTTGGGGCGGGGCAAATTTTGACCCCAGGGCTATGATTCGAAAAAAATTGGTAGAGATCCACTAGACAATGCTACACACCAAATATCTAAACTTTCTGAGGAGAAGAATTTTCTGGTTTGTTTCCATTATTAGCCTATGTAAATTCAAGTGATCCCAGGGGCGGGGCCAATTTTGACCGCAGTGTCATGATTTGAATAAACTTGGTAGAGGTCCACTAGACAATGCTACACACTAAATATCAAAGCCTTAGGCCTTGCAGTTTTACATAAGAAGGTTGCATTTTGAAAATCTATTTTTAGCTAATGTGACCTACTTTTTCAACCAATCAAAATAATTTGAACAAGCATGATAGAGTGCATCATAAGGATGATTCCGGTGAAGTTTGGTCAAAATCCATTCAGTGGTTTAGGAGAAAACGTTCAAAGGAAATTGTTGACGCCTGACGCAAGCACGCACGGACGACAAAGGGCGATCACAATAGTTCACCATGAGCACGTTGTGCTCAGGTGAGTTAAAACTTATGAAAACTTTAAAAATCATCTCCTTCAAAACTACTGGCCAAAATGTTTTAGTACAGATGTTCCTTGGGTAACCATATACTCAGGTGAGCGTTCCAGGTTATGGCCCTCTTGTTGAAGTGAAGTGACAAAATTAAATTCTGCCATTGGTTTCAGAGATGATTTTTGAAATTTTCTGTATAGAGTATATAGGGAAACTAGAAAAAAACGTGGGGGTCTCATTCATGCAATGGCTAGCAATCATTTTCTGTGAAAAGTTCCTGGGTAGAACCAGTACTGAGTACTCAGAGTTCCCACAGCAGCCCCATTTGACGAGTGCCAGGCAAGGGTGCATCTTGAACAAATTCTATACATCTTTGGTTTGATCCGGTCACCGGAGAAAGTGCCTCGGCTGGGATTCGAACCCAAGAACCCCCGAACGCAAAGCGGACACTCTACCACTGAGTTGCTGTGCCGGGATTAACTTCATTTTATCACTTACGTTATGGTAGAGAAAAAAATTGAACCACCGACCTACCGCGAGCCAGATGGAAGGCTTCCTCACATGAAGATCCAAATGACCCTGCCGTGATTCGAACCCATGCGGTGAAGGGCTTAATGAGTGACTTTACCCTCTCAGTCACGGAGGCCACTAGAGAAAAAAAAAGATGACCATTTTTTCCAAATGAAATCAAATTCTGAAGATTGGTTTCAGAGATGATTTTTGAAATGTTCTATAAAGCGTATACACGTATTTGGAAACTAGCAAACTCCTCGGGTCCCCTATTTTATAAGGGATTGACCTCATTTTAGAAATTATGGTTGATGACCGAGGTGACCATTTACATGTATGCCAAAGGAAATTAAATTCTAACTTGGTTTCAGAGAAGATTATTTTTAAAAATGTGTTGGTTGCCTTGGCAACCAAAGTTTTGCACGAATTAAGTTTATTTTTGCAACATTTATGAAGACCTACACAAGCAACATTCATGCCAATTTTCTACCCAGCGGTTTCGGAGTATATTTTTTGTGTAAATGAAATTGTTGTCGGCGGACGGAGGGTAATGCTAATAGTTCACCTTGAACAGGTTGTGCTCTAGTAAGCTAACAAGAGAGTAGGCTCTGTAGTCGCTCACCTGTGAAACATTTCCTGTACAATTCACTATATTATAGTGTAGTCCTAATGAATACAGAATCCATGCAAAAATATAGGATTATCATTTTCACTCACAAAACAGTACAAATTTGAATGTTGTAGCTTAAAAATTCAAAAGACGGTCACTGGGGCATGGTCAATGCCAACCAATGTCAAGTTTAATCATAAAAAAATTTCCAAACAGAAGGCCATAGCTAATATATCACAAAGTAGGTCACTGGGTTATAAACAAAATTATTTTAGGTAGAAGTTCAATACCACAAACCGGTAGAAGTTCAATACCACAAACAGGCTATTCAATTCCACAAACCCGGTTATACCCTTGGTCTAAATTTGACGGTCAAAGCTTAAAAATTTAGGTCACTGAGTCACGATCAAGGTCTTCAAGCTCTCAATGTTCAATTCCATCGTGTGGTCCAAAACTGAAAGTCATAACTCCCTATATAAGTGAACATTGTGCGTGTCCAATTTTGACCCAAAAGCCATGATTTGAATAAACTTTGTTAACAAGAAGGCCTCATGGCCCTAGATCCCTCACCAGATTAAATAAGCGTAATTCAAAAAGATTGAAGTTTCTTTCAGCAACTACCGAATTGAAGTTTCATATACAAAGAATTCTAAAGATAGTCAATCATCAGGAATCCTCAATGGTCAAGTGATCGAAAAAATGCTTATGGAATTATGGAATGAAACCTTGAGGTTATAATATTTCAAAACAAGAAATAATTCTGAACATTAATTCCAAAATATATTTTTTAAAACATTCTATATAGAGTATATAAGGAACCTAGCTGAGCCCCTAGGCGCCTCATCATCAATGGATCGACTTATTTTAATTAGCAATGATGATAATCTAACTTGAGGTGGAGGAAAATTTTGAAAATGTCTTTATAAGAAAACTAGCCGACCCTTAGGGGCTTCATTTTTCAAAGTTTTTGCTTATATCATTTTGAGGACACCCTTGGGATCGTTCATGCCAATTTTCATCATTTTCTACCGAGCGGTGTCAGAGATGAATTTTAAAGAAAATTGTTGACGCACGACGATGGATGAGGTGTGATCCCAATAGCTCACCCAGAGCAAGTTGTACTCTGCTGAGCTAAATTGGGCCTATTTTTGTAAAATGTTAAATGAATTCAGAAAAGCCCGTTTTGAAGGCATGTTTATGTTCACTGGGTTTAACGTACCGCCGACAGTATTCCAGTGATTTGGAGACACACAGATTTCGTGCAGCCACACTGCAGTATCACATGTACGACGTAGACATATGGTACGATTTCACATCAGTCCTAGAACTACCGTTACATAAAGAGCGCCAAGCAAGGGAGCCCTACCCGTGCGACTTTTGTAAGTCGCGGCCGGGGATCGAACCCGCGACCCCCGATTCCGGAAGGATGATCTACTCGGCCACCGGAATGAAAATCTCTGCAATTATCGAATGCTTTAAGTCGTAGTAAAATCAGTTAACCGTTTTTAGCATTTTGAAGTTGTTGCATAAAAATTGACATCAGTTGTGTCGCCTTTCCCTGTAACATCGTCAGTCTTCGCACTCAAATATTTTTATAATTCTTCATCAAGTAATTTATATCAAAACTTCAGTCCATCTTCATTCGCTCATTCAAAGCGATAAATGGCCTGAGCGCAGCGCATTACATTCAGGTTTGGTCTATAATATCAAATAAGGGAATGATTTCTCTACCAAATTCTCTATTATCGATACAAATTGAACACCCAGTTGTTGATGTAACATGAAAACCCATTGTCTGCACAGAATGTAATCACCCATTTCGATGTCTAAGAGTCTATTTTCCCGCATGACGCACTAATCAAGATATGACTGACAGAATAGGGTCCCGGGTTCAGTGTGACAGATTTATGTTAAGCCGGGATCTTCTAAACGGGATATATAAAACGCTCGCTTCGGTCTTCTAGTGTCTGTAGAAATGTCTCAATATACCTTAACCTATACCTAATGCCATATGTCACGACTGCTCAGAATTCTCTATCACCTAGGGTACAAATGTAAAGTCGGCTTAACGAGTCGACTATAACTAGGTATTACCTATATCTGGTTTGTTAATACGGATAATCTCACAATCCCCTCTTCGGGTCGCCGTGGCCGAGCGGTTACAGTCATGGACTACAAATCTCTCACCCTATCACCGCTGTGGGTTCGAATCACGTTAGGGATTTTTTATGTGAAGAAGCCTTCCAGTTGTACTCGGGGTCTTCCTCCACCTGTAATTAGCTGGACGTCGCTATATGATTAAAATACTATCGCAGCGACGGTAAACCCCAATACAACAACAACAATCCCCTCTTCCTGATCTTCAGTAACATTTTTTATATCTAGTAAAGAAATATCTCTCTCGATTTAAACAAAATATGGGAAAGGAATGAATCATGAATGTTAAATAATACGGGGGAGGAAAAAATGGCAATCTGTAAATTATGCGAGACAGTGTTTGGACTGCAATCACACTGGTGTAATTGAGCTGAAAAACATCGTTGCAGCCTCGTAACCTGCGGGTTTTTTCTTCATTTGCGAGCATTACGTGGACAAACTATCTTATAAAGTGTAATGTTATCGGTGTTACTATTTTTTTTCAAGCCAAATTTGCCACTACTTTGTATCTTTTATATAAGCTAGCAAATTTAAAACAAAAAGGTAATTTCTTCAGAACATAATAAGATAGGCAATAGATTGTTCAAAATTTAGAAATAATAAAAAATGACAAATCCTACAATGTCGACCTCATCGAAGTGTTAGATGGACTCTGATTAGCCCAACACTCACACACACATGTTCATGATAATTCTTCTTCATTTTAAACGGGCCAAATATTTTATTAAAAGGAATGCATGACTCAAAATTAATTTTGTTGCGTGTCTTATAAAATACAGCTCATAACTTTGCTGCAATCACTCTTGCTTTATTGGAAACCGATTGCCACTCTTAATTGAATTTTGCAGATCAGTAACAAATTGTTCATTATTGTAATCTAAGAAAGCAATTATACTGTTTCAGAAGTATTGCAAACGTGTGAATTTCGGAAATGCTCCTTCTCTTCAGAAGGTCCGAGACAATTTCATTTTAGCTCGACTACTTGATGAATAGGATGGGCTATTGTAGTCATGTCGGGGTCTGCGTCCCAAGAAATGTTGAAAGTTCTGTTTATAGCATTGCCAATATATCCACTTATACAATATGAATGTCCCTCAAACTTCACACCCGTGTTTATCATCATCAGACCAACCAGTAGAAACGACCAGTAACCTTTTTTGGGATAGTTGTTTAACATTGCTATTATCTTCAATTTCTTTCCAAAGATGTCCCTGGTAATTCACAAATGAAATTGAATACCTGTGTTGGGGGTAAGGCAAGAGTACATAAGTCTGTCATGAATTTTAAAAAAGTTATGCCCCTTTTTATTTAGAATCTCAGTTAAGGTTTACAGACCACTTTTTTCCCTTAACCCTTTTAGGTATTGCTTTGAAACTTTGAATAGTGTTTATGATCATGACCGCTACTTGTATAAGGCAAGAGATCATAACTGATTTTGACATAATTATGCCCTTTTCTAACTTGATTAATCTTTTTGCACTAACTCACTTTTTCACTGAATTCTTTAGGATATTACTTTAAAACTTGGAGCACATATTTATTGATCTTGTGTATATTTTGATAATACAGATTCTCATTTTTCCTTTAACTGCTATATTTTTTATTGACAAGAATTCGAATAGTCGATTGTGCTGTGCTGTCTTACGGACAGCTCTTGTTTGTTAATCTGTCTTAATAATTGCGGTTTTCTGAAAAGGCCACAGCAATAAGTATTTGTCCATTTACATAATGAGTTTCATAAGAAAAATAAAGCTGTTCGCTGTAATCCTCGAATAAAAAGGAAGATGTCCACAGAGGCACAGTGTGTCAAGTCATCAATCGTTCTCTACAAAGATCCTCCTTCAGCGGAAAAATAAAACTGAAATCTGTCACTTTCACTGAATATTTCATTAGAAATGGGTGTTATCTGAATTGTTTACACAACCTTTACAAGATACATGAAATGGATCTGAATAAAGGCAAACAATGGCAAACAACACCTCATACGGTATCAAAATCATTGTTCAGTACTTTATTCCCTGTCTCTGTACAAATTTGTAGAAATTCCAAGCGACATATTCCATACTTTAATCACTCATTAAAATATATATCAATTTTCTCAAATTAGCTCCCCCAATTTTAAAGAAAAATGCGATATATTTACAGTTTTAAACATAACAGAATTTCTGTAAGATCAATTGGTTTCAAAATTCGCATAATGACTTAATCACAAACATTAACAGTAAATAATATATCAGTAAGATTTACTTTGAGTTATCTGCCCTTGAATATGGCCTAAAAGGGCGAAAATGTCACATTATAAAGTAGGACGTTGAACCCCACTTTTTCCATAAAATGTTTTTTTATGATTCTCTGTAATCATGCAAAGTTTAAAAAATTATATGGAACAGTTTAAATGTTTCTTCTTTGTCTAAACGTGTATAGAAAATGTAAAATACGCCCTTAAATAAGCTGATGTACTCTGTTGAGCGACCTAGGGCCATATGTCCCTCTTTTATTAAGAAAATATGACCCTCATTTAACACGTATATATGATAATGAAATGTAATTTATTGACCTCAAACGCGGGATTAATTAGTTGCAAGTGTAATTTGTGTTTAATAAAACTTTTTGAAGGTGAAAACAGGAAATAGGCATCAAGTGCCTTTGGCAAGAAATGGAATGACTCATTGTAGCAGCTGAATTGGATGGTGATTGATAATGCCCCTAATGAAATCTGTGGGAGCATCCTTCCGTCTCGTTTCCTGTCAGCATTCATTTGTCTGATTTTAATGGATCAAATGAGAAGTAACTATGATCAAATGAATATATTATCAACATGGTTCTGTTCGACAGTTATATTCAGTCCTTCTAATTGTAAGAAAGAACTTCCTGGAATTCTTTAAACATCAGTGACTGCGCAAAGTATAGGTATGTTTTGATTCGATGACCACATTGTCTTGAAATGATTTCAGTGACTATTTTTGCGAGCTAAGCAATGTCTTTTAAATATACCAGGTTATATTGTCTTAAAAGCAAAATTTAAATACATCTAAAAGATAGACAGTTTTACCTTCTTAAACACAAAGATGTATTTTCATATTGTTGAGGTTTTTTTTGTTTTTGTTTTTTTATTTACTCAAATTAATTTCTAGGATTGAAAACTCTTATTATGTGCAAAGAATGTTTTAATTACGAAAGAAGAAAAAAGGACAGTGTTTGACAGCAGACTAACCTCAAGTAATGGAAGCATAAAAATTATTAGCTAAATAGCATATTGCGAGTATTTTGTCGTAATCAAAAAGGTTAAATCATCCTGGTTTAATGATACATGCAAAGAAGCGAAGACGTAGACGTAAAAGAGAGTTAAAAATCAATCCAAATGATGAAAACAAATTGTATTTATATGGACAAGTAAAGTTGTAAAGGCAACAATATTGTTTCTGATGTGACTTTAGAACAATTTGTGGATCACTGTAAATCATTGTCGAATCTTTCGTTCGGCAATTTTCAACATAAATGAAAACAATATAACCTTAAATCAAGAGGAATTGCATATTGAAGAATACGATTGCCATTTTACTTCCGAGGAAATTTTAAAAGCCATCAGTATTTAAAAAGGAATAAAAGCAGTGACTACGACGACAAAGTAGCCAACTTTTTATTGAAAGTAAGGACTAATTATAAGTCCATATCTCCTTACAATTTTCAATAAAATATATGATTCTGGTAGTTATCCTGATAGTAGGTGTAAGGGAGTAACTGTACCCATACTTAAGATAGTGGAAACCCGGCTAATTATCGAGAAATTACGTCAATATCATGGCAAATATATTCTCTTTAATTTTTAGAGACAGGCTAAACTCATGGTGTGAATCTTAAAACATTTTTACCGAAAATCAAATTGTGAATCTGAAAAACATTTTTACCGAAAATCAAATTGGTTTTAGAGAAAGCCATAGTCTTTATTTTCCATTCTTTTATTCTTTTATCCAGAAAGTATTATAATACAAATCAAAACTATATTGCGCTTTTATTGACTATGAAAAGGCCTTCGACACTGTAAATAGTGATGCATTGAGGTTGAAATTAATTAAAACTGGTATAAACAGTAAATTAATTAACACGTTAACATCACTATATAAAAATGCCAAATCATGATTGTGTTAAATTCCGAATATGAATTATTCAGACTTTTTTTATGTAACTCTCGGCTTGAAACAGGGAGACCCCTCTCCCCTGTACTATTTATCAATGATATAAACAAAACTTTGGATTTCAATGATTTACATTATTTGTCAATGTGCATATTATTATATGCGGATGACATCGCTTTATTTACAATAGATCCATTGAGTTTGTAAAAACAACTTGATTGTATAAATACTTTTTCGAATAAATGGTCTAAAAATAAATACAAGTTTTCCAAATTCGAAAACGAGATGATAATAATGAATGGTTCATAAATGGTGAAAAAATAGAAATTGTTGATTCATTTAACTATCTGGGTATTAAATTTCATTACACCGGTAATATGAGAGACGCAACAAAATCTCGTTCTGAACAAGCCTTCATGGCTTACAATAGTATATTATCAATATCTGACAAAATGAGTTTAAACATTAAGGCAGAATAATCACCTTTTGACTCTCTTATGATGCCAATACTTTTATATGGGTCTGAAGTCTGGGGAATATATGATTTCAAAGAGGTAGCTAAACTAATTTAAAATCTTGTAATCGAAGATTATGTGTCACACAACAAACTCAAAACGTAGCTTATATGGAGAATTATTCCGAATTCCTCTCAATGAAGAAGTAAAGGAAAGATCACTTAAATATTGGTCTTAGATTATAAGAAACTAGCATTTACCTAATTTTAGAATTTTTAACGAACAGATAATTGGAACAAATCAACTCGCTTGGGGAAATCGTATAAAACGTTTTTTTTTTAGATAAACTGGACTTTGTTTACACATGGAATAATTAGAATACTGTACCTTTACCAAATTTTACTTTCAAGCTAAGAATCCTTGATCAGTATAAACAAACGTGGGATACGCAAATTAATAAATAATACATCAAAACTATTTATCGACTATTTAAAACGAAATTCGGCTTCGAAAATTATTATTTATCTGACATCCAAAATGATAAACATAGTAGGCAACTGACTTTTTAGCTTACCTGAACACATGTGTTCGGGTGAGCTTTTGTGATCGCCTTTTGTCCGTCGTCAACAATTGTTGTGAACACTCTAGAGGCCACAGTTTTTGCCAAATCTTCATAAAATTTAGGCAGGATGTTTGTCTACATAATATCTCGGATGAGTTTGAAATTGGGTGATGTGGGGTCAAAAACTAGGTCACCAGGGCAAATTTTAGAAAAATCTTGTGAACACTCTAGAGGCCTACATTTTTGTCCCAGTCTTCATTAAACTTATATGAATGATGACTGCATGAATTCCCAGTTGAGTGCAAATTCAGGTAGGATCAAAATGTAGGTCACTTAGTCAAATGTTAGAAAGGTGAGCGACACAGGGCCATCTTGGCCCTCTTGTTAGGGTGACTTCACATACCTTGGAAATCGAATTCGGTAGATTAATGGGTAATACGAGACAAGAACGTAATTGTAGAGTCTGTAACAGTAATGCGATAGAATTGGGATATCACTTTTTGCTTTGTTGTCAAGTATATGCTAATATAAGACAAAATATTTATGTAACAAAAAATCTAAAACATCATGTCGTCGAAAATAAAAAAGTAGTTACTTCATACTGCAACATCTATAAGTGAGGCATTTTAAGGTTCGCAAACAATCTCTTGAAGCATTAACTGCTCCATAAAATTTGTAGAGTATTTAATAGCTCTACACAAGCAAATGTTTTTTCATGTTTCTTAACATTGTGGAAATTCATATATATATATATATATATATATGGAATTTTCGTGTATTCTCATGTTTAGTTTTTTTTTTCCTACTTTTTTTGTATGCATTTAAATGTGAGTGTCCAAGTTTGAATGTATGGTTTGTAAATAGCCAAATGCATTCGAGTATGCTGATTTGCCATTAAAAAATCTGAAACTGGACTGAAACTGTCATGTCTTTATTCATAGGAAATCGACTAGAATGAAAATGGATTTGTAGTTGATGTAAATATCATTGTTGATATTGTTGCCAATGATTTAAAATTCTTGAATTAAAATAGTAATCTGACAATATGTGTTATATTTTACTTAAATGAAACGAGTTGCCAAAATTTAAAAAAAAAGGAATAAAGTATATGGATGGCTTGTAAATGACATGGGTAAGTACTGTAATACATATTTCATTGTTTTAAAGAGATGCTTACGCGTAACGCAATTATTTCATGTTTTAATCCCAACCGCAAAATTCTGAATTTAGTTTTTAAAATTGGTCAAAATCGAAGTAAGAACTTTTTTCATTTTTTACACAAAAGTAAAAAAATATGCGACATGAAAACATTGTGCATCACCCAAATTTTAACACACTAGAAATGTGTCCATATGACACGAATGCCCCCACCTAAATGCTTTGTCACATATCTGAAATATGTTTGTTTATGATATATAAGCCTGGCAAGAAAAATTAACAAAGGACAATATTTCCAAACGTACTTGATTCAGAGTTATGCAAGTTGGGCATTGCACCCCCTCATATTGACTTCTATCACCATTTCATATCTGCAATATCCAGCGAAAGTAGTATTGGAGAAATAAGTCACTCAAGAAAAAAGTAACTAAGGGCAATAACTCCAAAATTACCTGATCACGTGTAATGGAAGTTGGTCACTGCACTTTTTCTAAAAGCATGCTACATGAATATCAACTTTGAAGTCGGTCAACGCACTTTTTCAGTATGCATGCTACACAAATATCAACCTTGAAGTCAATCCCTGTATTAGTATTCAAGTTATGCTCTGGACTAACTTTCAGAACAAAGCCAAATTACTTGACTTAGAGTTATGGAACCTGGTCACTGCACTTCTCCTGAATGCATGAAGTATCAACTTTGAATTCAATCCCAGTATTAGTTTTGACTGACGGATGGACTGATGTATGGATGGACAAATGCAAATCTATGGCCCCCACCCCACAATAAGTAGTGGAGGCATAAAAAGATCCACCTTCATGTTGATACCTCTTATAGGTTTTGAGTTATGCTGCGGACAAAATTTAAGTATGAAAAATAGCAAAGGGCAATAACTCCTAAATCATACAAAATAAAGTTATGGTTCCATTACACTGCACTTCTCTTCATCAAGCTCTATGTAGCATGAAGTTTCATGTTGATATCTCTTATAGCCTTTGAGTTATGATCCAGCTCTATGTAGCTATGAAGTTTCATGTTGATACCTCTTATAGTCTTTGAGTTATGCTCCGGACAAACTTTCAGGACGGACGGAAGTACGTACGTACGTACGGATGGAAAAAGGCAAATCTATATCCCCGCCCCCATAAGTGGTGAGGGCATAAAAGCGTACGTGTACTGTTTACCTGTCTCTTAGTTCTTGATTAAGAACAGATGAGTAGGTTAAAGGGATTTTATCAAGAGGGGACATCTGTTGTTCTGCTAGGAATACAATGTAAAGCTATAATAATATAAATGAATTTTACTCATAAATGTGAGCTGTTATTCAGGGTGAAGTTAAAGCAATAAATCGGAACCACGTACGTTATCCTGGTGCGCCATATTCTGTTTTACAAAACATTTAATACATTTTCGATATGCTCAGTCGAAAATGAATAATGTTGCTGTCCGGTTTGATCCGTTTTGCTTCTGTTAAAACAATGTTCGAATGACAACATGATTAATCTTGAAGCATTTAAGACGCCGCGCATATTTTTGAAGCACGACTTACATAAAGCAAAGCCATTCCTTGCATCATTTACAAACCAAACATCATGTCTAATATTTCCAATGATACATGTCATTCACAAATATCCATGGCTGTAGGCCGTTTGTTTCAGAGATTTCTAAAATGTTGTCCATGTACATCAAGAGTGTCTTCGGCCTAATTTCCAT
Source organism: Solen grandis (assembly GCA_021229015.1). Taxonomy (NCBI): domain Eukaryota; kingdom Metazoa; phylum Mollusca; class Bivalvia; order Adapedonta; family Solenidae; genus Solen; species Solen grandis. The sequence continues at coordinate 56,690,772 of CM037777.1, forward strand.
AAATGTTTTTCATTAAATTATTCAAACATTTTTATCTATTAAAGCTGAAAAAAAAATCATTAAGTTGATGATATGTATAAAATTAAATATATATTTACAAGGCTTTGCAACAATTTTCAGTTAAATTCACTCATTTCAAGCACTATATCACTGGGACTGCAGACTGGGCCTGGTGCGTCCGATACGGTCATGTGTATAGTGTTTGTTTTTTCTACACTTTTTACATTATAGTGTAATGTGTTTAGGGCCTCCGTCCAGGCAGGGTCATTCGGATTTTCATGTGAGGAAGCCTTCCAGCTGGCTTGCGTAGGTCGGTGGTTCTACCCGGATACCTCCGTGCATTCGGGGTCTTTCTGCACCTGTAATTAGCTGGACGTCGCTATATGACTGAAATACTGTCGAAGCGACGGTAAACTCAAATAGCCAAGTCAAATCTGTAAATGTGTTTTGTTAAATTGCGGTTTCATTGATTTTTTCAAGTTGACCTTATGTATCTAAAAATCTGAATATTGTAAGGTTACAAAACATCTTCCAAAACCCTTTTCTTAGCTTTAATAAATCAAGTTGCTTGCAAGTTCAGTTAACCAAGTTTTAAAACCCGTGGCCCACGAATTTCGGAAGAAGTTATCAGATTCCCATTAAATATGTCGAGTCTTTTTTTTATCACAACAGAGGACTTGCGTATTTTTAATCTGATTTTTCTTTTATACATCAGTTAATACAAGTAACTGATTCATGAAGTGTTTTTTCCAACATATTACATGGTTCTTTTTACAATAACAACGGTGGTTTCTCCCTTTTTCTATTATGCGGCTCCATTGGTAAAATAAGAAAAAAATCTATTTCATGCTGACGCTGCGTTTCCTCGCGGTGTCAATGATCATTTAACATTTAAAATACACAAATCTATCCGATATGTTATATTTGTAAGGCTGATTTGATATAACTTTTATATATTCTTCATTAATTCAAATCGGCAAGTCGCTAGAACGGGAACGTGTCGCGAAGTACACGTGTCATTATGGTACTGGCAAGTTCCTCAGTATAAGTAGTGGTGATTACATTCTCGGTCCGGTGGTGAGAATGTGGTATCATGAGGCATATCTACAAGAAACTAGTGACAGCAGTTTATTTGTCTTAAGAAGATATAATATTCAAAGCAAAAATCTGAGTACTGTTAGACTCTGGCATCACTTGTCTTGTTAATTCCAGGATAAAATACTGCATTTACGTATACGTATATTTTATTACCATTTTATTTATTACTCATTTGTATAAGAAGAAACATATTTGATGCAAATAAAAGTCGATTTGGCACGTTAATGTATTACAAATGTATCAGAATGATTACAGTTTGTAAGAACCGTTCAAATATGTGACTCATGAACAACAGTCCTGAAAACTTTAAAACACATGCTTAACTCGAACTAAAATGCAAACGGATATTGGGCTTGTTTCAATTGTTTCCAATTTATGTTGGAAAAAAATCCGTAATGAGCTAATATGTATATTTGTCGTTATGTACTCAGTCCGAAATATGTCAATTAGGAGTTCAGACGGTCCAATTATACAAATGACGAAATGTAAGGCCATGGAAAAGGTCTCGTTCCAGACGGAGACTAGTAGTTACGTACTCTCAACGAAGTCTGTTACACATGCATTATTCATAAGTGCTAATAGAAATACGTGTTGTGCGTTGTTTTTTATCTACACGTACCCTATTTACATTTTCGTATGACGTTTTATTGACGCCTGTTAAGATGTAGTTCATATTTATTACCTTGAATTTTCATAATCGACCGTCCAGTTTATTTTGTATATTGGTTCGCTAAGAACCTGGTTATTTGTACTCTGCCTTGGGATATTGGGACGAATCCAAATAGATGCGGAGTGTATGTAATGACTTGCAAGTAACATACTTGAAAAAAAGCGATTTAGTGCCGCATTCGGCAGAGCCTTGGAATCCAAAGTCAAATCGATGTACCACTAATATGAGTACTTTAAGACAGTTGCAAAACCAAGAGTTTTAACGAACAACCGAAGCAAGTAAAGAATGTGTCATTGTAATAAAGAATTGCCTTATATTGCATGTGCTTATTTTAATGATTTATTCATTTCTCTGCGACATGTGCCTTTGATTTGTCCCGTTTATGCCCCCACTTATGCATATAATATTCGCATGATGTGTCGCGATTAAGACCCGGGTTCATATTTCGAAGTTCAAGGTCACGACCTTCAGTCAAAGGTCAAAGGAGGAATATTTTGTTGTGTTCGGCCTCTAACTCCATTATGCATGGATGGATTTTAAAATAACTTGGCATGAATGTTTTTTTAAAGACGATAAGTCGCGATTAAGTTTTGGTTCATATATCAAAAGTCAAGGTCACAATCTTGGATCAAAGGTCAAAGATAAGAACATTTGTTATCTGTCGTGTCCGGGCTATGACTACATTATGTATGGATAGATTTTGAAATAACTTGTCAAAATATTATTCTAGAGAAAACCGAGGTCTGTAGCTCAAATGTCGCAGTCACAGGTAAAATGTTGAAAGGTGGCACTTTTTTCTGAGTTCTTAATGATGTTTTACATATAACGGTTTTGAAATAACTAATAACACAAATAGGATTCCAGATAAGTGGCACATGTAAGATTCACGTCTGTAGCCGGCCACAATTAGTCAAAAAGAGTATATGGTCCCGTCATACACATGACTCACGTTTTAACCTCAAATATAGACTAGAATCTATAATGTTATTATTTTGTGTTCGGCTAGGTCAACAGCGGAAAATTTGACACCATCCTCATAATAAATGTTTCAACTAAACTTTTAGAATCAGTTACCTGTTGGTAACATAAAATACTTTCAGTTTTAAATTTCTATTCTATAGGAAACTTTTGGGGATGGTGGAGGGCAATGCTATTTATCAAGCATGGTATATTTGAGATATATGACTTTTTCCATTTGAAATAGTTATATTACAATTAAATAATGTTGGGTCCGATACACAGTCCTTATGCTTATAAACGCTATTAACTTTAGTTCTGAAACTAACAACAAGTGACGATAAAAAACTAAGTTATACACTCTCTCATAGATAACACGCTTAAATACCAGCAATTTTTCTTCATGTATTGGGAATGAAGGACCTGAGCAGCTTGTTTCTGTATGGCTTCCACATCTGTGAAGCGGTATCATATTTTCAGCATTATTGAACACATTTTCAATTATCAATGTAAAAATGTGATAATTAAACACTGAAGAAAATTTAATTAAGTGTCAGGCCACGAGGATTGATTTCTTTCTTGATTATTTCCTCAATGAATTCGACAATCGATGGTGCAGCTTGAGGGGCTGTCGAAATTTCACAATTATTTATTAACCACAGAGAACTTCCGTGAATAAGCCGATTTTCCTTGTTCTAAAATTCCCATATGCTTTCAAACAATATGTTATAGGTCTGGGGAAATATGCTGCAGTTTTGTAACTTAACACAATTATTGTTTCTTTGTTAAGCGTTCACTTTGAAAATACAAAGTACATATACTTTAGATACTTTTTGCAAAGATGGAAGATGAACACAGTTCAGTCAAGCTCGATAATGGTATGGTGTTGATATTGACCTGGTAATACAGTATTTTAATTTGTTTGAAGTTTCTCATCTACAGTTATGAAGCAGTCTTATTAATATTCAGTCTGACTATTTAATAATTAGTTTTGTTGCATCTCAATGAAAATCAGTGCTATTCATATGAGCAATACAGGGCTATCACGGCATTTTCCTTGTTTATAAATGGAAATGAATAAACTATATTTCTGTGGAATAAGAATTTTAAAAGCTAACGATTACATTGCTACAAAGGCCATTTAACCTGAATCGCTTATGGTAAAGCCAAATGTTTGATTTAAATATCGATTTACACATGTTCTGAAAAAAAGTATAATCTATACATTAAATATAGTACTTCAAATTTAATTATTTACGGAGAAGCAGGATCTAGACTAAGCCTGGTCTCAATTCACCATTCCTTCTTGTCCAAATATTTATATTTACATGTATATTGCATAGTGTTCTCAAATGACATCAGAAATACAGTCTTTAACAAGGTAGATTTATCATAAATTGCAAAATCTGGTATTTTCAAAATATTCGATGGCTCAAAATGTAATTCTTCAAATAGTGATTTAAAAATAAATGAGCGCTATTCATCAATAAATACTTCAAAAGGTCATATTGTCACCAACAAGTAAAACATTAAAATTAGTTAACTGTACGCTACATTTTAAAAAGAAGAATTTGATAGAGAATAAAATAAAGAATTTACTAACATTCATATACAGTGTACTCTATTCGATTGCAGGAAAACTGGAGAAGAGTTCCATTGTATTAGAATGCCATTCACATGACAAAAGATGTTATATTAGCAACCTATTGTACAAATCACATAAATGAATTGTTTCAAATTGACGTATTGTTCAGAAAAAGAACGATTAATGATAAGAGTGTTCTCTGGAACACATGTGTCACATACAGAAGCGTGACGGAAAAGTGTTTCGGACAGGCAGACGATAGAAAAGTGATCCCTATGTGTCAACTTTGCTTACAACAGGTGACTCAATTGGAAAGTACGAGTTTTCCGCCCGATTCTTTACTTGTAAATGCATGTTTTTTATTATTATTATATTATATCAACGACTGAAAGGATGTTTTTATGATATGTTTTTTATGATATGTTTATATCCGGACCGTAGCTTTCTTAGGCAGTGAGATATTCTAAAATAAGTTAGTATAGTTATTAACCATAACAACGATACAATGTAAGGTATATGGCCTAGGTTCATAGCTCAGTTGAAACGTCAGAGAAACATTTTCAGGGTAATCATCATATCTGGTTTGAGAGTCGTTCATCCCCTTCCGTATACAAACATGTCTTCCATGTCTTACGCAATTATTGTCCTTACATGCATAAGGGTCACTGCATGGATCTCTTTATGGTCAGATGGGTTTCTACCTGTGGCTTACCATGGGCTTCTGGGACTAAAACTGTCGTCTTCGGGCGGCGACATGCTAAGATTTGATCTACTATCGGCTATAGGAGGTGGTGAAAAGAGGAACCATACAGCCTTCCTCCATACCCTGGTCTTGATTTTGGTCATATATATTGGGTGTGGTTATATTAAGGGAGGCGTTCAAGAAAGGCTTGGGCAGCAACGAAGACGAATTTTAGCGCCCATGATATTTTTCTTTCTCTAAGTCTGACGTCCGTTTACGCTTAACGGCAAATAGTTGCTGAAAAAGATGTTTATTGTTGGCCTAGTAAATTATCATCATATTTCAATTAGCAAATAAAAAGGGGGCGTGGGGGGGGGGGGGTCACAAAACGGGCCGGATTAACGACTTCAATACCTATTTCGCCGCGACATATCTCCTATCATCTAATCACTTTACTTCCATTAATTCTAATAACATGTTCAGCCACAATATAACAAATATGTTACCCTTAGTAAATTTTGTTCTGTTTCACCACTGTGCCAATCCCCCCTGAATACTTGTCGTCATGCTCACACCAGAATACTAAATTTTTTATTGATGTCATCAGCGAAATGGCCGACAGATACAGTGATAGGTGAGACAGTATAACCCGCGTCGGTGAATTTATGGAACGTTGTTTTTTTTTTTTGCATAAACTTTAAGCGACACAAATGCCTATACACTATTAACCTTATATATTCTGAAAGATTATAGTTTCCAGTTTCCAAAAATAGTATCTTCAAGAAAATCCTTCCATAAATAAAAATAAAACAGCGATTTAAAAATCAACATCTCCGATCGGAATTCGCTCCAACAGAGAAAAGATCGATCGGTACATGTCCGTTGTCGGAAATTTCCGATCGAATTTCAACAGTCCGACCGGAAAAAAAACGATCGTTTTTTCTCGATACCTTTTTTTTTTCAGAAACATTGGGTGGTTGTTTATTGTTATCACCTGAACTTATAATGCAAAATAATTATTGATTTTGATGACGATGATGACGTTATTTGCGTGAATTTATTCGTGTGATTAATTATAGTGTAATCGGGGTAAAAACAAAAACAGAGGTAGAGCGTCTACCGATACTGAAGTAACATACTGTTTTAAACGGAAAATAACTAAACATTTTCTTATTTTTGACTTAAACAGTAACCTATTTTTACTTTATAATGTATCTCATTGCCTCTCCTTTTCTCTCTCCTCACTTTCTCTGTTTTGTTGCATGTAAAATAATGTATCTGTGAAGTAAGAAAATCGATTGTTTTTCTCCGATCGGGGAAAATCAATCGATTTTTTTTCGCAATAGACCTTTAACTGATGTTATTTTTCATACACAAGACGTTACTTAATACATCTCTCTCTCTCTCTCTCTCTGTTTTGTTATGAAAATATGTGCATCTTTCTTTTTCTTTCTTTCTATCTCTTGAAATTTAGTCTTGTTTTTCTCTCTCTCCCTCTCTCTCTGCAAAAGCATTTGCGAAATTTATCCATAAATGCATCAGTTATTGTTTGTTAGATTCAAAGCAGCAATGTTATTGTTTCTTTTGTAATTTAGTTGTCTAGATCTACATCTACTTATTTATTTATCTTACTCTCCATTTTTTGGTCGACAAGACTTAGTGTTAACAAATTTGATTTAGATGACTCTCATACTTTCCAGTCTATTTCTTATCTATAGATTTCTTTTGCTGATTGTTTACTAGAGCTTGTCAAGAATGAAACAATTGTCACGGGGTGAAAAAAGTGCAGCTGGCTGAGACTCAAACACGGAGCCTTCACTTACCAACTGAGCTACCAGTGGTGGCCGCTTACACATGATTCTCATCTATTGTGAGTTATTGGTACCATGACATACTTCCGCACCAAACTGGAATTTGTCCTTGAACCAAATGGATCCAGAGAACCTCACAGCACTTAAGCCATTGCCCAAATTGAGTTCCAAATGTCACAGGTTGAGAAAAATGTGCAGCCTGAGACGCTTGACTGTGACCTTTCCCAGGTGACCCTTTTGGATGAGCTTCCTGGTCTCATAGACATGATTCTCTTCTATTGTGAGTTATCACTGTTGATTCAAATGAGATGTAACCTGAGATCCTTGATCCAAGGGATGGGTAAGCTACAGGACCACTTACAGAAATCTATCATAGATAAATGTTATGGTGAGAAAAATACCTCCTGCCTCTCTGATCACATGCAGCCTAGTGATGTTGGGCTTCATATGTCCCAAGTTAAGAAAAATATGCAGTCTGACCAAGACATGAACCCAGGACCTTTGGATATCAGGAATGCTTTACTAACAGAGCTACCCAGCCACTTATGCATAGTTTTCTCCTATTATGAGTTATTGGTACCATGACAAAGAGGTACTTATATGAGTAGGCTATAGTTTTCCCTGAATTCACAGGACAATGGACATTAATATCCAATTCGAAATGATTGCATGGAAAATAGAACGCTGGTTTTTCACATTACTTACTAAGTAATAACTATTTGCAATTGGAACCGTTTATGCGAATACGATACCAATAATGATTATACATTTATTTTGAAGGGCATCGTGTCCAGTGATAACATACCGGGAGCAGATCCGAAGAGTGTTGGTTCGAACCCCCTCTTCGGGGAAGTAAGTTTCATGACATTAACGCAAAGTACTGATCCAACCCAGGAACCGTCGGGAGGATTTAATATAAGATTTTGTTTTAAAGAATAAGTTTTAATTATTATTCACCCGTATCGTTGTAACCATTTATGAAAATCAATGGCATGGACATGCCAGTTTAATGAAACAGCAAGTTCGAGCAGCGTATAAAAATTCATATGCAAAATATAAATACATTCTATCTGCCAGTAGGTACCAATCTTGACGTTAGATATAGATAACATGTTGAAAAGGATGTGTGATATATTAACTGTGTATTTTACAGCCGGCATCTTAATCAACGTCCAAATGAACAACATTGACTTTCATACTTGAATGACTCATACTAGTAAAACTCCGGAATATACAGTGAATGCCACATTCGTTTTTATTACAGTACTAAAGGGTACATCTGTTAACAAAATGGTACCAAAACTGCATTATGCGTAATGAAAATTTGAAATACGCATTAAATAAAGTTTTTACTTATCTCATTCTGGCGTCTTATGGCAATGTTTTATTGGTAGAATTCTGATGATGTTCGTGAAAGGCCTAAGAAAAATGCCAATAACAAAAGCTTTATTTTGAAATAAAATTAATTCTTCAGATAAAATCGGAAATGCTGCTTTAGAAACGGAGACATATATTTTTACAGACAGCCGATTCGAAAATGAACAAGACGTGCGAATTTTCGCGGCAACGATTTATTTGAAGCACCTTATCACTTTTTAAAGTTTATTTAAGTAAACTGATTCACAACTTAAGTAATGATATTACAATATCTGAGATGAGCAGCGAAAGAACAAAATGATTCTGATCATTATAATGAATTGTGTATGTATTTAAATACATATAAAGTCATCACTTAACATTCATACATAGACAAAAGCTTTTTAATTGAGCAGTGACGATGGCAAGCATTAAAGTGCGGTTTATCTTCTCCGTACATGGCAGCCTCTGTCACTGCAGTTCTTCGAGCAGGCAACACACAATATCTTATGATTATGTATCCCATGTAAACACATACTGTATGATACAGACAAATGGAAGTAGGCTGCCTCTTGAAGTACAGACATAACCATAAGTCATTCGAAATACATACAGATTAAGACAGCTTGATGGCATTGATATTTTACATATTTTTGTATAATATTTACATAAATATTTTTTTTAACTAAAAACTAGAGAGATCACGCGATTTGCCACTCTGGTTGAAAAATTGAAAATTACCATGTCTGACAAAATCTGAAAACAGTATTTTTTTTTAAGGACACGTTATTTTATGTAAATCAATACGAATCGTTTTTTTTTTTTTTTTTTTTTTTTTGTTGTTGTTGTTAGTTTAGTTTATGAGCATATAAAGCAAAAGTACAATAGAGGCCATCGCTCACCTGTGTATGATTTGTATGTGCATATTTCTGCAAGACAATCAGTAACAGGTACAGGTAGAAATACTAGTAGATTGGCAATGGAAATATTAAGAAATACTCTCATTTTGTGTAATTTTAGTAATAAATAAGAGAAATATACGGTAAAACCTCGATAATGAAGCCACTATTGGGTCCGTCTGGAATTGGCCTTATTGAGTTGGTCTCATTATTGAGTTATGGTATTTTCATAAATATTTCAATGTTGATCAAATATTTCAATGTTGATCAAATTCAATACTTTTGTTTTAAAATAATGAAAATAATATTTCATGAGTCATTTTAATGTTTTTAACAAGTTATGTTATAAAATGTAACAGTATTCCTGATTTTTTTTTATCTTAACCATGCCTATTTAAAGTCTCCCCATTTTAATACCTCTAAAAGTTCTATATTGCTTAAGCTGATAATTTTATTGATCTAGTAATAAGCATTTATTTAAGACCACAACTTTTCCCCGTGCTGTTTTTAATCAAACAATTTCTCTTGAATTGAAAGATCTTTACGTTTGATTTCAGTTTAGATCATAGTTTTGAAAAAGTAATTATGAAATTAATTGACTTTTATGACAGGTTATCTAATTCTATTTTATTCTAAGTTTTTGGGGGAGTCTCGTACCAATTAACGACTGTCAAAACATTGTTTTTTTTTACTGTAAACACAGTTACTTGTATCAATCAGTTAGAGTAAGTAAATGTTTATTTATTATCGTGACATGTGTACAAACAATGCATATATATTAAGATATATAAATAGATCAACATAATATATTACGTACACCCGGCCCAATGGGCCTATATGTCACCGTTTATATTTAATGAACGGCACAGATGATAAATATAAATTATGTAAACAAAATAGATTTTCGATGTAAATATGCTTTTGTTAAAAAGTTTGACACTCTCCGTGGATATTTTTCAAGTAAATGTGTAAATTTTTGTTCTTCACTATATACATCTAAGTTTAATGAATTAACCATACACTGTCTATGACCCTGGTAAGCTTCACAATCTAACAAAAAATGCATTTCATTTTCTATCACATCACTGTCACACATTTTACAGACTCTTTAGATGTAGTGTGAGTAATTACATTAATGCTATTCTACTGTCTTAATTTACTTAAATTGGTTTAAATATACACCATATTAACCTAAAATATAAGATACTAAGATACTTAACTCTTCAGTAATTCATACCATTAAATATATTATGTTTATGTCTTATTAAAAATAAAGCCCAGTCTCAGATTTCACGAAGAAATAATGATAATAATATAGCTTATATAAATTTATCACTTTTAAAATCATTTGCGCAAATAAGAACTTCCGTCACCAGTTCAATACGAAGAAGAAACTATTTCTACTCTTATATAATGTCGATGTGCACCAAAACGAGATTCTCAAAGGAATGAAAGCCTGCAGCCCTTACGTCAAATATTTTACAGGAAGTGTAATAATTTGGTATCTTGTTTTAGTAATCACATTATAATACACAGATGCATTAAATAATAAGATTATTGTAAAAAAGAAAATAAGGAATAAAAATATAAAAGGGACTTTTTCGTTCGTCTTTCTAAAACACTCCTTACCAAAATGTTTTTGTGTTACAAATAAAAAAAGCCCCACATGAGGTCTGAATACTTTTTGTTAACAGTTCTTTTGTGAGGCTGGGATTAAATGTACGTTTTTAGCTAACCTTGAACTTTTGAATTCACCCGGGGTCCGTCGTCGTGATGTGCGTCAACAATTTGCTTTAACCCTTTCCCTCATAGAGGAAATCATGAAAAGACCTATGCGAACAACATAAAACCAGATCAGCCTGCGAGTAACTCGCAGGCTGATCAGGTTTTATGCTGTTCGCTGCTCCTCAGTGGTCTGGAAATGAGGATTTTGTAATTGAATTTGGTAAGGTATAACTGAGGTTTTTGCAGATCAGGCTTTATGTGGTACCTATTGAGTGCGTCAAAATGAGTCTATATGAGGGAAAGGGTTAAACATCTCTTCGAAAGCGCTGAACAAAATTTGGAACAACCTGGAAGGGATAATACTTGGGTATACTTCCACAAATCATTGCCGCTACGGTGGGGCTAATTTGCCTTAAATGTATATAGTGAAAACTTTAAAAGACTTCTGCTACCAAACTTCTGGACAGATTTTAAAATGCTTTGGCACAGCTGTTCAATGGGTAACCCTCTACCAAGATTGCTAAAATTATTCAGATCCTTTAAGAAACATGGCCACGAAGGGCGGGGTTATTTTGCCTTATATATATGTTTATAGTGAAAACAATAGACATGTTCTCTAACTGCATGCCAAATTGGTCCGAAGCCCCCAGTAGGATTGCTAATTTCCTTATATATTTGATGTAGACTTTTTTTACATTCTTCTGGGGAACAAATAGTTGGAATAATTTCAATTGCCATGTATGTACACCTCATGGATAACTTCAATGATTGCTAAAATGAAGTTGATCCCTTGAAATATGAGGCCCCTAGTGGGTCGGCTAGTTTCCTTTGTATAATCTGTAAACTGTAAAACTTCTGTAAAACAGTGGTCAGAATTTAATTTCATTCTGCACAAATGGTTTTCTCATGGCTTCCTGTCATAAAAGCTAAAAAGATAATCCATCGAAAAATGAGATCTCCAGGTGTCTACAGATTCTCTTATATACACTGTATAGAAAATTTCAAAATTCTATGGAATTACCATTGGTTAGAATTGAATTTCATTTTATAAAAAGTCCGCTTATGGCCCTCCACTATGACTGCTAAAATTGATCCCTTGAAATTGACGCTGTTTGGTGCCGTAAGTGGTTAACTAAGTTTCATTATTTACTCTTAATTAAAAGTTTCAGAAATTTCTTCTATGAAATCAGTTATCAGAATTTAATCCCATTTTGAACAAATAATCAGTTCATGGCACTTCACAATAACAATAAATGCATTAACAAAGCTTATTCCCTGAAAAGGGGTCAGCTATATAAGTTATATATAATCTATGTTTATTTTCCATAATTGTTTTAATTAACAAATTTTTTAATCTGAATAATATGGCTAGAGTTTAATTTCATTTTACAGAAAAGATAATCTCATAGCTGTCTACTTTATTTATTTTATTATTAAATGAACACAAAATGTGAGTATTTCTTATTATTTCCACTGCCAATCTACGTTACTGATAGTCTTGTAGCAATAATCACATATAATCCATACTCGGGTAAGCGATCCAGGGCCTCTATGACCCTCTTGTTTTTAGATGTTATCTCTCTTGCCATAAACTCATATAGGACGGACATAAAGACCAAAGAATGAAGAAACGGGAAAAAAAAGCTTAACAATTGTTTGACTGTTGTAAACAGATGATGCTTTCCAGATCTCTTATCGTGCACATAATTATCTTACAACTTTTATGCAGAACTGCATGAAAAGAAAGAAAAAAAATATGGTGTCAAAGTTGTGTCATTTTAATTAAAGCTTCGACTTGAGATTAAGAAGAGGATATTTGTTGTTTTCAGTGGAATATCAATATTTTCACGAGTGGTGCAGCCTCCTCACGAGATGAATTATAAATAATATACCACTGTAACTGACATTTTTTTCTTCTTTTTATTTAAAGCCTCTCTGCGACACTTTACACATTTTTACTAATTTCATCATGAATTTTACCCTTTGGGGAGCCCCAAATTGCCGATGTCGCATGAATCGTTATTTGGTCTAAAAATAGTTCAATAAAGAAAGCTTGTAATTAATATTTCTTCTACGTATTTATTGAAGAAATTTTATTTCAATGAAGAAATCAATACTGAAATGTCTTGAAAAAATACGATGGTGTCTTTTAGTAGTCCCATTACAAAACAGTGAAAATGATAAAAATGCTAGTATTCACTGTTTGAAACAGTGAAATTACGATTTTTAATTCAGTGATATTTCCCTATAATCCACCGAAAACCATTAAACAAATGATAGTTTTGTGTTTTTATTATAATGTATCACTTCAGCAAAATGCTACTATATTGTTAATTTACATTCCCAAGCATCACTGAACCAAATCCCCAAATAATCAGCAGTTACGTATTTGGTTTTGACTCCAGATTGACATTATTTAGCTTATTGGTGGACACAAACCAATCTCTCGTCATCACTGAACTGAATACATACAATAATTTGCATTAGTTATAAATGGATGTGCAAATGCAAATGTGTTTGCGTGAAGGCGAGCGAGCGCGCTAGTGGCTCCTTGCTTAAACCTGTAAATATTTAAGCTTGTTACTTCACTAAGGGTTGTGCAAGAACAAAGGTTATCATTTTTTGCGTTTGCGCGTTTACGAACTTTGGTTGGCTGATTTAAATGTTTTCTGGGGGTATAAATATTAAAATGTAATGCATGTGAAAGGTTGAGAAATTGTCTGTGTTATTAGATAACATGCTCATAAAATTCAACGCATACGTCTTACGTTGTAATCGCCCATGGGTCATTGAGATAATTTTTCATCCTGTCCCATACTATGCCAAATAGAAGGACTTAGTTTGACATTATGAACCAAAAAATTTATCACCGCAGAGTCGGATAATCAAATTGTTTTAAGAATTGTAATTGGTAGTAATTGGTATATAATTATTTTGTATGTGGATTATATTATTATACATGTACACAAGTCACTATAATAAAATATTATCTTATCTTATAACAAGAATGTTCTCTGGAACACGTGTGTTACCTGCTAAATCGTGACGGAAAAAGTGTGACGACAGACAGTCGACGGAACAGTGATCCATATGTGTCACCTCCTTACAGCAGGCGTCACAAGACCAATCATTTATTTTATGAACTATCCATATTGCCGATGGTGATTTCCCTCCCCCATTCCTTCCCTACATACCTTAATCTGAAACAAGGGTATATAACAGCTAAATGTGAAGCTTCAAAATGGAAATGTGTGGCTTTGATGACTTAAAATGTCATTATGGAAATCCAAGCAAACTAGTCTAACTGATCAAAACCGACGTTTAAAAGCATAGTTCAGGAAACGTTCGATGCTGAATACAGCCGTTAATCAAAAGTTAAATTTAGACAACATTTGAGTAGAGTAAGATTGAGAATCGCTTTAATTTATGTTTATTGGGCGTAAAACCTTAGAGCCATATCAGTGACATTAAAAGGCAAATAAACGAAAAGCCAACCAAATATACCAGCTTCGGCAAGTTAATTAAATGAAATTTGGGAAAACTTCACGAACTGCAAACCAAAAAAATCCTTAATTACTAAAACAGAAATATCACAAATTTCTCAACGCACCGTGTTATTTCAAAAGCAAACTGTTCATGAATAAGATAAATGTAGTTGTTTAACCCTTTCCCTCATAGAGGACACCATGAAAAGACCTATGCGAACAGCATAAAACCAGATCAGCCTGCGAGTAACTATTGAGTGTGTCAAAATGAGTCTATATGAGGGAAAGGGTTAAATGCTTACAAAACAGGCCATTCTCACTTACCCATTTATACATTTTAAAATATCGCATATTTCTTAGGTACCTTCGACAAATAATCAGGAATAGTAAACACGGTTTAGATACACTCGCTGGTCGTATGTTCTTGGTGAAGGAATGAATTTTTTTCGTATGGATGACCGAACTTAAAACCATACACCAAAGGCGCATTATCAGCCGGGTTCTCAGTAATGCGTCTGCATATTTTTTTTATTTTTTTTCTTTTACATGCGCTGAGATTGTTTGCAGCCATTGGATTTCTGTGCCTCTTTTTTTTGATATCATCTTGCTCAAAATCATTTAGATTATGTCTTAACTTTTAAGTTCCATTAACTGATACCTTTTGGATGCAAAATATAGTTTAATACATATGTGTATTGCGAGCTAAGATGCCCTTGTTTGTTTGTGTGGTATACTCACATTGGCTAAACATGGAAGTCTGTTTGTAGATTTTCAGTGAGGCGGTATTTCTATCATGAGCTTATCTACATCTTATATGAAATAATCAACACTGTATGTGAAATAAAACCAGACGAATAATTTTATTCAGGCGAGAATGATTGTTTGGTTGACTGAGCTGTGTGTCTAAAATGTTGTCAAGATGACGGAACATTCCAATACGAGAGTTGAAAGGTGGTTATGCAAATTCAATTTTGAAGACAGTAATTTAATTTCTTTTTACGAATAATTAGATCTGAATGAAAAAAAAAGTGAACATCTGTCTACAAAGAAGGATAAAATCACAACGGTTGTATAAGCAATGTTTGTCAAAGACTATTATTAAATAAAATTATCAATAAAGTTATTAACTTAACCCAGCTAATCTGATACCCGACCTTACTACAGAGAGTAAAGGTCTGACATGCGCCATGCAATGGCTGCCTGCAGTGTGCCAATCCACATCAATTGTCTGAAATTAGAGGCGAATTAAAGAAATCGAAAACATCCGATCTTTTAGGTAGAGGAATCCTAATGGTCGCGGCAAATAACGGCAAATGTCGGCAAAGATCGCCCAACTTCCGGATATTCTTCGTCATAACACGCCATGATTCGGAATGTTATTCTTTTTCTTTAAGAAGTACAATTTATGGTATCATATCATTGTTAATCAAATGTAGTAGCTTTGATTGTTATTCATCTATTCAAATGTAAAAATATCGTTCGTTTTTTTGAAAAAGAGAAGAAAAACAGTTTCCCGAATTAGTTCCGGTGACGTCATATTTTGAATTCCCCTTGATTTGTCAAAATGCATTATTGTAATAATTGATGGTATAACGAAACGTTTTTAAAAAAAGCAAATTTTAAAAAGCAAAAGGTATCTTAAACAACCATAACTACAGTAACACAAAGACGTATATTTTAAATTCATGTAAGCAGTGATTCTTTCGTACTAAGATTGAACGTACTTGGTCAAATAAGTTTTGTATAAAACTCTTCACAATTTTTTTTATTGAATACTTAGACCTTTAATTCTTAAAACCAAGTAATAAATACATAAATAAATAACTGGGAAATGAAATGATGTATAAAGAAAATAAATCAGAGTTGTGCATATGTTAATGTTCAGTACAAAGTAACTAGGGGCCGCCGTGGCCGAGCGGTTACAGTTACAAATCTCTCAGCCCCTCACCGCTGTGGGTTCGAATTCCGGTAGGGACTCCGGATTTTTCATGTGAGGAAGCCTTCCAGCTGGCTTGCGGTAGATCGATGGTTCTACCCGGTTACCTCTGTGAACTCAGGGTCTTCCTCCACCTGTAATTAGCTGGACGTCGCTATATGATTGAAATACTATCGCAGCGACGGTAAACCCAAATACAACAACAAAGTAACTAACAGTAATGCATGTTCGTATATTTGAAATTCATGTAAGCAGTGAGTCTTTCGTAC
The DNA here is from genome assembly GCA_021229015.1 of Solen grandis. Lineage (NCBI taxonomy): Eukaryota > Metazoa > Mollusca > Bivalvia > Adapedonta > Solenidae > Solen > Solen grandis. The sequence continues at coordinate 56,707,245 of CM037777.1, forward strand.
TAAGATTGAACGTACTTGGTCAAATAGGTTTTGTATAAACTTCTTCAGAAAACTTTTATTGAATGCTTCTTAAAACCAAGTAATAAATAAATAACTTGGAAATGAAATGCTGTATTATGAAAATAAATCTGTAGTTGTACATATGTTTATGTTCAGTACAAAGTGGTGAATTTTGTCTCTGAGAAAAATTCACATATAAAATACGGGATTTTTCCGCGAAATAATGTAATTATCTCCTCATTATTTCACTTTACAATGATTTTACATAAATCATTAAATGGAAAAGGCACTAAATGGCACAATTATGATTATTATTTTAAGTTTGTGCTTAATGTGTACCTGAAAAGAACTAAAGATGCAGTCAATACCTGATATTCTTTTTTTTCTGAGCTTAAAAAATAAGGAGGTCAGGTAATACATACTGTTATAAGTTGATATTTTTATGATTAACCTATATAAAAATGTGCATTTTTATGGTTGATATATTATATGAATATTTTCTGAACAGCTTTTCTTGAGAAATTTGTACAAAAGGTATGTATTTTACCAGGGATTGTAGTGTTGCTATTTTATAAATGGTGATAAATATCGAACTGCAATATGAAGATTTTCTATAAAATATATAAATATACATATTATAAAGATGGCTATTATGTTTTTAATATGTCTTCCATTAGATATATGCCTTAGGTATATGAAATATAAAAATTGGTGATTCTAAGCAGTTTTATACGTATACCACCACACAACTTGCAAAAGCATTTCAATACTGGGTTAGATAAACTAAAAATTATTATTCTTTTTAGAACCTGTGGTTAGAATTTTTTTAAGTTACACAAACTGCTTACTTTAAATGTATAGAATAGAAAAACACCAAAGGAAACAGAATTTAAAAATTCATGCATTAGGGTGCCACTACCTGAAATACACTTAAAAAATGAAACTAACACGCGCCTACGTCACTGGTATGATAAACAGATACAACTGCAGGGTGCAAAAGAGAGGGTGTAAACCGGGGAACTTGGTAGATATTTTGAACATTCTTTTTACAATCTCTCTCTCTCTCTCTCTCTCTCTCTCTCTCCGAGAATGCCAATTTGTAAAAATAAATCGTTCTTCCTTCTACTCTACTCTCTGTTTTTGTATCTAGTAAATAATTGCAAACACTTGTAATGTATGTTTACTATAGCCAAAATAAAAAGGTGTATTTTTAGTTGAAAGGCCAAGAGTAATTCATGAACAGTAGGCCTAGATCTACATAATGTATCATTCATCATTTTATTTATTTCATTTTCTTGCTTTATTTTTTCTTATTTAGGATCAGACCAGTCCTTATTTTATCAACTGCTATGTATAGGATAGAGTCTATAAAGACGTTTCTAGTGAAAATAGAAGCCGAAACGAGCGTAGCGAGTGCAGGCTTCTATTTTCACGGAAACGTCTTTATAGATTCTATCCGACTTAGAAGTCTCCGCCCACTTTTACATGTTGTACTTGAGCGCCCTATGAAACTGTCAATCAAATATGTATGTCTGGTTGTAATTTAGGCGCGAAATCTTGGCCCGAAGTAACGAAATGGACGATTACATTTGAAAGGGGTTGTTATATGTCAACCAATACCAAATTGCACATAGAAGTAGTCTTCTGCACAGGATTTCTACCCTTTTTAAAAAATGATGCAAGTGATTTTACCACAGCTGTATCATTCACGTCCAAGACACGAATGCCAACGTACACATACAAAATATGGACGTCTCTGTCTTCGACTTATTAGGTGACGGGGATTTAGCGAAAATCTTCGAAATTGATGATTTTGATTTGAATGAAGAATCTGTTCGTCTAGAACATGAAACAGCATCGCAGCTGTTAGCAATTCCAACCCAGCAACTAGTTAAATCTGAGGAAAAAGGTAAATAATATTTTCTCTGACATATATTCCCCTTTTATATTTTTTTAACTTGAAATCTGAAGAAAACGATAAATGATGATTCTTTTCTGACATATTTCCTGTTCATAGTATTTGTGTACAGCTTATGCTCCTAGCCCCCAATACTTTAAACTCGTTTGTTTTTCTTTGATTGGGATACAAGTTCTAACAACTAATATTGAACCCCCTTCGACGGATCTTGTGTTGGACCAGTACTTTACGCCTGGGAAGGTCATTAGATATTGGTTCCCCCATCGGGGTTCGAACCCACAACCTTGGGATCCGTAATCTGATGAATCATCTCTGGACCACGGCGCCCCAAATCATGCAATTCGATGACAATTTGTTAAATTTGTTTTTCAGAAAACATCAGATTTTCTAAACCAGTATCGGCGGGAGATTTACGAGCGAAACAAGCGGAAGCCATACCAAGGAAAACGAGGAACCAGGATCGATGGGCCGTAACTGTATGGCGCGAGTGGGCTATCCTCGAGTCCGGCTTTCCACTACCACTCGATGTTGCAGAATTAAGTGATCAAGGCATGCTTGAATTCTGGCTTCAACGGTTTATTGTTGAAATCCGTAGGAAGGACGGGAGACCTTACCCTGGTGACACTTTGGTTCAAATATGCAGCAGTATTCAGAGATATTTAAAGGGAGTTGATAAGTTTAAAGCCATTAACATATTCAAAACTGAAGAGGCTACTTTCGCTGATTTCCGCAAGACACTAGATGCTAAAATGAAGGAACTTGCCGCAATGGGCGTAGGCGTTAAGAAGTCGCCAGCAGATCCAGTCACAGTGGAGGACGAGGCAGCTTTGTGGGAGAAGGGTGTGCTTGACACTGACACTTCTAAAGGTTTGAGCAATGCAGTGTTTTTCTACAACGGGAAAACCTTCGGATTTCGAGGTTTCCAAGAACACGTAGATTGCCAGGCAGATCAATATGAATTTGGATATGATTACGTCAACGGTGTAAAGTATGTAAAGTTTCATCCCCGCGTGAGAAAGAATGCACAAGGAGGACTAAAACAGCGCCGGATTAATTTAGATCCTATAACACACTATGAACAAGAGGGCAACGCACGTAGTGTTTACAAAATCTTTCACAAGTACCTTCACCTAATTCCACAAAAGGGACCATTTTACCGTAAACCATTGTGTGGAACTGACAAGAACAATAACGTGCGTTTCAGTGCTGGGACTATTGCGCAAAATACATTGAAACAGTTGATGAAAACTATGTTCATGGAAGCAGAATTAGACCTCGAAAACAGGAGAATAAGCAATCATTCTGGACGTGTAACATTATGTACATCGTTATAAAATGAGAAATATACCGATAAAGCTGTGTCTGGGAGAAGTCATCACAGGAGTAATGCTGTTCACGCGTATCAACGAGAGTCGTTTAGCACATTGAAGGATATAAGCAACATTTTGGACTCAAAAGCAAATCAAGAACCTATCAAAAATGAAGTGCAAGAATTAGCTCCAGTCTCAAAAACGGCTAGCTCATGCCTAGCAACATCGGCTGTGAAAATGGAAGATGATCAAGCATCAACATCGCCATCAGTGGAAGATTGTTTAACAGTGCATGTACCGAATTGTGTAAAGAAAATAATCATAATGAAAGAAGGACGAAAAATCGTGATGGACATTTGATTCCGTTTAAATAAGAAATATTTTCCTTATTGCATAATATTTTTGTGAATAAATTTTTAAAAAATTGTTTTGTCTTTCCATCTAAATGATTATTTTAATTGTTACTATCTTTGGTAATGATAAATAATCAATCTTGTGACGTAAGAGAGGAGAGGAGTTGAGACAGAATGCGTGGTTAATTTGCGCATGCGCAATCGAATACAAGCTGATCAATCTTCTCGTTAATCTTGTGACGTAAGAAAGGGGAGGAGTTGAGACAGAAGGCGTGGTTAATTTGCGCACGCGCAATTGAATACAAGCCGTCTTTTTCAATAGAACGTTCTATTTTGACTTTTCAAAATAGAACGTTCTATTGAAATAAATGGCTCAGAAATTTGAATTTTCGGAGCCACTGATTGGTCAGAAAAATAGGTTGACTTCTAAGTATAGGGTAGAATCCATTAAGACAGAACGATTTGAAACTGCACACTTGTGCATCTTTATTGAACCAGTATTACTCGCGTATTAACGAGTTACTCGCAGGCTGATCTGGTTTTATGCTGTTCGCATAGGTCTTTTCATGGTGTCCTCTATGAAGGGAAAGGGTTAAAATAACAGAAAAAAACGAATTGAAACTATTGATCAAATTCTGGAAAACGTCAGATAATTGTCAAAGATATGTGGAATTTGCAAATTATATATCTTTGTTAACAATTGAATGATTTTAGGTAAATACTTCTATCTAATTTTACTACCCGAGCCTATAATTACCGCTTTTTCCGCCCGGTGTCCGTCTATCGGTTAGTTACATTATTTGTCCGGGGTTCATAACACTAAATGGTACAAAGCTATTAATCTGAAATTTCAACTATGGAAGAGAAGTGCAGTGCACAAGAATCGGAACTTTGCACATCATCATACTTTTTTTTTTAGATATTCCCTTTGTTAAATTTCATACTAATTTTGTGTCCGGAACAAAACCAATTCACTATGAAGCATATAACCTTGAAACTTCAAAGGTGGATAAACCTCATAGAGGAGAAGTGCAGTGCACAAAAAAACATATTATGCACATCATATTTTTTGAGTTTTTGCACTTCGTTAATTTTTTCCCCGTAAAATACACTATGAGAAATATAACCTGGGAAACTTCAGATCTCATTGGGGGAAAGTCCAGTTCACAAAATCAGTACATTTATATTTTGAGCGAGCAAACTATTAAGTAAAGCAGTCGCGCCGCAACTAGCTCCGCCAATAATTCGCTTTTGGTCACAAGGGCATCATACTGTTATATTTTCTCCATAACAAGACCACACAGTCTTTGTTTTTTGTTTTGTTTTTAATTTTTCAAATTTGGAACGAAATACAAGCATTTCATTTAACAATTGAGTGGGAAAAAAACTACAATTGTTATTACATATCTACATGTATGAATATATGTACAAGTCGAAACATTTTTGTATCACACCAGTGGAAGAGTTATACAGAATGTATAATGGATAAAGTCTTACTGAAGATAACATAAGTAATATTTTGACATATCAGTCAGTCGATATAAAACGTTAATATTGCTGAAATGCATCTTTTTGTGTTATGATTTACGATAACAGACGAGTCGGGTTACCAGAATGTAACGGATGCATACAATACTGATAAGATATGCAAAGAGTCGGCTTTTTATGTTGTCCCAGTGGCGACAGTCGGTCTACACGTTTGTCTTATTAATCAGGATATAGGTATGAAATGAAATAATAAAACACTTTTACGAACTTGTAGCTTTATTGAAATTCATGTTTGCACATTTATGCTTTCCCGTCTTCCTCTGGCCATAATGAATACAAATATTGGGACGAAAGATAGAAACATGTTTCTTAGACGAATGGCCAAATAATTCAAGCAAAACATGAACATGAATATGAGTAGTAATTGACATGGTTTAATGTTATAGACAGTTTTGACATTATCTTTAAAAGCAGTAAACAAATCACAGCTTATACATGTTTAAACACAGTAGTTTTCTAATTGAAGCTAACGTAGATCATCATCTCTACCACGAGGTAGCCGCATGTCTTGTGCACACATGTTGTAGTTTTCATACTCAGACTTTATTTGGTTTCTTTTTTTTTTTTTGACAAATCGAAATATGTTTCCCGGTTGTAAAAAGCATATTGATGGTATTTTTCTATCATAAATAATAAATTATCATTATATAAAGCCCCTTATCAGAGAGAAACAAAATTATTAATGTGTAGTACTTTTACATCTTTTTTTTTTTCTCCAATGTTAAGTTTATCACAAATTTATTTATTTATACATGCATTCTATA
>CM037777.1:56713237-56763237 GCA_021229015.1 Solen grandis
CTATCAAAACATTTTTATAGACAACGGAAGACCGAGGCGAGATTGGCTTCTATTGTCTGGAGATATGTCTTTATAGATTCTATCCGACTTAAAGTCACCCTGATTTTGCGAAACATTTGCTTTTGTCAAATAGATCGATATATTTTGCACGTGGAAAAATTGAAAATAGAAATGTGTTCTATTGAAATAAATTGCTAATACATTTAAATATATACAGAGCTTCTTATTGGTCCATAAATTCAGGATTACTTCTAATTATCTATAATGTAGACTGGTTCAATTTCAGGTGTCATTCTTGACGAGACCCCGGGAAGAAACGAAGCCTTATCCTTCGCATGGCACTTCTACGAGAACCGATTGGACAAGCCTAAGTCAGATCACAATCCGGTTCATCTCATTGATATTAGCAGCAATCATAAACTGATCTCCACGAGTAAGTTATATGCGCTTCATTTATTTTACATCATTTATCCTCAAAACTAATAAACATAACCCTCGATGACTCGGGTGTGTGAGAAAACCGAGGTACCCGGAGAAACGCAATGTGTTTACGTTGGCCACCACGGCAAGTGTCTTTTACAAATCAGAGATATGAAGTGACGCCATTGTTTTCGGGAGAAATCTGTTGTTTCTCAAATTTTTCATTTATTTCAGGGACTGCTTGTATTCTAAAACTTGATATCACGTTTTCTTGCTCTAAATGATTCTCGTCTCGTATTTATTATTATTATTATTTTGTTGTTGCTTTTTTATATTGTTGATCTACTACACAGTAACGGCATTATTAATGTTGAAGCAACTAATTATGACGTCATCACACCCATCAGGTTACGAATAAATTAAAAACTAAACCCGAATAGACGGAATTTTCAAAAACAGTAAAAACTTGATTCTTAAACTGAATGATATCGAAACCACTTACTTTAAACGAAATAGAAATGGCCGCTGTAAAGTACTGTATTAATAATTTGGTCCTTAAAATACATGACCGTTTACATCTAACTTTCACCATGAATGATCTGTATCATTTTACAACGCATATTTCCACCGGTCGTGGGAATTTCAATACCGGGTGTCCAAATTCAATGCCCCTGGCGGGCAAGCTATATGTGATCCTCTTTGCTCGTACCATTGTTATACAACAGATAAATATGCATGCATGACGAACTCCTGTTAAGGCGTGTGATTTTTTTTATTTATTTATTTTTTATTTTACAAATCTTGCATGAATAAAATGCACAACCATCGTATAAATAATTATGATTTATTTATCGCTTTATTATAGAAGTTGTCACGTCATGCAACTCTGAGACGATACATAAGCGCAGGAAAATATTAATTAAGAAAAGAAAAACTATGAATACAATTGTCTGACGTAAGCATCGGAAATCCACTCTACATGAAGTGCAGCAGTTAATGAAATAAGTTAGTGATTAATTTGATAGGTTTATGGTAAATACATTTATATCGTTCATTGAAATGTTCGGCCCAAAGGGGTTTAGCACGCAATTTTGGTCATTATATCACTATATATAATACAAGGGATACCACTCCCAGTTGACCAAGATTCATACCCTCTTTGAAAAAAGGCCGACTGACCGTTCCGATGCGACAACTGTTGTTATTTCTCCATTTTCTGTTGTTTTTTTTTGGGGGGGGGGGTTTGGGGGGGGGGGTTATTCTTCATTTATTTGCACCTCCCTCTGGAGTTAGTTCCTTTTCAATGTGTGAAGGATATTGTTTTTCTTATTTACTATATAATATATGGATAATACATTTGCCCTTTAACCTTGACGTGAAAACTGAATTATTTTCGTCAAAACGAAAAACACATGTTATTGGTGTGATTGCATTTATTTAATCAAGATTCCCAGTCTTCTGGCGAGATATTGATTCGGGCATGGCATACTTTACGCCCCCCCTTGGCGTACGATCAAGTTCCTTCCTGCATACAGCACGGCAGTCATAATAACATATCCTGGCTTTCAGCGATCAATGATATATTGTCTTCCAAATATAAAAAAGTTACATAATCCCTTGGGTACATGCACACAAGGCCATCTAATCTAATATAGATAGCATTAAAGAACTCAATTCAATTCGGTAACAATTTCACAACTGAAAGCTTTTGAAATGAACTTCGGTATTATATAGCCATTAAATAATTTCAGCTAATGATTCATCTTCGCGTAAAGAAGAGGGAAAATATTTAAAATATGTTGGGTTAAACAAGAAATAGTTTTGTGTAGAATTAAAATGATGTTTCTTTTAACATTTGAATGTTTAAATGTTTCTATCTTGACAAATAATTTATATTTATCTTTCACTATTGATTCAGGTTGCGCTTAATGATAACTAACCTAAGTCCACCATGATTCAAAAATAGAAGACAAGCTTTTGGTACACATATTATGTATATCAGAAACTTTGTTTTGTTCTTTCTCCGCTTTTTATATACAATAAAAGATGCATTCATGCATGTGATAAAGTTTAACGTAATCAAAGGTACGTTGCTGCCCATTAAAAAAAAATATTCAATGACCTTATATATAATAAAAAGGTAGGTAATTTCTTCCACTGAAAACGTACATCATGTCGTTTCAATTGCCGTAACGCCTTTTAAATTTGGTGGATTTTCATAAAATTGGTATTATTTTGCATGGAAGGGATGAATAAAGACAATCAGGTACGAAAAAAAACGCTCTTGTCAAAGGAATCCCGCTACAACAGTTCACGAAGTCGAAAACGTGTTTGGTCGGAAGAGATCTGACCGACGGAATCTCGCCAATCTCTCCCGTGTAAAACTAAAGAAAAACTAATACTACTAATGGGCAGCAACGTACCGGGTACCTTTGAACGTAATTAGTGATTTCTCTTTATCAAAATTTATTTTTATCTTCTAAAAAAGTTCAAAACATTATATAACTCGGCAACGAATTTTGTTTGATATTCTCTTGATACATGGAAGTTGCATGCCACTACATCTAACATGCATATGTTGCATACCAATTATAACTTTGGGACTTGACAATTCTAATTGTTGTTTAAGTATTTTCTCAATTACATTTAGAAATTTAACAATATTTTCTCCTATTATAAGTAAAAATGAATCAGTGAAAAAAGAGTAATCAACAATATTTAACTCCGAGGAACGAATGATGTCTTGCATGATGTTTCCCATTACAAACAATGCATGAATTTCAATGATTTTGATAATTGACTTTAAAATAAAAAGAAAAAATAACCATATTAAACTACTTGCTGCATTTAACATAAATCATTATAAATACGAACTCTCTCAGGAGAACGAGCTTAATGAAGACAATCTTAAAAAAATAATCACAGATAAGAGGTAAATAATGGAAGAACTCAAAACTAATAAATTATTCCATAAAATGGTGTCTGGAACATTTCGTGGAATTCATTCAAATTTGTTTGAAAATAAGCAGATCTTTCTGTCATGTACTCTCCGAGACGAAATGTTGTTGTTAGTTCTTTTCTTACAGTATTTCTGATGTTACTTTTGATGTTTTTATGACCCGTTCGTTATCCGGAGCAAGAAGGAACGTCAAGTATTGGGATAGTTCGACATTAATGTCGGCTAGTATTTACTTGTAGGGGAATAAACGAGATCAATAACCTGCTATTATAGAGATCGGGGAAAGGCAATACCAAAGTTTTCTCATAATTTGGCGTTTTAGCTCACCTTGGTTCCTGTGCATAGAATGAGCTTTTGTGGTTGGTTATTAACATTTAGCTGGTTTGCACTCTAGAAGTTTTTTTTAATGAAAATATGGCAGAATGTTTGTTTAATGTCGACGTAACCCAGTCGGCACGTATTTTTAGTTGGGTCAAGGCCGAAGACAGACAACTGAAACAATATAATAAATATCCTAAATATTTACTAATGTATTCACAACACTACCGTGATATCGTGGTGTGCAGTCAAACATAACACACAATATCAAAATACATCTTTATATACACAACATACAGATATAACGATAATGAAACGAGTTACACAAGGTCAGCACATGTACAAAGATTTGAATTACCAAAAGATATTCAAAAATAGTAATTATTTAATAGTATATCTAATTAAGGCCTTCTGTATTATTTAAGGTTTTCAACAATTTAATAATCTACGTTTTACGCAAAATATTGATATGTAAAGAAAAGGAACTAACCTGAAACGATATAATAAATATCCTAAATATTATTAATGTATTCACAACACTACCGTGATATCGTGGTGTGCAGTCAAGCATAACACACAATATCCGGTCAGCGCAGAGTCAATTCCGGGTGACAGGTTAGTAAATCTGTTAGGTATTTTAGGCCAAACATAATAATGATATGTTGTTTAAAAGAGAGTTGTAATTCCATCATTCACATGATAGTAAAAACTGAAAATAGAAAATGTTAATATTAAGAAAGAGCGTGTCCTATGACATACTCCCCCTTGTTTGAGAAAAAGTCTCCTGACTTTTGCGCATGAAGACCTGTAAATTAAATATACAGAACGACAAACATTCAATTACATAACAAATACCAAAAGAGGAAGAAAATTAAAAATAAATGTCTTGAGTACACACTGGCTGGGCTACTTTGCTCTGAAAAAGTGCACACTATCAAAGATGGATTAGTTAACGATACGACTTAAGTATCTGAGATAGCTAAAACCGTATTTGGACTACCTTATAAACATACACTATTTATCCTCCAAAGGTAAGTATATTCAATCAATATGATCTGCACATGCATGGATACTATATTGGACAGGATATTTCTGCAGTTCTGCAAAAAAGGTAAGTATTACAAATGAACAACATGGTAAAAAGAATTAATTAAAAAAAAAACACATTTTCTTTCAAACCAAGTTTATAGGAGAAAATAAAAGACACTACAAACTCTTCAAATACAGGTAATAACCACGTTTTATGCCACACACACACAAAAAAAAAAAAAATATGCATATAAAACACACATACACTCAGTCTCAGTCAATTACCCAGTCACCTGATGTCACCCATTTCGGTTTATTTCTTGTCCTGTTCCCTCTTCTCATTGGGATGACATATCTGGGAACTTCCTGGTGGTCTTTTCCATTGTCTTCACTACCAAACTCTGAGAACTTCTGATCTTCTGCCAGTGTTGTAAAAGTATCCTCCTTAGGGTACTCCTCCAACTGATCGTTTAAAGTTGTCAGTGGAAGAAGTAGGTTTCGGTGCAAAGTCCTGGTTTTCTTGAATTTTGCACCCTGCCGTTTTACCACATAAACGGGGATATCTGAAATAGGTTGTCCTACAACAACATAAGGGTGGTATTCCCACCGATCAGCTAACTTTTGTTGGCCTCTGAGTGACACATTTCTAACCAGGACATAATCACCTGGGAGAAGAACTGAACTTCTCGACTTTTTGTCAAACTTCTTCTTGTCAGAAGCAGAGGCTTTGGATGCGATTTCTCGAGCCTTCTGATATGCGAAATGAAGACGATTTCGAAGTTTAACCACATACTCCGTTTGTGCGCTTGCGGACAAACTGTCGTTTGACAGTCCCAGAAAAGCATCAATTGCCAACCTTGGATGCCTCCCAAACATGAGAAAATACGGAGAATACCCCGTACTCTCATGTTTGGTGGCGTTGTAGGCATGAGTCAAGACTGGCACATAAGACTTCCAGTCCGACTTCTTATGCTCCTCCATTGTCCCAAGCATTTTTGGTAATGTCTGGTTAAACCTCTCAACCATTCCATTGCCCATAGGATGGTATGGAGTCGTTCGACTTTGATCGACACCAGCAAGGCTACATAAATCCTTGACCAATGCCGATTCAAAGTTCCGGCCTTGATCACTATGGATTCTAGCAGGAAAACCATAGTGAACAACAAATTGTTCAAAGATGACTTTAGCTGTAGTCCTTGCTGTTTGATTTCTTGTCGGGAAGACTTGAGCATATCTACTGAAATGATCAGTTATTACAAGGATATGCTCAAAGCCACTTTTGGAAACTTCCAAAGACAAGAAGTCGATGCAAATGACTTCCATAGGACATGTTGACATTATTGGCACCAGTTCGCTTCTGCTAGCCTGCGATTTTCTCCTAATGCATCTACCGCATTGCCTCACATACTGCACAATATCCCGGTCCATGCCAGGCCAGTAAAAAGGTTCTTTGAAGAGCGATGTTGTACGATCCCTCCCCTGATGACCTAGGTCATCATGAAGAGACTTACAAACATCAACTCTTAAAGTTTCTGACAGGACCAACTGCAACCTGCTGTCATTGCCTACGGGTTTTCGATATATAATACTGGTTGATTTCAAAACCATGTCTAACACTTAGTCAACATCTCGGAAAAACGCACAAGGCGCACTTTTAAGCACAATCATCATAAAATGTGGTTAAAATATATGTGTAGGAAATTGAATAAAATCGAGACTGAGTCATTAACAGCGTTACTAGGTTAATCAAAGAAAAAAAGTCAACCAACAGAAAACCATATTTTGACCCAATTTTCATGTAGAATTAAAATGTATATCTGCATAAAATCTCGAGTCGTGTGGGATCAAAACTAGTTTATCAAGTAATATTTTCTCAAGTGCTCAAGCACAGATGCTTAACAAAAGCTCCCCTCTCTCCCTCTCAGACTCTCTCTATTTATCAATTGTAATATAAACAAATAAATTTATATAAAATTATGAACTGGTTTATATCCACATCTAGTTAAAGAACAATGTACACTTCCTAAGCACCAAGGACACTTCAGCGGGCTTCTGAGTAATTTTTGTATATATTTTGGTCCAGACACAATGACTATTTTTGCTCGTAGTGCATTTTCCACACATGTTTGACAGTGTTTTCACTTGTAACTTATGAAACATATTATATGTTACAAATTATGATGAAATATTCTGAAAATATTATTTTGATATGTTATTTAAGTTTTTAGAATGCAATCTTTTATGCAAAATAAAGTTCCGTTTCTGGTCTCCCGACCGACCCTCTTTTTAACGACCAATCTTCAGGGGTTTTTTTACCTTTCCGCCTTTAAAAATTCTTTCCTTTTTTTAACATTTCATTTCATGTAAAAAAAATATCTCGACCTACCGACCCTCTTAGTTTTTTTTGTTTTTTTTTACTGGAGACCAGAAACGGAACTTTTCGTTTTGCCTTATCAAACAGTGATGTCTTACCATCAGCTAAACTTCTAACACGAGCATGGTGACCCCTATTTTTAATCAATTAATCTTTTAGATATAGTCTTAAGTACTTATGTGCAAAGTTTCAGAAAAAATACGTCTGTTATAAAAAAAAATGAAGCGCTTAAACGCCTTTAAGATAACGGATTGCTGACCATTAGGTGTGTGTGTGTGTTTTATTAGGTTTTCGCCTTTGCAGGGCGAAAACCTATTGTTCTTCTTCTGTTGATTTGTTTTTTTTTTTATTTTTATTATTTTTCCAATTCCACCCATTTTTGTATCCAGCCTAGCGGCCAGATGAAAAAAGCTACAGCTATGAAATTTTGGGCACGGAGTCATCTTTATTTAAACATGTGCCTAAATGGTCAAACATTTCAATTTTGTTTCTGATTTAGCCACTAGGGGGCGCAATACATGTAATCACTGTTTTGCTAATAACTAAAAAATTTGAAACCTGATTTAGATGCGTTTTTTTACATAATGTTCCTTGTTGACAGCCCAATCAAATATGATGGAAATCTCATCATCGAGTACGGGAAAAAATTGTTCTAGGAGAGGTTGACTGTTCGAACCTTGGAAAAAAGTGAAATAATGAGGGTAGGTCTACGAAAAACCTTCCCACTTTTGTAAGAGATCAGATAGAAGAATTCTGTTTGCTGCATACGATTTGCAAGACATATACGCACAAAATATATGGGGTGGCGAATTTAGGAAATGCGTGGTTTGTCCTCTAGAAAAGGTCAAACTTCACTAAATTTTAGGAAAAATTAAAATTTCAAAAACATGTTTTTGTCGCTCCTGACTTTATTTTCTGTTCATTCTTCATGATATTTTCACACAATATGTATTGTTATGTTTGAAAGGGCCTCACAATAAAAAAATTAAAAGAAATTTGAAAAGGTCAAGGTCATATTACGATTATTGTGTTTTATTCGGCCACAAATAGCTCCAAAACTAAAAATATTTAATTGAGAGTATATGAACAAAAGTTTTAGTTCTTAAAGAGCTCTTTCCAGTGATGTTAAGTTTATGAAGATCGGACTTGATTTGGTCATTATACGGCAGTCCAAAGTTTGATCCTTTTTTGGAATAATTGTAAATCAGGTTTTATGCTTCAAATTCTGATACACAAGAATAAAAAGTTTGACTTGTGCGACTAGTATACTTGATTGAACTATTTGCTGCTTTGCTAGGTACCAAACAGTAAAATTTTAATCAATTTTCTTTCTCATTTTGCCGCTAGGGGGCGCTTTTCTTGAAATCATTCTTTTGCTTATAACTCAAAATGTTGAAGCCTGATCCAAATGCGGTTAATTGAATTATGTTCCTTGTTGATAGCCTAACAAAATATGATAGTTTCTAGGTATAAGTGGCTGAAACTTTTGAGCTAGTAACGGAAGGTTGAAAGTTCGAATCTCGTAAAAAAACTGCAAATGAGGGTAGGTCTACGAAAAACCTATCCATTTTTGTTAGAAATCAGATAGAAGAATTCTGTTTGCTGCAAATGATTTGCAAGACATATACGCACAAAATATATGGGGTGGCGAATTTCAGAAATGCATGGTTTGTCCTCTAGAAAAAGGTCAAACTTCACTAAATTTTAGGAAAAATTAAAATTTCAAAAACATGTTTTTTTGTCGCTCCTGACTTTATTTTCTGTTCATTCTTCATGAAATTTTCACAAGTTATGTATTGTTATGTTTGAAAGGGCCTCACAATTAAAAAGTTAAAAAACATTGAAAAGGTCAAGGTCATATTACGATAATTGTGTTTTTATTCGGCCCCAAAGTGCTCCAAATCTAAAAATATTTCATTGAGAGTATATGAACAAAAGTTTTAGTTCTTAAAGAGCTCTTTCCAGTGATGTTTAGTTTTTGAAGACCGGACTTGATTTGGTCATTATACGGCAGTCCAAAGTTTGATCCTTTTTTGGAATAATTGTAAATCAGGTTTTATGCTTCAAATTCTGATACATAAGAATAAAAAGTTTGACTAGTGCGACTTATATACTTGTTTGAACTATTTGATGTTTTTGCAATTTTGTTTCTCATTTTGCCGCTAGAGGGCGTTTTGCTTAAAATCACTCTTTTGCTTATAACTCAAAATGTAAAAGTCTGATTGAAATGCGGTTTTCAGCATTTTGTTCCTTGTTGACTGCACCACAGAATGTGATGGATTTCAAGGGACAGGGTATGGGAAAATATTTGCGCTAGAAGAGTTTGAATGTTCTAACATTGCAAAAAAAAAAAAAAAAAAAAAAAAAAAACTGTGCAAATGAGAGTAGGTCTTCAAAAACCTTTTCGTTCTGTTTCATATTGAAAATTGTGGCTGAGTTGAAATAAAGTGTTCAAGTTGATTTGGTTAAAAGCGAAAACCGAGATACCGCTTGCGGTTCTAGTTGTTACTGTTCTTCTCTTTATAGAAATCAAATGTTACGCGCGAAAACAGATATGTCTTAAAAGGTAAGGCATGTTCGGAAGCACGGAAGCGACATGGTGTTTTTCTTTTTTATCTCGTGGCCACGTGCAAATAAATAAAAAAAATCTTGCTAACTTGTGGCCAAGAGACATAACTAAGAAATAAACGAAAAACGAACTTGTCTAATTTATGGCCACGAGATATAACTAGAGTAAAAAACGATTATTAATTCGTAGCCACGAAATATAAGTAAGAAATAAAAACAAATCTCGCTAATTCGTGGGCACTTAATAAAAAATGTTAACGAGTTATTATCTCGTGTGGCACGAAATAGCATTTTTTTCTTAGTTATAACTTGTGCCCACGAATTAGACAAGTTCGTTTTTCTTTCGTTTATTTTTTTTCTTAGTTACATCTCGTGGCAACGAGATAATAAAAAAGAAAAACACCATGTCCCTTCTGTGTTTCCGTAGCATGTGGATACATCCTATCCTCCTCTTATGTAATATCTTGATATATGAACAGCTGAAATTCCATGCTTCAGACATGACCTCCCATACCTCTTCATGATTAAAAATTATCTTAATTGTTTCTGAAACGTAATCTTGTTTCAGAAAGCAAGTCCGTTAAATTACTTAAAAAATGCAAACGTTTCTCTCTCCCTTTAATTTTTTTTCTCGATTTCAAAAATCGCCGATAGGCTATTTTTGTCTTGTGCGTCTTATTTCAAATAAAATACTAATATCTATGTGACAGGTAAACAGAATCTTTCGCATATAACTAGACCCACACACATATATGAACACACACGCACGAACGCATGCATGTACGTACATTTTCTTATGCGTATACCCCATACCTCATTTGCATAAATCGTTCTAAATTCAATGTGACGCCATCCGGTATATACCATTTCACCAGGGGATTGGCAAAACCTGGTATAATTCGCTGATCTAAACTGACCAATCAGTGACTGGGGGAAATTTTGCCATTGAACAATGTGTGGAATTTTATGACAGCTTGAATGTAGATAAAGTGTTCGGGAAGTGCTCGTTGATTTACGTAGGCTTAAGTCTCATTTTTGAGTGAAAGGGTATATTGACCCGCACTGCGGGAAATACAATTACATGATGACAGGATGATGTAATGGCTTAATATTATTACGATGTGTAGATTTAATAAGTACTTACATGAAACATGCCAGCTAATCAAATGAAATGATACAACACATAATACATTACATTTCGGTGTTATGCAAGTTTTCAGATGTGTCAATCGGCTTGGGGAAGGTACATGGACTGAAACGAAGTTGATTCCCAACTTCAAACTTTTATTTCAATAATGTATGCTAAGGATCACAAATATCATGATCGACAAAAGCATGAACAGAAAAAGTGCATGCAAAATACATGAACAGGAACAATACTTACACATGACACATGGGAAGACGACCATATAAGATTTGTGATAAACGATATTAATTCTTATAAAAACGATTGTAAAACTATTACTTTTAATCATCATCAAACTGTCTACAGGTAAAGCATATTTTTTAATCTGACAAAATCATACTATCTATACATGTATATTCTAATTAATATTCTCAAAATATTTCATTATTTTATCAACCATTATAGAAATATTTTTTAGCATCTTTGTATTTTCACATTAAAGCAACTCAACAAATTTAGGAGCAGAGCATTTGGATTTGTATAGAAATACCTTTCATATATTTTTTTTCTAATATCAACCAAAAAGTGGACATGTCAATTCGCCTCCTATATCAGTACATCAAAAAACACAGTTTTTAATATATTGGGATATTTTTCCATCGACCGGTTTCTACACTCAGGAAGTCTGTGATTTCTAATTATGATGGCTTTTAGGCGTTTACAGTGCATGATAACTAGGTAATGATTTTATACGGTGGCTTTGTGCAAAGTGAATTAACCTGTACAATTTGTATATATTACTGTTAGACATTAAAGTTATGTCTGATTGCCAAGTCTGTATAAACATATCTTTTACTTTAGTTTTCAGGGATTTACCAATTTCCATTAGTGTTTTGAGTATCCCAAATCCCTGAGTAACCACTATTGCATAAAATATTTTTAAATGTTTCTGTCCATTTGGATTTAAAAGAATTTGAGTTACATATGAAAAAGTGTCGAATATATTTTAGAAGATATTGTTTTAGTATTTTCGTTATTCATATTGTTCATTATTCTTATCATTCGAATTTTGATATCATTTACTGATGGTGTAATTCCAATTACTCCGTATATCATGTAATTTGGTGATGATTTCTTCAGCCTAAAAATATATTTATAAAATTTTAACTGTATTTTTTCTAACACGAAACCCCAAATTTCACATCCATATAGAAGAATAGGTTTGGTAGTTCCATAACCTTGCATATCGCACAAAATGCCGTGTATTATTTTTTTTATAATACAATTTAGTCTTTATCGTGAACAATACCAGTGATATACATTCCACGCTTAGCTGTCATTATCTAGACATATTGACCTGCTGTCAGGACAATGCAACCTGATTATGATCTTATGCCATTTGTCTACGACATGATATGAATACAACTACCGAAGGAATTTTAAATCCCAGCAAACAATCAAACAATATATTCTCCAAAATTACGAGCGAAACTCAGTTTCGATTCACTTTATTTGTAAATGTATTTTGTAAACACATTATACGGTAAAAAGGTACTGCATACCAATATCCCGTAATTCACCCGCATGTGTTCTTTCATTTTATTTCCAAGACATATACGTTAACAGAATTGACTAGTTTGACTGATTTGAAATATAAATACATGCAACGTATAGAATTTAGGAAAGGCTGGTACGTCATGTAATTATCATATTTATAACAACAACAATTGCATTTTTCAGGTACTGTAAAATTAGTAATCTTAGTTGACAATTAATTTCTTTGATTTTGTACCTAAGGGAATTTCGTGCGTATATTTATTCGTGGATCTATGTTCTGGAAAACGTGAGGTCTATGTAAGAGACAAGTTTTCGTGGGGATTAATATTCGTGGATAAAACCCACCACGAAATCGACGAAAATCTGTTTCCCGCGAAAATTAATGATTTCACAGTGCAAAGAAATTAAGCCTATACCAGATTGACCGGTAGTAAATAATTGCACCTATATAACTCGACCATAAATTAATGCATAAAATTGCGAAATTTTCGAGGAATTATGGGAGAAAATGAAATCCTCGAAATAGCACTGACCTGTCCGGCAAAAGTCATTAATTTTCGTTGATATCGAATTTACCAATGCGTATAAAATCCATTTTGTTGGTATACATATTAGTGAACGCATATTCTAGGAAATGAGCAGTCTGTTAAATGAAACGTTTTTGTGGGATTAATATTCGTGGATAAAGACAGTCACGAAATCAATGAAAATTAGTCCCCCGCGATTATTAATGATTCTGCAGGATTTGTCTGCTTCTTCGTATAAGGACATGAAAATACCTCGAATTTGGCACGAAGCACGAATAGCTATTGTAATTTTACTGTATCACATTTCCTGAAACACAAATTTGATCGATTAATTACAAGAAATATCGATAACATTTCCATTATACATGTATATACAATAATAATTATATATGTATCTAGAAAACTACAAGTTTTAAACATACACATCTTCTTTGCTTTCACATTTGCGGGGTACTTTTTTTTTTTTTTTTTTTCGCCGCATTTATTTCTATATTTCCCGGAGTCTATGGCTTTTGTACAGCGCTAGGAATGTCGGGTTCACTTGCAACATTACACTCTAGAAACCATATATATGTTCTTGCCTATTGGATCAAGTGAACCTGAAGTGAACACTGCAGAAGTTAATATCCCTTAGTTCTGTCATATAAAGCAAACAAAATTGCTGCTCCCGCCTGTATTTAATGCAGATATACTGCCGTGTGATATCACGCCTTATGTACATTTTGCTTGGGAAAACCAAGCGCTCCCTTGCTCTAAGTTTATCGAATATAACTAGTATAGAGTCACTTACTGTTCCAGACCCTCAGACAAGAACAATCATAAATATTTCTTTTAGACTTGAAATTGATTTTGTCTTCGTAAAAGCATGCGTATTGCCGAAAAATAATCATATGGCTGAACAAATCTGAATATTGGCAACTCCGCGGAAAATGCCCACTCTGCAATTCCCGTAGAATTGCAACTGCTTGAAACAGCTTATATGTTGAGAAAAACACACTATGACGCGTGTTAATGGAGAAATCGTTCTAAAGAATATAAGATTGTCAATGATATAATTAGCTTGTGTTATTAATCTATGTTTCTAGACAAGAACAAGCAATTATAGTTGAATTATGTGCCATATTTCTGAAAATTGCGGAAAATCATACTTAATCGTACATAAGCTCTGATTCTATGTATAATATAGAGTCTATTAGTACATTACTACAGACAATGAAGATCAAAGCAGCGTAGGCTTCTATTTCATTTAAAACGGCTTAATAGATTCTCTCCAACTTAAAATTCACCAACACATGATTTTGTCTAAAATAGCGATTTATTTTGCACAAGGTATACTACTAGTAATAGGAAATAGAAAGGTGTTTTTATGGAGGTGAATCGCTGTTAAATTTGAATTTTCAGAGATTCAAAGTGGCCACAAATTTAGGCTGACTTCTACTGTTGTAATAGAATTTAGTGAAATCATTATCTAGATATTGCAGTTTCTATGAATGAACTTTTATGATAACATTAATATCTATTGCGTAGTCTAACCAGCAAGAAACTTAATCGACAGAGGTAAATCTATTGGCGGGACAACGTGCCTGTGGCAAATTGTCAAACTCACTTGACCAGTTCGATAGTCTCAGACGCTGTATATTCCATTACCTCGTACAATACTACTTTCGAGTTGGAAGCAGTAGTAAACCAGTCAATTCAACTAGTTCTTCACACATAAAACATAATTAAACTCAACTTATGTGTCTTGCAATCTTGTCTGTATGTCAGCTGGCTGTACTATTCTAAAAATTTTAATTTTTAAATCTTTTTTTATTTTTAAGATCTTTAAGTACAGTTGGCCTGGCTCAAATTCAACTAACTTTTAATATCCCTAAATGATACTTAATAGAAAAGGTCTAACTTTAATATTGTTGTTTTCTTAACAAAGTACCCAATATTTAATTTATTTACAAAGATTTTCAGTTATCAAATTAAAATATCGTATCATTTTGTCAAATACTTTAAGATCGTATATTACAGAAATGTTGGAATGCGTTTGAAGAATATAAGTATGACCTTTTTTTTTTTTTCTTTTTTTTTTAATGTGTTAACATCACGATCTGTTTACTGTCTGTATGTCCGAGCATATTTGTAAACTTAACCCAAAAACCATGCATGTGAACCTAGTACCTATAGTCTTATATAACGCATTTTCTTTTAAATAACACATTACATATAACTTATGGGCCGAATTACTGTATTCTCCGTATCAGGCGTGTGTGATCTATATATTCATATATTGTGTTTAAACAACTGGATTAAATGTATTTTATGTAAATACCTTTGACTGCAAATACGTATTATTAACTGTTATGCTGATAATGTATGAGAAATTTACACATGAAATTCTTATTTTCAGCTATTGTTTTTATAAATAGTCTGAGTCATTCACAGTGTGGTCATTAATGTTTTGTTGTTTATAATCGCAGTGAACTGAGTACAAATAATAAAATATGAGTTTGTCATTTTATATCGACTTTTACGGAATTCGTTCATGAAAATATTATTATCTCCTCAGAGGCTCGCTTAATGTAATTTTCATAAACTTGTTTAGTACAAGATGATATGAAATGACAAATTCATGTCAAATCCAAGTTAAACATGTCTTTAGAGGTAAGTCAAGGGAACAAGAGTATGTTGCCGCTTTACACAGATAGTCTAGTTTGGTGATATAAGAAATGACCGCTAAATGCAGGTTGGTCGTTTAATACAGGTGACCCTTAATTAAGCGGTAATATATAATCATGTATATTATATTCAAGGAACTGTAAGATTTTCATAATAACATTCATACATCTATATACATATATCATCATAGCATTCAAGGGTCTCCAAGTTTGACGTTGTTTTACTATCACTTAGCCCTTATCGATTTGGGTTCGAGCCCTGGTATGCCATCTTGCTTTCATTAGGCCGGTAGACCTATCCCGGTGTATACTCAAGAACTTCCATTATCAGCTGGGCATCATTATATTACTGAACATCTGTCTGTTTGTTTGCTTGCTTATTGGGTTTAACTTCCCGCCAACAGTATTTCAGTCATTTGGAGACCATGTCTATTTGAGAAAGATATAGTGCATCACGACGTAGACATGTGGCATGATACCACACCCAATCACATTATCCTGATACCGGGCCAAGAACTCCTGGAACAACCCATTTATGATGTGCGCCAAGCAAGGAAGCTTTGAAATGCTGTTGCAGCAACGGCAAACTCCTTGTGCAACTTCTTTGGCTGGGGCTCAGCATATAAGGGTTGTTATAGAACTGGTAAGCCCGGTGTCAGGATAATATAACTTTGTGTGGTATGAATAACAATTCTCTATGGGTTGAAATCACATTGAGACAACAATGCAGCTGCCGTATGTTCGACAAAAGTCCCAAAATTTCTGAACGTTTAGGCCAAGCGAGCATACATTTAGATACAGTAAAGCTAACAAAAGCAGACGTTATATACAGTTATCAGAATTTAAGCTTTTATGTGCATTACTGCACCACATTTAAAGTGAAACTGCGTAAAATTGTCTTGTTCTTGAACAGAGGCACTGCTCTGATTTTCAAACAACTTAGTGACAGTGCCGTGAAGACGGGCGTTCTTGATTCGTGCTGAGTTTTGTGTTGAGTTCTGGAAGGACACCGCCGCCTCACTTTCTGTTTGATTGCTGTATAAATAATTTCTCCCAAGGCTTCATTTCTGCTGGATTGATAAAATAATAGCGTAATCTGTATAGGTTTTCATGCAACTTGGGAGACCACTCGACTAAATTGATATCAGGAGGCTTCAAAGTGATGTTTCCAATGTTTACTCATAATTACTTTAGGCGGACACTCAAGGGATACGCTCGCAGCTAGATGGAGCAGTCGATCGATACACTAAAGGAGTCTCCGCCAAATTGATTGAAAGCATTCTCATAAATGCACTTAGTTAATGATCGCCAGCAGTAATAGTTGAATAAACCCCGTCAAATAGCGCGGCTTCGAGTGGACTTTCTGTTAGTTCAACCGATTTGTTTCGTAATAGTTATATAGATATATTTAAAGATCTATGTCTGATTCGTGCAAACATTCCAATATGTATGGATGAGGCAGACTTGAAACAATTGATGAAGACGGAAAAGTGCTGATCCTACTGACCAAGGCTTTATCAAAAATCAATGTGAAATTATCATTCCCTTGTTTCCGATGCTAGTGTTCCGTCTCCCGACGGAATCAGGGTTAATTTATATCATCGCGATGACTATCGGAATCTCCATCGCTGTCTTCGATTTTGTATAATTATGGGACTCGGTCGGTTACATATGCTGTTCTCTTGAGTATCTCTATTTAAAACGCTAATGTTTTCAATTCGTCCAAACTCTCGTTAATCATACATAGATCAAACTTTGGTAATAGTATACGGTGAAACCTCGTTTAAGGGGGCTTGAATATAAGGATTACCTCACTATAAAGGGCCTTAACCTGAATATAAGGATCACCTCTCTATTAAAACAACCTCAATATAAAGACTATCTCACTTTTACCTCGATTTTCAGGACCCTGTTCATGTCTTTACTGCTTAACTTGATTCGATAATCAGACCACCTCATTATTACACCAACTAGCTGTTGCCCCATGACCGGTCGTATCATCGAGGTTTTACCGTATCCTTTTGCATTGTATATACAGAGAATGACGAATTTCCGGGACGAATATCCGAGCTTAATTAATAATTCGAAATAAATTCCTGGTCGCTATACGAAGAAACAGAGGTGAAATGGAGATATACAAAATCTCGATTACTCAAGTCTAACGATCTATCAAGGATTTAATGTTACCCCACCGGTCATTATTGCAAATATTTCCTTGCGTAATCCATCTTTATCAATTGTTTAAATATGTGTTTGATATTATTTGCTGACAAAATAATATACACTGAACCCGCCCTTCCTTCTTGTTCTTCGGACACCAGTATCAACTGACAAAAAACCAACAACAACATATTACAAAACTATTTCGTCTCATTTTACAAGGTCTTTAGTTTTCATTATAGAGCCTTTAAATGAAAATAACTGCAGGAATTTCAGCTGGATTTTCTAAATAAATTAGCCTCAGTACTATTTAATATGGACATGTTCAATTAACTTTAAAGTTATATGGATGACTTCGCACTCGGGGCTTCCAGCAACCTGATTGAAAATTGTCCCATTGTTATGATTTATTTGCTTTCCAGTTCTTGGCCTTTTGTTCCGATTAGCATCCATGCATTCTTAATGAACACGCTAACCTTTGTTTGCAGACAGTAATTGCCTTCCTCATGAAATTCAGCCAAATTAAAATAATGCTGATGCATGTAATGATGAACATAATTGAGAAAGTGGGATTTCATTACTCTTTTTTTTCGAATTTTCACTTCTCAGTCCATTTACTTGTATATTGTATACTACAAAAAGATTACAATTTAAATAAACTTATCTGGATGTTCAATCTAGTACGCACATCGCAGACACCTTTTTCTCGAATGTATATCATTCATTTCGTTAATACGAAATGTGTATTTTGATATCGAACTGTTTTGTTTAACCGAGTTTTGATTTTATAAAAGACAAATATTGTTTCGATATTATGAAGTATTGTATTGTAAAAATGAAACTATATGAAAAAAGCTAATTGATCTTTCGACACTAACAATCTGAACCGTACCGTTTTAAGAGTTCGTATTAACGGAGTTCGTGAAACGAAATCCCCTTTTGTAACTAAGAGATGCATTTCATATTTAAGAAACAAACCTGTCGAAAAAGATATTAAATGTTAGGATACCCCTATTATATTGACTTTCTTATTGATTGTAGACCGTCACCAGTTGCCATATGGTTAGAGCATACACTACGGGATAGGAAGGCCGCGTGTTCGATTCTTTGCCGTGACATACTAAATTCGTTAAAATGGTACTGATAGCTCCTTTTGCTTGGCGTTCAGCATATATATATATATGAAGGGTAGTCCCAGGACTAGTTTATCCAGCGTCAGGTTAATATGGCGTTGTACTGGCGTGTGGCACCACTATCTCACTAATCTCACTAATAGAAGGTCTTCGAAAGACTCAAATATTGTCGGCGGGATGTTAGACTAAACAAAGACTTGATTGTAGTATCACTACCATCTTATTTCATTGATACTGCAATATGAGAACGTATGTGATTTTGGTCGAATCTAAGACATCGTATGCTGAAGATATATTTTGAACACCTTCCCAGGCGCAAAGAGCTGGTCCTACCCAGGAACCGTCGTGAGGGATTAGTATAAATTATAAGAACTTGTTTCGTGGACTGGGAGTTCCCAATCAACGTGAAAAAAATTTAAGTGACAATAAAAAAAACATTTGGTATTCTTACAAGAGTCATCAGTAGCAATATTTTGTCAATGTTTTACTTGATATTCTGGACTTAAAGGTCAGAGAAGTCAATATAGCAATATTATATACTGAGCGTGTGTATATTTTTCACAAAGATTTCTATAAACAAATCAGTGTAGCAATACCACGTGACTGTGACATCACTAAAGGCATCAAAACCTATCATTTGGCTCCGCTTGAAAATAGAAAATTACCCGTAATTATTTCATTTCTTCATCGATTTCTGTAAGACATGCGTTCGCCTAAGGAGAAAAAAAAGCTTTCCAAGGAATATAGGATCTCTGTCAGA
The DNA here is from genome assembly GCA_021229015.1 of Solen grandis. Lineage (NCBI taxonomy): Eukaryota > Metazoa > Mollusca > Bivalvia > Adapedonta > Solenidae > Solen > Solen grandis. Next base: position 56,732,835 of record CM037777.1, read on the forward strand.
AGTTAGACTGTTTTTTCAAGCACTACGTTAAACCTTGTAACAAAAAAAAAACGTGTGACTGTAGTCCGCTCACATAAAACCAATTCTAAGGATCCAATGTTGACAGTTTTGTCTTGGTGTTGATGCCTATAGTGACGTCATGGTTAACAAGGAATGGACAAATTCACACCCAATATACATACAGTCAAAATGCTTTTTTTTCATATGCACTTTAATCTTATGTGCAATTTAAAGTATCTCTATTTGTACTTGTATATAATATAAAATCTGAATTCTGAAACAATTATTTGTGTGTTTATTTCAGTGTGTAAGATAATGGCAAACGGCGCTATCATGATGATAGTCGACAATCATCCCAACACGTACAGTAGTGTCCAGTCCTATGCCCACTATTTGACTGTACCCACGCTGATCCCCGCCGGAACCGGAAGTAGTGACTATGACCCCTACATATATGACCTTAGTTTACTTCCGCCCACCATCGACGCTATAGTGGCTGTGATAAAACATTTCAAGTGGGATTCCGTGGTTTATTATCTGTGGGATACAAATGACGGTAATCTCTCTCTCTCTCTCTCTCTCTCTCTCTCTCTCTCTGCCTGCCTTCCTGCATGTCCAGCCGTCTGTCTGACCGCACTCTCGTATAAATACTTAGTTGGTTTTAGGAGTAATAGATAACAGTAACTTTCCTTGGGTGGCATTCATTCCGTTTTCTCTTATGTTGCTTTAGCTGGATCTTACGTGGCTAGAGAGAATGTATATGGACATCCTTCCTCCATCAATCTTGTATTTGTATGTTTTATCTATATTTTATCTAGTTATCTGTGTGTCTGTCTATGTGGTGTCCAGATTTACATATTTTGAAGATTCGAAAATAACTCAAGAACGATTTAAGAATGACATGATAAAATCGTCTTCACTGATTTGAGAAGAATTTAAATTATCTCAGAAGTGTTTGTAGTCAGAAGACAAATTTATCCAGCGAAGTTGTTCTTTAGCACTTGTAAGTGCCACCTGAGGTTATTTTTTTCTACGCGGGTTACCACATTTCACGAGTCTAACATAGTTTAAGTGTACAAAAGGGAGCAACTAACGAGAACTACCAGAGACGAACAAAGGGTGTCATAAAACAATCCCTTTCATAAAAGGTGCACACAACGGTCATATATTTTGCTGTGTGTTTCCTAAAAATAAAATTTATTTGCCATAACTTAGTACAAGTATATTGTTAACTTATGCTGAATGCTGTCGACAAATGAAATAAATCGGATCAAAAAGAAATAAAATTGAAAATGAAATTATATCCTCTAAAAGCTGAATCTATCTAATAATAGGTAATTTGAATTTTCTCATGGTCAAAAATATAACTGCAATACATGTAGATATTTCAAAGGGTAAATTTGCTACCAATTTATTAGGCAGTTGTCATTAAATAAAGCAAAACATTAGGTACATGAGTCGTATTGTTTATACGCATATTATAAGAAAGACATATGATATTTTAAATTGCTCTCGATAAAAGTGATAAAAACTTATGATTATATGTTAGAATGTATATGTAAGAAAGATAATGATGACTAAATTAGTTCCTTTTTAGTGTTAAAAACCGGGGAATATTCGTAAGTGGTACAAGATATCATACACCGTTAAAGACAAGATGCAATCGTTTTCACGACTTTTGCGAAATATGCAGAGTAAAGCTGGATTAAAAAAAAGTGAATGACGTCAAATTGATAAACATGATGTCACGTCGCTTGTATGCGCGGCAATGAAAAGTATTTTTTAATAAATCTGATATGATATATTATTCTAATATACTTCCTTTTTTGTAATACATTGAATCATCAATATGTTATACGTTTATACGTGGTTTCGACTTCCCTTGATATGTGATTTTTTCTACGACAACTTGTGAAATATGTTGATATCTTATATTGAAATAAACACACACATATATTCACTATACAAGTTCCTCTGTATCTCGAACAGGTGATATTTACGTCGGTATGCTTCATGGCGACTTACATACATATTAGTTATCGTTTATATTTTTTATTTTATGGAATTTATAGCAAGCTACGCGAAGCGGAGCCCTACGATAACTCCATAAAAATTAAAATATAAACGTATATATTTAGTTTTTCACGTAGGGGCCCTACGCCATACAGCTTTGCCTTTGACCTTGCTTTTTTGGAACCGACTCCCGTTTGATTGACAGTACACGTGATGGTTCAGGATACATGTTATAAGGCTACATGCAAAACATAACATAATCAGTCGCTGCCGCTGCAATCTCCGCCCATTATATCAAAAATCACGTAGGCAGCATGCATTAGTTATACATGTTTCATGCGCTTTTCATCATTATGCATAACAAAAACCAAAAATGACGTAATCAGTCGCTGCCTCAACAAGCTCTTTATGTCACGTGGGGCACAATGCATGAATATTTTTCTCCGTATGTATAGATTAAGTATAGGTTAATCTTTGTTATTGATAGTTTAACAAATTAAACCGCTCAAGCTCGGCGCGCCCGAGTGAGCGGTTTAACTTGTTTAACCCTCGATAACAAACATTAACCTACTTAATGTATGGAATTATGTTTTGACGTTACTATCCAAGTCCATCTCTACACGCATGCGCACAAAGATTGGTAGTATATACAAGGTTACCCATTAAACCAAGTGGTTTAACGAGTTAAACCGATCGAAAACTTTGAAAAATACTGCAATCGCATTGGTCAAAATATAATTCATATTAGTTATCGTTTTTATATTTTAAATTTTATGGAAAATATCGCAAGCGACACGAAGCGATTTCGTAAGGCTACATGCAAAACATGACGTAATCTCCCACCGTCGCAACAAGCTCCACCCATTAAGTTCAAAGATCGCATAGGCAGCATACACTCATATTTTCTCCATATCAAGACATCACGGATCATTTTGAATTACGTCATGTAGCCTTAGAAATTCGATTCGCGTCGCTTGCGATAAATTCCATAAAATATAAAATATAACTTATACGTAAATCACATGGGCTTAACTTATAACAACCCTCTTTATAAATTAATCAGGATTGGTGATTTACTATCGCAAGAAGATGGCGAAATTTTAAAAATGTGTCTGTTAATCAATATCTTCTCTTGTTAAATATATCTTAATCTTTTAGTAAGTACCAGTGTTTTAAATCAGAGCCCTTGTTGATACGTGTGTGTTTCCTTTCAGTTATCGTCCCGTCAATAATCATTATATTGATCATTTGGAAACTTTATTCGCCAAAGATAAGTATAGCAGCCTATCAAATGACATGATCACATTATCCTGACACCAGGATAATCAACCATTATACTACCTTAAGTTTACAAATAATTTTACATTCTGAACGAAAAGATTGCGTGTTATAAATCATTGCGTAAGTCGAAACTTCCGGAATGTGTTAGTGCGCGATGAACTTAAAATTGGCTGAACACGACATAACTCGTTTTACAAATTACTTGACGCCATCAATGGGCTGTCCGACAACCTTGTAAAACGATTGTGTGAGAAAATTGGGAGAACACGTGGCTGATGGTTTCGAAGCAGGAAATTAAGCATTTACAGTCAATAGCTACGTTCTGACTTAGCTATATTGCTAGTAAATGGTTTTCAACTGTTAATAGATAGTAGCTTTCTTATTCGGAAGGCATGAAGGTTATAAATTACCTTTTTTCGAAACGTCAAAAGTTACGCCTTAAGTCCGGATCTGTATTTTTTCAAGTGACCTTTAACAAGAAAGAAAAAAAGGCTATTATAAGTAACTGCCATTATGTAATAACGGTCTTTATAATATGATTTATTATATAATTTTTTGTTTTTATAACCATTGAAGGTATATTGTACCGGTCAGTTAAGTTTAAAAATTTCATACTCAACAATGTTGTTATTGTCGTGTTTTATGTATACACCATCATTTCATCATTTAGACATAATCCCAAGCAACACACACACACAAACACAGTTGAACTGTATCAGTGACCATCTATATCAAATAGAACCTGCGTCGGTGAATTTATGGAACGTCGGTTTTTTCTATAAATCTTTTTAAAAACTACACTTCTTATGTATATTTTTATTATTGATATTGAAAGAGCATTGTTTCTCGATTCTAAATATGTCTTGTTTTTGAAAAACACATTTATATTAGCTGAGATATCGTGCATTTTGTACATTGAAAATAACACATTTTCGACTGGAAACAGCTGATAAACGATCGGAATCTTTTAAAAATCGATCGATATAAGACGATCGGAAACAGCTGACCTCCTATCGGAAAATAACGATCGTTTGTTGCTATAAAAAAGGTCGAATGTTCATATCCAGTCGAATAAAATCAAACATAAGACGGGTTTTTCTTGGAATTTGTTTGATTTATTTGTAGTTAAAAAGAAGAAACTAGTGTTTAAAATCGCACGTTTGTTTACAAAATTTAATAACGGTACATCCGTTGTTTTAGACCAGTAAAATATTGAGATCTTCAACGAATCATATCCTGATCCAGATACTGAAATTGTTATTGTTGCACCTTTGTAGCTGTATAAATAAGCTTAGTTAATCCAAGTTTTACTTTTTAGCTCACATGAGCACAACGTGCTCAAGGTGAGCTTTTCTGATTGCCTTTTGTCCGGCGTCCGTCGTCCGTCGTCCGTGCGTGCGTCCGTGCGTCCGGCGTCAACAATTGCTTCAAACAACATCTCCTCCAAAATGGCTTGGCCAATTTGAAAAATTTGCAGGAATGTTCCTTGGATGAAGCTCTACTAAAGTTGTATAAATGGTTCTGGTCCATTGCATAATTAGGTCACAGGAGCTAAAAATAGATTTTAAAAATGCAAACTTTGAAAATCTTCTTCTGCAAAACTGCAAGGCCTAGAGCTTAGATATTTGGTATGTAGCATCATCTTATGGACCATTACCAAGATTGTATAAATCATAGCCCTACGGTGATAAATGCCCCCGTACCAGGGGTCACTTGTTTTACATAGAGTTATATTGGAAAATCTTTAAAAATCTTCTTCTATGAATCTATTAGGCCTAGAGCTTAGATATTTGGTATGTAGCATCATCTAATGGTTCATTACCAAGATTGTTCAAATCATAGCTCTACGGTGATAAATGCCCCCGCACCATGGGTCACTTGTTTTACATAGAGTTATATAGGAAAATCTTAAAAAATCTTCTTCTATTAATCCATAAGGCCTAGAGATTAGATATTTGGTATGTAGCATCATCTTATGGTTCATTACCAAGATTGTACATATCATGACCCTATGGTGATAAATGCCCCCGCACCATGGGTCACTTGTTTTACATAGAGTTATATAGGAAAATCTTTAAAAATCTTCTTCTATGATTCCATTAGGCCTAGAGCTTAGATATTTCATATGTAGCATCATCTAATGGTTCATTACCAAGATTGTTCAAATCATAGCCAAACGGTGATAAATGCCCCCGCAATAGGGGTCACTTGTTTTACAAAGAGTTATATAGGAAAATCTTTAAAAATCTTCTTCTATGAATCCATAAGGCCTAGATATTAAATATTTGGTATGTAGCATCATCTTATAGTTCATTACCAAGATTGTACAAATCATGACCTTATGGTGATAAATGCCCCCGCACCAGGGGTCACTTGTTTTACATAGAGTTATATAGGAAAATCTTTAAAAAAAATATTCTACTATGAATCCATAAGGCCTATAGCTTAGATTTTTGGTATGTAGCATCATCTAATGGTTCATTATCAAGATTTTCAAAATGGTGGCCCTTTGGAGATAAATGACCCCGCACTAAGTCTTCTCCTCTGAAACCATTATAAGGCCCAGTGCTTATATATTTGGTGTGTAGTATTGTCAGGGCTAAAATGTTTAAGATTGAGTTATATCAGAATTCTTGTCTGTTTAAAAACCTTGTAATCAGTTGTGGCAATGGTACTCAGGTGAGCGTTTCAGGGCCATCATGGCCCTCTTGTTTTTATTTGACGGTAGTTTCTAGAATAAAATTTAAGTTTTGATACAAAATGCTTAAGATTAAATGTTTATGAGTTTATGAAAAGATAACATTAGGTCTTATTGTGTGGTTAGGGTATAATATATATATTATCAATAATGACATCAGGGTGAGAAATATATGTGTCCCGCCTGACCAGGACGCAGACCGGGGCCATTCGCTTTCAGGGCAAATGCTCTACTGACAGAGCTGGACAGGTCACTTACACTTATCCCTCAATGTTTAGGGTTACTTATAGGCCATTACTGTAACAATAATTGTAATATGGGCCCTCCGTGGCAAAAACACTTTAACACTCACTCAGCCCCTCACTGCATGGGTTCGAATCCCGGCAGGGTCATTCGGATTTTCATGTGAAAAAGCCTTCCAGCTGGCTTGCAGATGGTAGGTGCTTTTACCCGGATGCCTCCGTGCATTCGGGGTCTTCCTCCACCTGTAATTAGCTGGACGTCGCTATATGACTGAAATACTGTCGCAGCGACGCTAAAAGATCAATCTATTTATAATGGTTTGTTAAAAATTAATGGTTTCTGCGGCTTAATGGTTACAACTGCAGATACTCAATCACGTAGGTTCTTTCAGTTTTGGGTTCGATTCCTCGCAGTGTCACTTTTTTCATCTAAGTAAGCCATCTTGCTCGCTTGTGGTAGGTTGGTGGTTCTGCCCGGCTGCCTATGTGTACTCATCCATGTTATTAGCTGGACATCGATCACTATATAACTGGAATACTCACAGTCGCAGTGACAGTAAACTCAAGTCAACACAGTAATTAATATAACTTTCGATTTTGCTTAACAAAAAAGACTGCAATATAATAAAAATAAAATAAGCACCAGAAAATTCTAAGTGTGCCTACTGTTGGTGCATGACTCAAACCAACGACTCCTGCCGTCCTGGAGTTCCAACAATAAATATAACACTAACAGGACAGATATTCCGTTTCATACAAACTACACTTCTCCCAAACCCACAACTGACGGAACACGCCACCATGCTACTCTACCGACTGAGCTAACTGGGCAGATTTTCCTACATACACAAACAATAAAAATCAAAATGAAATAAGTTTTAAATTTGTAATCAGGTGAGATAAATGTGTAACTAGTAATTTCCTGTACCCGGCCGGATGGATTGAGCAATGGCCATGTACACAAATCTAAACACATCCCATAGGCCCTACGACTGAACAACCAATTTAGAATAACATGTAATCCCTGAATTCACAGGAAAAAGAACAAACTATAATCCAAAGAGCAGTAATATACTGGAAAATAGGAAATTTAACAGCCCCACATTGTAACCAATCTAGAACAATGTGCAAATAGACCAGCCCTGTGTTCCCAAACATTAAAATGGTACTTTAGTATGATTTTCATACTTATACTCAAACTACGCCCAAAAGTTTCGATAGGGATTTGAGTATGATACTCAAATTAAAGCCAGAGTTTGTACTTAAGTATTTTCGAGAACACGGGGCCAGGACTCTAACTCGAGAGTCCTCACTTACATGGCAAGTTCTCTACTAATGCATCTACATAACCACTTAAACCTTTCAATTTTTAAGCCACAAGTTAAGCTGTTACATTTCATAATGATTGAAGAAAATTTCTTGCAGCTTTAACAATTCACTTGCACTCAGGCACAATAATTATGCATATTGTCATTTTTCTTGAAAAACAAGACACCCTGGAAACTCTAAAAAAATCATGGCTCACTTGGACTCAAACTAAAAGACTCCGGTACACTCTTAGTGCCAGAAATTTATTCAATGAGCTTTTGAGCTATCTTCCATCATTTGTTTCAAAGCTACTGTTTGTGACTTATAAAGTTGGCGTTTTTCATCCATTTAAACATGAACTTAATTCAACCTGATCAAATTGCACATATGCACCCCCCCCCCCCCCCCCCCCCCCCCCCCCCCCCCCACCCAAAAAAAGTTATGTTATTCAAGTCAAACACAAACAATAAAGCCATTGGCTGTTATACATTTATTTATTTTTTATTTATTCAACTGATGTATTATAAAGGTAGTTATCCTAACCAAACTGGGCATACATCATAATTATAATTATAATATTCTGTTTCTTATTAAGCGTAACCAACCTTCATGTGTATTACATGTATACCAGCATTTTGATAATACATAATTATTATCTAGATCCATTATTCATACCTATGATTAATTGTTTCATTTTGAAAATATTTAATATCTCTGGTATAACTGAGGTGCACCTGAACAAACTGCATGTACATCCTGCATTTTGGTAATTCTTCATTTTTTCTTACAAATCCTTCTTAAAAATCCAAACCCGTCAGATATCGAACATATTTTTCAAGTTTTAGGGAAGTCATCCTGGTTAAATTTAGATCCAGTATAATTGAAAATGATCCTTGAATTAAACTGCATGTGCATAATCATATAATTACACAGTTGAATCGTTTTAGCGGCCACCTGTATTAAGCGGTCAACCTATATACAGTGGTCAGTTTTAATATTACCAAACTAGCATTTTGTTTTGTTTAATCTTCATTTAAGCGGCCACCTCTGTTAAGTAGTATCTTTCTCTTATTCTCTTGAATGATCACTTAAGACAGGTTTTACAGTGTGTTAAGACATAATTTATTGAAATGTTTACATAATCAGCTGAATTGAAACCAGTTCCTTCGGCTGAGTGGTTGGAGTTGTTCCATCCCATCCATAATTATAAAAAAAAATTAACTCATTAATTAAAAATAATGTTCTTTGGTTTTGTTTAAAACTGGTGGACCCACTGTCAGGGTAATATAAATAAGCCAACCTGATTTGAAAGTTAGCTCTAATAATCACAACGCTCTGTTTTTTTGTTTTGTTTTGTTTTTTGTTTTGTTTTTGTTTTTTTGTTGTTGTTGTTTTCCCATCACGACAACCAAACTTTGACACCCAACAGCTCTGAGTTCAGTAAAGACCGATTGTCGCTACGTGAGCGGTTGCACTCTTTTTTTATCGCAGTGTAAAGAATGTAAGTAGGGTACCAACTCACAATTGATAGCTAACGTGACATTAACGGTCGCCTTCACTGAACGCATGGCTGGGCTCAGCTGTCACATCTTCCTGTTCATTTGCCTAACTTGATTTAATTGTATAGTAAAACCTGTAAGCAAGAGCCACTTAAAAGGAGACTTAAATTTGGTCTTTATATGGAGTTGAGTGTTATTTAAAGGTTAGATTCTCTCTAAAGTCAGATACTGGCCTTTGATTAGAGGTTGACTGTTATTCAAAGGCTAAGAGGACTGATTACCATTTAGAGAAATGCCATTACATACCTAATTTAGACACATTTTTTTTTTTTTGTAGACCGGTTAACTTTAATGACGATAAACTAAATATTTAAACTTAAATCTACGTTTAGGAGACATCTACGTGTATTTGCAATTTGATTTTGTACTTCTGTGATAAATCATTCTTTAGGTTAATAAGAAAATAAATAAATTGGATAATTTCGTGTTTGTATGCATAAAGCTGTTTGTTTTCATTAAATCGTAATCAACGATAGGCATATACCCAATAAATCGCGGATTGTTTGACGGCATAGATCATCTTTAACCTCGACTTATACGTACAAATTGAGGGATATTCCCGACACATTAATTTCATGGATCGTTGCCCTATATACGCAACTGTATATGATGAATTCTCTAAACCATCTTTTCACAGTAATTGTGAGGTAGGAGAAAAATACATATTGACGTCACGTGACATCCGTATTTTGTCTTCTGATTAACTTGTCAACGTTCATCTTTAATTCATAAGTGTTGGAGAAAAATAGAACATGTCTATATATAAATTTAGTCCCCGTAAACAAGACCCGACCTTTCATTTCTATGCCAGACACAGCTTTTAGCTAATATTATTCAAAAGTAATAGAATCGGCTGCATACACATTGCTGTATTATTTTATTTGAAGTGATAACTTCAGCTTTTTCGACATTTACTTTGAAAATCTGCCAGTACGGCAACGGAGAGCTCCCGAGAGCTTTCACTATGTTCAGCTTGCAACAATAGTTCGCGAAAGTCTCCCAGAGTTTCTTTTTATTGTACCATATTTTTAGTTTCCCCTGGAAACAAATGTTGACTTCGAATCAATTTACGTCAGATTATGAGCGAAGTTTCCCCACCGAGTAATGGCAAATGCGAGCAATTAACGGAATATTGTTTGTTGGTTCCATTTCTTTTTAACCCAGTACAGCACGCGATGCCAATAATGGTCGGCGGAGAGGGCTCATGTAAAGCAATTTCGAAAATATTTTATCGGGAAATTAACATCAGTTCAAAATAGTGTCTTGAAAAAGGCAATAAAATTGCAAGGGCACCTGCAACATGGGAATCCTATGGACATTGCATTTAAGTGCGCTGATATTCAATCACTAATGTTTTATATTACGTTCATATGTAAAACCACAGTTAACCAAGTCTTAAATGCAAAAGTGTTTCGATGTGTATAATAACTTACATAGTTAATGTGTTGAATTAGATGGCTGAGTGACATTTAGTTTATACTAAAGGATGGTCTTTTCAATATACGCACACTGTATTTATATATAGCAAAGTAGTGATTTTGAAAGTATAGAAGTATAGCTCTCTCTTTTTCATTCTCTCTCTCTCTCTCTCTCTCTCTCTCTCTCTCTCTACTATCTACGTATTTCATTTCACTCTCTCTTGAAATAAAATACGACCAAGCATTCATTAGCATTTGTTCTATATATTCTATTGTTAATTCATGTTCTTTGTTGTTCTTGCTGTTGCTCATTTCCTGTATTTTTGTGTCTATATGATATATTTACTTATTTTCCCTTTTTTGTATGTCATATGCCATTTGCATTGTTTCAATGACGTCATCATTTTTCAAATCAATTTAGTCATTTCTTTATTACGTTTTTTTTTTTTATGATATAATGTATCATTTGTAAATATTTTTCAGACTTTTACGCCCCCCCCCCCCTCCCCCACACCCTTTAAAACATTGAATACGTATCTATAAATACAAAAACCAGTTCTACACAAACCAGGGTCGAATTTCACCAGCAATTCTTATAGCTTAGACTTAAATACTTAAAGACGAATTTCATAATTCTCTTTTTTCTGATAAAAAATCCAAATGTTTCTTTTCATATGAATTTTTGTTAGATATTAAGGTAAGAATTTTTAAAATTAATGGTGAAATGTGTGTCTATCTAGTTTAAGAATTCAGTTATTACTTAGCGTTAAATATTGATGGTGGAATTCGAGCCAGTATTATTTTCAGATAGTAAGATTGATTCTCTGATAATAAGTATTGCACTTTCAGTGAGATAACTGGTATTTTGATATGGGAAGAATCGTTCTGAAACACAATGCTTTGTGAACATCTTACCAATATTGAACCACCCTGAAATTGAACCATATTAAGTTAGTAAAGACCTTGACCTAATTGAACAAAGTCACGATTGATTTGATTTCTTTATACACGAATCATTTTCAGCAGCACTCTTATCTAACAGTATAACTCCTATTCAATAGGTCTACTGCGTCTCCAGAAGTTATACCAAGCCGTTGCAGTCATGGAGGAAAAACCGACCATTAGAGCTCGTAGAATTCTCAATGTCTCGGACTGTTATGAAATACTCCGAAAAATTGACCATAGAGATCCACCGCCGAAGCGTGTTGTACTGGATCTGTCTTCGAATGCTGCATACAGAAGCGTTCTGCATCAGGTACAAGTCAAATGTATAGCAATCGGTGTTATGAAGGCTGAACTACTCTTTTACCGATCACTGACAACTCTTGCCGTGTCGGTGTTTTCCGTACAACGATATACTTTACGGAAAACAACGACATCGCAGATATTCTAAGCGATTTTTTCAATTCGGAGTGTGTTTGTTTTTGTTTCATTATTTATTTATTTTTATTAAATTTCCACGTAAAAGGAAGTCTTAATATAACTGGAGTCCGTGGCCGAGAGGGCTGAAGTCGCTGACTTTAACACTCACTCAGCCCCTCACCGCGTGGGTTCGAATCCTGGCAGGGTCATTCGGATTTCCATGTAAGGAAGCCTTACAGCTGACTTGCGGTAGATCGGTGGTTCTACCCGGATGCCTCCGTGCATTCGGGGTCTTCCTCCACCTGCTATTAGCTGGACGTCGCTATACGACTGAAATACTGTCGAAGCGACGGTAAACTTAAATAGTCAGTCTTGATATACCTGCTTCTGGGTGTTTTACATGAGGAGGGGTCACTTTTAATTAGTCTTAGGGATCCAGGGTCTATTTATATTTCTGAGTGTTTCGCCGTACATTGGAATTGTCTATTGTCTTTCTCTTAATCAAACACAAACATATTTGAACTCAAATCTTTAACATCAATTGGACAAAAACGTTCGTTTCAAGATTGTGGAATAGTATTTAAGTTCAAACGTTTGTAGATTCAAGCAATGATTTTTGTGTGCTTGTTTGTTAGGTTTAATATCCCACCGACAGTATTTCAGTTTTATGTAGACTATGTATACTTGAGACAGATTTAGTACTGCCAACCTGCAGTATTACGCCGTAGACATGTGGCATGATACCACATCCAGTCACATTATCCTGACACCGGGCCAACAAGCCCTGGCACTACCCTTATGTACTGATCGCCAAGCAAGGGGGCTATACCAGTACGACTTTATTTATTTATTTATTTATTTATTTTTTCATTAATTTTTCTTTTCGAATTTGGTATGTGACGACCGAGGATCGGACCCACGACCCGATTCCTAACTCTCTTACCACTTGGCCACCGGATCACAAGATTACAGGCAATGAATGAATGCGACAACGGCATCTCATAAAGAACAAAGTTGATATGAACAGCGAACTGCGAGGCATAACATGGATCAAGATTCATTTTTTCTAAATTGATATAAATATATTTTTATTGCTGGTTTTGTTGCTGCTGTTCAAGGCTGTTGTTTTTATTTTTTCATTTTAGTTTGTTTGTTTTTTTTGCGGTGATAAGGGAATATTTTAATTCTGTTCTGAAAAAAAAAAATACTAATAAGATTTTGACGAAAAAGTCTGGTGTCAGGTTGTTAAATATTTTAAAAACCTGGCGGATGTCAAATAAAATAACTCATTAGTGCATGTCTAATATTCCAGACATCCAGGAGAAAATAGTTATTTTTGGAAAATCAGCAAGACCGATTGCTGGTAATATTTCAAAGGAAAGAACAGGGCAACTTTATTTCTGTCATGCGGATCTAGCAATTTCTCTCAGGTGGGGTCCGACAGGGATAATTACCATGTCCCGTTCCAAATTCACCGTACGTGTGTGTGTGGGGGGGGGGGTCAGATCGTGATTTGATATCAAAACACTACATTAATGGATTTTTAAACTTCATAGCCAACTGCCAAGGGAGGAGGGAGTCATGGCTCTTACCCCAGTGGGGGGTGGGGGTTATACACCTTTTCCACCCTCTTTTATGCATGTTTTAGACAATAGCCAAATCTCAGGGTCGCCCGCCCTCACCCCCTCTGGATATGCACATGTTTGTTATATCTTATTAACCAAATAATACACACACACATTATTTCAGTCTAAAACTTAAAGATAAAAATCAGGAAAGTACGTCATGAATTATGTCATATGATTATATACAGTAAAGCAATACACCTGTGCTGAAAAGTCAACGGTATAATACATTTCATTATACATTAAACCTCCATTTAGCAACCATCTTGTTAAGTGGACACGTGAAATTGTTTATTAGACCTGCCGCCATGAGGACAATAAGGATTCAATGCATAATTCATCTATACTAAGCAGCCATTATGCTTAAAACAGCTTAATGAATTCGGGAAATAAGTTTTATTATTATATACACTCCTTTTTTGCAGCAACAAATGTACAAATCAGTCACTTTTGTTGCTCCAACAACTGGTCACTATAGTGACAAATATTTTATTTTTTATTTTTCTATCTTGTCTTTGCGATTTTTTTCAGATTGTAGATGTCGGCATGAACAGAGATGGTTATCACTACATCCTTGGCAGCCTGGTAAGTGATGGCATGTAGTCCCAAGTCCAGACCTCAAGTTCTCAAAGATAATGAGAACCATTCTCAAACTCAACCTCAGACTCAAGTACGTTTATCATGATCAGTGAGCAGTGTTCGCACCCTAAAATAAAGCACATTCTTAGCTTAGCCAACTTTCGTACCGAATTAAGTTAGAGACAGTGTTTGAGAACACTCAAAACAACTAAGCGTTTGCCTGAATTTGAGATAGTAAATTTTTTTTTTTTTTTTTTTTTTTTTTTTCTCGGGAATCCGCTCAAATATACTCAGGCTTGCAGCGGGGCCAGGTGAAGCAATAACTATCTATTATAATGAGACCTTAGTCACATAGGAGTCTTACTTATCTATTTGCATCGATTTTTCCGTCCCATCTTAAACACAGACTGGCCAAACTAGATAGCTTACAACCTGATCTCGTGAGCTCTAAATAGCGACGTGCATCGAAGATATATTTGTAAGAAGTTGTTTTATAGTTTCCGGAGCAGAAAAAATATACCGTCTCCCTGTCTAGGGATAACTTTCTTTTTATTGCTGTAGGGAATCAATGAACTGGACCTAAGCACGTTTGTATATGGAGGTGTAAATATCACCGGGTTCAGTATCATCGATACAACGTTTAGAGACAATGCAGAACTTATCAAGGCGGCAAGGGAATACCAAATACACCCGATAGGTGTCATAACGGTAAGGAAGAGGGTTGATTATTGATGACTATGATGGTTATAGTTATTAACTTGTGACTTCATGATTATTTATATATGACGTCATAATGAATCAAGAATTATTCATTTTAACGCCGTAATTCGTTTTTTTTTTTTTTTTTTTTGTGGGTTTTTTTGACGTCGTTTTTATTTATTCATGACGTGTATTATGAAAAGCACACAAAAATGACAAAATACGGTTTCATGGTAATTCAAATAGTACGAAAGTGAGCTTGATACTTAAAATAAATCTTATTTAAATACTATTGTTATTATTATTATCATTATTCAGTAAGTGTGATGACTAATCATATCAATAAATAAATATTAGATTGTGCCTTTTGGAGGCAATTCCTCGAAGCGACCGCACCGTTTTGTTTTTTTTAATTACGTACCATAGGTACGATAGAAAGCGGGACGGATAGAGGCTCGTTTTTATCATCGAGGTCATCCGATTGATAAATATACCAAGAACCAAACTCCAACGCAGTAGTAAACTCCCCTTTCAGTTGTAGATAATCACTGCCACCACAAGTAAAACTTAACTGAACTTAGCTAATTTTTCTTTTTTCCAAAAAAATACGAGTGTCATTTTACTAAGTTTGTTTTCTTTGATTAACATCAATAATCGCCTTGTAAAAAAAAAAATCATTTTAAGAAATATTTTTGCTGTTGTAACAGCAGACGGAGACGCCATTTTTGTTAGTTAACCATCATCACGTGACATTTGTGACGGCAGTGATTTTTTTGCTTGCAAGGGAGATCACTGTGTGGAGTTTGACCAAGAACACCGCTGCGGCCAAACTCCAACGCAGTGGCTTGGCTCCGCATCAATCACTGCCATAATGAGTTACCACGTGACCATGTTGGGTATCATGTGATTCACCGATCGACAACACATGATAAGCAAACATTTACCATAACCCACTGGCAAATTCACAATTTCTTCTCGACATTCAAGAAAGTATGAACACCTTTAGCTGGTTTGTTTTAGGGACAATGAAGCGGTCATAATCCCGAACAGCATCCAGAATGGTTGAACCATTTTAGTTTCACTTTTAATTTTCGACTTCCGGTTTGTTGTTTCCGTGTAGAAATAATGATATCTATGCTACCTATTTTTTTTATAATTGTGTCTTCATTATTTTTATTACATAATAAAATAATCAAAACATGTGATAACATTTAAAAAAAAAAATTAAATTACAAACAGCTGAATCGAGCTATCCAAAACTCATTATGGCAGTGACTGACTTAGATTCAAGAAACATATACAGTAACTTTACTTAGCCTATGGATCTATGAATAACTAAGATATTTCTTGAAAGACGAAGGCAATACTCCTCAATGTCAAAGTCACACAATATAAAATATTTCATTAGAAATTGAACAATCATTCATATCAGAGTTACACATTATAAAATAATTAATTGACATGTTTACAAAATTAGGACTTTAAATCTGTGTCTCAACTATAGTTTCAGACGATTAATGTAGGATTTTAAATTTCGGCCTGTAGTTAATATTTATTTAATATTTGTTTTGATAATGGCAAAGTTTAATATAATGTCCCATATTTTCTTTTGTTTATTTGGAGAAATATTCCATGTCACTTAAGTATTTACATATTTAGTAAGGCTGACTTTATAGGAGACAAATACTAAACACTTTGGAATTTTAAACTGTATTTTTTATGAATCAATGATTAAGATAAATGCGGGCTCCATTTTTAGGGCTTTTGTTCAAAGAAGACATTGCCTCATAGAAAAGTACCTGATAAATGTTTACGTGTCAAATATGAAGGAAAACGTGGTCCAGGAGTAATAATGTGTAGGTTCGAACTCCGTTGGGGGCAAGGATTTTTTTTTTACCTCTTCAGTCGCAAAGTACTGGTCCAACCCAGGAACCGTCGAGAGGGATTAGTAAAAGTTGTAAGAACTTGTTTTCCAGACGACGTGAATGAATAACTTTTGACTAGATAAAACTAGAAGGAAAGGCATTGCTATAGCTGTCTCTTCTGGTTCATAAGCTGATTCAGCTGATGAGTTGGATTAATTTTGGTATCTAGTACATCGCCTAAGGAAATGCGCAGACGAAATTTACCATTGGCGTAGAAAGGTACACCATATATAAAGTAATTTTCATGTTCGTGTATCCAACAATTTCCAGGGTTTTCATTTCATCAACAGAAAAAATGAAAGAATTTCTTTGTATGTGTTATTGATCATTCCAGCTTGGAATTGTCACTGTCATATGATATCTTTCCCCATAGAATTTTACGTTTTGCTTTGCAACATGTTTTCCATGAAGTAATTGTGATATATTGGCTGATTCATCTCGAATTTAATCACTGTCTCTCTGTAATTAGGCATTGTATTATAAACTAGATGAAGAGATATTATGAAATAATCATGTTTGTTTGAAAATCGTTGACAAAACATGCATTATAAATGTAAACGAGTTAGTCATAGTTAAGAGTTTGTGATTTTGTACTCCAAACCGCTGAAAATACCTCAGCATTTGGTTTTAAGGTATTCCATCAGCAAGGTAACTCTATATAGCCATGTTATTGTTTTAAATTAATTTATTGGTAGAAGCGGAATGCGCAAATGAATATAACAAAATAAAGATACAAAGTTGGCTTCTAAAACCTCAAATATGCATTATTGATATTTTCATTGTTGCGTGCAATTGAATTACAGACTTAGAAGAAAATAAAACACAAATTGTTTTAATCAAATAGTTTCAGGCAGTCTATTTACATTTCCCTTATTAGAAAACACTTTTACTTTAATGATACTGTACTGGCCGTGGTAATTTAACCCTTTCCCTCATAGAGGACACCATGAAAAGACCTATGCGAACAGCATAAAACCAGATCAGCCTGCGGGTAACTCGCAGGCTGATCAGGTTTTATGATGTTCGCTGCTCCTCAGTAGTCCATGGGCGACTCAATGAGACTGAGGAAATCCATCCATCATTATGTTGTTATCATGGACCATAACGTGATCGTGTGTAAATGCAAACCTGTAAAGGCTTTGAGCAAAGGAGACTTTGGCTCTAAGCCGATGAATGCTTGCATCTGCACTGAGGTCTTTTTATGCGTTTCAGGGACCATGATTATAATTTAATGATAGATAAATTACCTTAAAACCAAAGGCTCTGTCAAAAAATTTGGAACTGTCCAATATTTCACAGGAAAGACACACCAAGGTCTATATGCCTTTTTCTTCGAAATGCATATATTAAATTATATTACATTAATCATAAATTAAACATTACCTTTTGATTACAATAAGACTAATAATTAATGTAATGAATACTGAAAATAAGGTAAATATATTTATAAATAATTAAATTCACTCGTATTCAATATTTCGGCAAAGGTCTGCCTTTCTCAAGAAAAATATATGATTTTTATTTTATTATTACCCTTTGGAAAACCAACATAATTATTGAAAACAACAATCCTGATGTGAAGAAACGTGGAGCTAATTATGTATTGTTTTATTTCCCTCGGGAAAACCAACATATTCATTAAATATATGTGAATTCAATCTTTTTTTATCACCATATACAATACATTGTCTCTATAGGTAAAAAAATTAGCCCACTAATGTCAAAAGAATCGCTTAAATATTGATTAATTCGCCTCCAATTTCACGATAATTTCCGAAGATTTTCCGGAATCTAACGAGCTCTGTCACGTGGTCAGAATAAGAACTTATACGCTGATCTCATTCACATGCGATCTGTTTTTCAAATCAAATTTTAATTAATGTAAATATGACAGTTTCTGAAACACCCAAATCGGTTACCTTGAAATCATGTACTTGTTGATTCGATTAACACGGATAAGGTGGGTTTATTTAATTAACTTTTCCTTTATCCAACGTTCATCATATTTAATTTATAAATAAGTTAATTGTCCATGATTTGATACAATCTGACAGTTTAAATTTACTTCTCTGAAGCATCTTTAAAGTAGTTCACACATCTAAATAAGCACCTGGAACAGGAAATATCAATACTTATTTTGTTTAAACGATAGACAGTACGGTTAGTAATAATTAAATTCCTAAACCAGGTAGAATGTAGTGATGAATTCCACAATTCCTATTTTATGAAATACATGACTAAGCTGACATTATTTTTTATATCTAAATAATGATAATGAAATATTTTGGTATTTCTTACAGAGGAATAAGAATTGTGACGTTTGCCCTAAAGTAGTTTTGTTCTGTTCTGTTCAATTTCAGTATTACTTAGCGCAAAGTATTGTTGGTGGAATTCAGGCCCTCGTTTTTGTAATATTGACTTCAAATATTCACAGTGTACAGTTGCCTATATAATATGCTTAAATAACAGAGGATAACGTCATAAAATGGTTTAATCAACATTTATGGAAAACTCTCCAAATACATTTACTCTACATAGCCCTGATAACGGTGAAACTTAATCACCAAGTTCTAAGCCATTTCTGTATCTCAAAACTGAAATTTACAATTTTCTACAATTTATAAGATTATGCCAGCAAAACACACATATCTTTGTTTGTTAATCGCAGTTAACAGTAAAAGCTAGTGAATAATTAAACATTTTAGCTTTAGACATGTAAGCTGCTGCAGCAAACGTTTGTGTTATAAAGCAGGAGATAGCAGGATATTATTGAATATTCCTTTTATTCGATATTCAAAAACAGGCCATAAAAGATAATTACAAGATAAGCTTTCCTGCTAGATTATGTTTGGTTTTCTAATTTTGCTGTAATATCCATTAATGAAAGTTACTTCTCTTGTTTAAGTTTGGCAATATTTTAGATTTTTGTATAGATATTTCGACAACTAAATTAATTCCCAATAACTGAGTGTATTCCATTAGCCAACTTACTGATCAAATGGGGTACATTATTTATCTACAATTTTAAAGCAGTATTAATTCATCTTATTTCAGTTGGTCCAGTTAATATTAAGATGGTCATATTACGAAGTGTTTAGTTTAGGTTCTTAAAGTAAGGTTGAATTTAAAGTGGTCTTAATGTCGTGGTGGTCTTAATATTGAGGGGGTTTTAATATGAGTTTTGCCTGTGATAATCGCCATATTGAGGAGAACTTATTACAAGGTTATACTGTGATGATCTAAATAGTGTTGGGGTCTTTGTACGAGATTATACTGTGATGATCTCAAAAGTGTGGGGGTCTTTGTACGAGATTATACCGTGATGATCTCAATAATTTGGGGGTCTTTGTACGAGATTATACTGTGACGATCTCAACAGTGTAGTGTGGGGATCTTTGTACAAGATTATACTGTGACGATCTCAACAGTGTAGTGTGGGGATCTTTGTACGAGATTATACTGTGACGATCTCAATAGTGTGGGGGTCTTTGTACGAGATTATACTGTGACGATCTCAATACTGTGGGGATCTTTGTACGAGATTATACTGTGACGATCTCAACAGTATAGTGTGGGGATCTTTGTACAAGATTATACTATGATGATCTCAATACTGAGGGGCCTTTGTACGAGATTATACCGTGATGATCTCAAAAGTGTGGGGGTCTTTGTACGAGATTATACCGTGATGATCTCAATATTGTGGGGGTCTTTGTACGAGATTATAATTAGATGCTCTCAGGAATGTAGGGGTCTTTGTACGAGATTAAACCGTGATAATCTCAACTATGTTGGGGTTTTAGTACAAGATTATAATTAGATGATCTCAGGAATATGGGAGTCTTTGTATGAGGTGGTCTAAGTAAGGAGCTGATATTAATTTTAGTTTGATTTAAGCATTGTAGCCTTTCTGTTCAAGGCCTCATACTAACTATTGTTTGTTCTGTTTATTCGATAAACATTCTAGCAAGTTTGAGTTTCAACAGCACCACACCATTACAATAACAACTTAACACAATTCACAGTTTCTCTCTTGTCTTAAAACAAATTAATCTGTGTAACAATGTGACCGCGCATTTTAAAATGTTTAAATAATTTTCTTAAGTTTACTTTCCATTAAACTGAATCTCTCTCTTGAATAATCCCGCAGATCCAGGAAATGAGAAATTAGGTAAGATAAATGACAATGGGATCGTGGATCTAAATTTACTTTTTTTTCCCCCTGAAATTCCAGAAAAAAAATACATCGATCTTCTTGTAGCATATTATACCATTATAAACGAGTTCTTGATATAATGACTTTATCATGCATAATTCATGCGCATTCGTTTTATTTGATTGTTTTTTCTTCTTTTCTTTTTTTTATTCGTTTTTTTTTTTTTTTTTTTTTTTTTTTTTTACGAGAACCGATAAAATATGAAATCATTGGTTATCACGAGGGTCTGAAAACAGAGAGAAAATGATCATGCACTAAGTTTTAGGAAAGTAATGGGAAGAGTTCCTGGTCTATGATAATACCTGGGATAGATATACGATTCGAATATTCGATAATACGTATCTCGGAAAATCGCATGGATCCATGCTAAAACTGAGAGAGAGAGTGAGAGTTTGCATTACTGTATTAGCGACGTATCCCATATATCACTAAATAATACGTTTTGTCCCTCGGTCTGTGGATAGAATGTTGTCATAGCGAGGTATTTTTTCCGAAGAATAGATTGTATATAATTCAACATTTCAAGTCAAAGACCTAACCAGCCTCACGCACTACTGACAAACACTAACCCTTTCCCTTACCCAAACCCTTACTCTGACACAAACACTGAAATACACCAACTGAGGTAAGAGATTCCTACCTCACAAGGCAAGTATACAAAAGCACACACACACAAATTGCTTGGATGTGCCTAAAAAAATAACATTGATACGGTTTGTACTAGTGTTGGACTGATTACGATTCGTTGACGAAGATTTTTGATTGTATAGTTCGACACCGTCTGTCACTGCGTTTTAGTCTATATTAATACAGTCATATTTTGACTTATAACAAACTTTAAGGATTCACATTCATTGTTATGTTTTGATATATTATAAAATACAAAACTTCTTCATTCTTAGTACAGCTATATATGAAAAAAGCAGTTTGTGATAGTAAACTTGTATCAACGTAACTGATTATTGTAAATCAGTCAGAAAGGCGGACTGATTAATCGACGAAATTTTTACGGACAGATTCCCAATACTACACAGATGGTCTATAAAGGTGTTGTCATACCGAGGTAAAATTTTCCGACTTATACATTGTTGCACTTCGGGATGTAATTCAGCTTTGAAACTATCATTAAAACATAACATAAAAACCAAATCAGTAAGCTTACACAATCACTTACCCAACCACAACCCCTTAGTCCAACCCAAATTCTGAAAAAGGCAACCGAGGTATGAGTTTTCTACCTCTCAACGTAATATAGACCCCCAACACAAATATGCATATATGTATCTATGTATGTAACGGTACTCGTATATTCGTACATATATTTTTCTCTAAGTATGTGATATGAA
The DNA here is from genome assembly GCA_021229015.1 of Solen grandis. Lineage (NCBI taxonomy): Eukaryota > Metazoa > Mollusca > Bivalvia > Adapedonta > Solenidae > Solen > Solen grandis. Next base: position 56,755,106 of record CM037777.1, read on the forward strand.
TGTAATTTTAGTTATGTAGGTCAATATGTAAAGATAAAAATAAATGAATTATACATTCTACCGTTCTACGTTTGTTAATTTAAAATTTAATTATTCCATTTTTAGAGAATATATTTAAATTAAATTTTTTATTTTTAATTTTAAAATATTATGAAAGTGAATTTACAGTCTGCATCATAAATGATATGTTGTCATTTCCCTAACGATAAATGTTTCTTATATGCATATTTTGTCCATTTTTTTAAACGACGTTCCATCACCAGATTGCATATTTTATTTTCCGACAATATTGAAGCTTCGAGAAAGAAAAAAGTAAACAAAAAGGAAAAATAGATTAAGAAACATTTTTCGTCGGAAAACGTTTTTGATTTAAATTGAAAATACAATTATAATTAAATTTCCCATATGATTTCTGTGACCTTTCTCGAATTAAAATAAATTTCACAATAAATTGAATAAATATCCTGTCAACATTACCGTCAATACGTTGAAGCAAATGGTGATATCAAATTAAAACCGTCAGGCAAATGACTTTATCCTGTCATTTAACAATTGCTTTTATATGGATCATTTACATTTTTATTTAATTCATATAATGTACCCGGAGGATCCGTGATATCAATATTTTACCATTCAGCGTACCACTTGTTTAATTAATGGACATACCACGTAATAAATCTCCACAGTAGGAGATTATTTCAACGGGTGTTAGATGATTTAGAGTCCAATTTCTATGCTGATTGGTTTATCAATTTTCCATTACAGACAGAACTGGCTTTAGTCATAGACACCGTCCATGTGATATTGCTAGCTATACAGAAGTTGAATTACGAATACAGCTCCAATGAAATCAAGTCACGAAATTATAGGTAAATGTGTATCTGTGTGTATTTGTTTGTAAATAGACCAACTTCAGGTAATAATTCATTAAATTATGATCATGGTTCTTCAGATGCTTAAAAAGAATTCAGCGCAGATGCAAGCATACATTGACTGTGACTTTAAGCTATATTGCGCTAACTCTTACTATGAAATTTCAACATTCTCATGACGAACCATGATTACAATTTAATGATGGATCGATTACCTTAATGGACCTTTCAAGGCACCGCGGTTCAATGGAGGCATACATGGCTGCGAATCCGTATGTTGTGTGTTTGAACTCCACATGCTACAATAAGATTTCATTACCTAAACGGCTCAAAGTGTTGGTCCAACTCAAAAACCGTTGAGATGGATACATCAAAATTTTAAAACGTTTCATTTCCAGCCAATGTAAAAACAAGCAAGTTTGAACTAAAGTTATAGATTTGTCGTTCATTTACAGACATTTCAAATATAAATATCAGATTATGGTAACCTTGTTTACCAAATGCCTTTGTTTTTGATACTATTTGTGAGCAATTTACTTAGTAATGAATGTAGATTAATATCCTTACGAAGAGTACTTTGTTCCTGAAAAAGCAGAAATGCTTGCCGCACACGGCCTTCGAACCCATAACTTTCGGAAGCATGCCATGAACATAATCTCTCGACCAAGGCGTATTGACAGGTTTAATTATTTCAAGTTGTTGTTATCTCTAAGTTGTCAATGTTTATCTAAAAAGAGTGTCATGGTCCATTAGAAGTGACTGCGGATACTGGTCCCCGATTACGCTTTATTAATTAGTAGTCATGACCTTACCAGGCGCAAAGTACTGGTCCAACTCTGGAATCGTTGGTAATGATTCCATGAAACTTAACGTAATCCATGCAAAAAGATATGGTTTAGAGAAAGATTTTTTTTCACTAATTTCAGTTTGTGCCCCTCCTCTCTCTTTCTTTCTCTATCTCATCCGACAGTTTTCAGTCATTTGGAGACTATGTTTACTTGAGACAGATATAATGTTGCACGCCGTAGACATATACGTGATACCACACCCAGGCCTTGACTTGACTATTTGAGTTTACCGTCGCTTCGACAGTACAACGACGTCCAGCTAATTACAGGTGGAGAAAGACCCCGAATGCACAGAGGCATCCGGGTAGAACCACCGACCTTCCGCAAGCCAACCACACCCAGTCACAATATCCTGACTCGGGGCCAAACAGCGCTAGATATGAATCCTGAATAATTATATGATTACATATTTAAGGAACTATCGAACTGGCTGCTTATCAAGTTAATTACTTGGTACCGGTGGCCGCTAACACAACCGTACCTGCAAATAACGTCATTTTTTTTCTTGCAGGGCGGGCACAACTTTAGTCCATGATAGCACGTGCTGTAATTGTTCCTTTGTCAATGTCAAGGCGAGCTTTGATGGCAGGATGGCTTTAAATAAGCTTAAGAATGTGAGCATTTGCATTTTAACTTAAAGGATTCTAATATAACAATGGTTGATATAAGCTCATACTGTCCGTAAGTTTAAATGTTCAGAGGAGAATGGAAATTTTACTTCGGTAACTTGTTATATTTTCACTCTGTATGTTTTCATTTTTCATGGAAAATGAAACTGATTACAGAGTAGAAACTTTAAAATATGTATTGGATGATGATGATGATGTATCGTTGTGCTGTAGTTTATATTATAATATCATAAGAATACTGATTTTTTCATTATTTATCATAGTTGTGCTTATTACATGATAATATTGATAATTATTAATTAAACAATTATCATTATTTTTCCCTATAACTTTTAACAATTACTTCATTTTATGCTTTGTCCCATGTTCAGGTTTCCACTTATGGTTTGACTGGAAACATTGACTTTAACGAACATGGGGTGAGGCAGAATTTCATGTTTAGAGTCCATCACCTTGAACACAAGCGGCCGCTGAGGGAGGTAAGAACAGCGTCCTATATACTTTTAGTGTTTACAGAAATGGACTTTTACCATATTAACAGAAGAATCCTTATTCATTTATCATTATTGTACAATATCGAGACTGGGATATCACGTGATCAGTGTTTGGTCTGATTTACATGAAATTCCACGAGGGTTTGCTTAAGTTACTGATTTGGGGAATTATCATTTAACAACAGTTTACTGCGTTGATGATTTTTTCTCTTCATATGTTTATTTGATTATCCAGTCAAAACTATTAAATGTTTACGTACGTACATGCAACGACCTAAACCTAAATATAAGCAACTTGTCAAAATATTGTATATATTCGCGCCAGAACGAGAGTGGGGCGGGTAAATCCAGTTCAATGTTACTAAGCGATAGAAAAACAAAAATCAATACAACGATTCGTTATTTTTGTTTAGTTGTATAAATTTTAACTCAAATAAATAATTGTGTTGTTTTGTCCTATTCTTTAGTCCTTTGAAAATTAATCGTAATAAATATATGATTTACAAGCGTTTATTTTTATGCTCCCGCATCGATAGATCGGGGCATATTGTTTTTCGGTCTGTCTATCGTTTTGTTTGTCTGGTGTTAGTCTGTCTGCCTGTTTGTGACAAAAATTTAACATTGACCATAACACGGAAATCCTTCCCCGTACAGCCTCCTTCGCAAGAGCATGTACCTTGATCAGTTATACCTGCCAGGTGACATTGACCTTCAAATGACCTTGACCCCAATGGTCTAGGTCCCTGCGGGGCATGGCGTAGCGCTTGTTCAAAACATAAAGATAACCAGTGTTTTAAAAAAATACCATTACTCACATGGGTAAAATCGTGCATGGCTGGAATAAAATAAAAAAAGTAAATCCTGTAAAGTACTTAATGAATGCAGTCATTTGTAAACAGCTTATAATGACAGTCAACGTCGAAAACATTGCAAACAAAGATTTAAACTAGACAATTGCATGTTCAACAAAAGCCAGTCAAATTTAAAGACTAAAATGAACATCCTGTAAAAATGGGGAAAAAATACTTTGACACATAAACACAGTAAAATTGGGGGAGGGGGTGCATGGCGTTTATTCGAACGTAGCGCTGCTGTTACTCAAAATAATCCACTTTTATGTGAGTTAATTATACTAAGATGACATAAAGCGTTGCGGGGATTGCCCCATCTTTGCGATAATTGTTGTTTTCTTGTAGAAAATAATCCCATAGTTTATTGTTGTTTGTTTGTTGGCTTTAACGTCCCACCGACAGTATTTAAGTCATTTGGAGACTATGTCTGCTCTAGGCAGATGCAGTGCTGCTACACTGCAGCATCACGCCTTAGACAACCAGTCACACTATTCTGGCACGGGGCAAACCAGTTCTGGAAATACCTTTACATGCTGAGCGTCTAGCAAAGGATCTCTACTAGTACCTATTTTTACGACTTTGGTATGTCGCGGATGTGGATTGAACCCACGACCTTTCGATTCCAGGGCGAACGCTCTAACCATACGGCAACCGGGGCCGAAATATATGCTTATACTTAAAAACTCGTAAATGAAGTCACCTCTTACAAAAATTGCCGTTATGAAGAAAAATAATTACATTTTAAAATGCGACAGTGCAAGCATAAAGTTAACGCTGGAGCATTATTTTCACTTTTTCGTCATATAAGCAATATTTGCCGAAGTATTGGCAAAGACTTTTTTTTTCATTTATTGAACAATTTCCTTATTAATCGTAAGGACCTTAGAGTGTCTACTCTCGGAATTGAACAGTCGTTCTTTCACTTTTATCTGCCGGTTACAGTCAGCTATGAAGTTGACTTAGGACCATATACCATGCTCTTCACGTGAACCTAATGCTGTAGATTATAATCATGCTTTTTGAATGTTTTTTTACATTGCATATACTAAAGGATAACGATAGCCAGAATGCTGTTTACCACTTTCGAATGGCGTCGGAACACAACTCCGTGCAGTAGTTACTTCCCTTAAATTCGAAGTACAAGTGCACCGGCTTTATCTCACAATTTCACGATTATTTGAGTTACTTATCTTTGGGTTTAGGTCTTTGGTAAATGTTTAGCGAGGTAAATAATATAATGAAATAATTTTATTAATTAAATCATAGAAAATGTATTTAATTGGCAACGGCTGTCAAAGTTTAAACTCAAGTTTAAATTCAGATATTTTTCTCTGACTCTTAAATAAACATAATTAGATAGAATTCTTTGAAACATGAGGCGAATCTAGGTTACATACTGGCCCGGCATTAAAAGCGCGTACTTTTATTAAATGATTTGTCTCTTAAAAGATACAGTTTATGATATGTTACTATTAGTTATACATGCACATTTATTCGTTAATATAAGTCTTAACATGACTCGCATCTTTCTTTCTATACAGAAAGCAAACTCCACACAGTGATCTCCCTTGCAAGCAAAAAAAAGATCATTGCCGTCACAAATGTCACGTGATGATGGTAAACTAACAAAAGGGTGTTTCCGTCTGTTGTCACAACAGCAAAAATATTTTTTTAAAATGATTTATTTTTTTTACCACGAGGCGATTTTTTATGTTTATTAAGGAAAACATACTTAGGGAAATGACACTCGCAGAAAAATAAATTTTGTTGGAAAAAAGAAAAATTCGCTAAATTCTGTTAATTTTACTTGTGGTGACACTGGTTATCTACAACTGTAAGGGGAGGGAACTACTGCGTGGAGTTTGTACAGAAAGAAGGAAACAAACTGTCAAAAAACAGTTGTATCAGACAGAGATTATACACAGCGACTGCTAATCTCTTCAAACACACAAAAATAAATCTTTCACCATAATATATCTAATATTATTAAATGTGTAATATGTTATGTGATATATAACAATACGTAAAACACATCGGGAAGATAGATATTCCCAGCGCACGAAGTGACCGTGCTTATGTATGTATGCCACCTGGGGATAAATTATTCATTATACACCAAGGAAAGTATTGGTCTACTAAGTCGTTATACAAAACAGTAGAAAATTATAATGCCCAATTAATATATTTTTGTTCAGTGTCACGCAACAATAATACAACGAGTGGCGATACGAAAATAGTGAATATTAGAGGTAAAAGTGGAAATAAGTTACTTGTAAACCATATAGTACAGGAAAAGGCAATCTTTCAAAATATCAACACAATGTTTATTAATTCCATGCTATTTTCCAAAGTTCCGTTTTTCTTATATTATTATTATTATTATTATTATTTGTCTTGATGTGGGTATGTGTAAAGCATGAATAAGTAAAATCTTAATAAACGCAGGATTCGTGAAGGTGATTGAAAACTTAAGTATTTATTCTTTCATTAAAATCTAACTGCTGAGCAATACTGCAATTTTGTAGAACATTTTGGCTGAATGGCCTTGACCTATAATTCAGTGGTCCTGATTATGGTGCAACGAAGGTTAACTCTGAAACAACAAGATGTTCATTAAGTGTTTACATATTTTACCGAAGTGCTATATATAAAAAGTCAATAATTTATAAATTTGAATTATAAAATGAAAATACAAATTTAATGTTTTTCAAGATACGGATTTCATATTAAGGCCAAAAGCGTGGCTTCTATTTTATGAACATATATGAAAGGAAATTGGGTCTTACAGGGAAAGAAAGAAAAAATGATATTTGGACAATCCCGGTAATATGATTTTGATATTTGTGTTACGGAATAAGAAAACCATTTTTAGAGTTTTAACCTATTTATTCTACGTCGATTGTGAAACAAATTATACACATATATAGTTTTACTTCAGGTTGGTTTCTGGACGCCAAGGGGCGGTTTCAACACAACGTTGCCAAAATTTGACACAAGTACAAAACAAGACAGCAGAAACAGGACTCTGCGGATTACTACTATCATGGTTTGTTTGACATTTACAAGAGACAACGCAATATAATAGGAAATACTCGTAAAGTAAAATCGCAAATTCCAAAGGAGCTAAGAAAAGAAATACAGAAACACAAGACATGCGGGGATCCAGTCGTTTACCTAGGGGGTTGGGGGTCCGACAGGGGGTTTGTCTGGCCAACTATGAAAATTACCAAACGTTGGTTAGAGGCAATTATCAAAATTGCCCTTAGAGACCGGGAAGGGCGGTATTCTCTTTTTTCGTACCATTTTCTTTGATTTTTTATTATTTTCCAGGGCGGGGGGGTTCTCATCCTCTCGCTTCTTTTTCTTTTTGGATATAACGGGATTAATTCGCCATATTCCGAAAGGAGAAATAACGAGCACTGTGCCTTTGGGACTACATTGGGGTAGATAAGCTGAATAGGAAGAAGTACGTTCGATGTTTCGAACCGAGTATTTTTATTTCCCAATCCCAGTCTTTGAACTATCATTATTACACTGTTCTGTGCAAAAAATATCGCATGACACAAGCTTACCATGCCTACACTTGGCAATTTTATTAAGCAAAACCATACATTGAAGTGGAATGCGTATATAAAAAAACTGACATTTTTTCTATTTTTTATGTGTGGGTAGCTCAAAAATATTCTCCGTGAATGTTTTTCACTTGTGAGCAATTCATACTTTTTAACATGTTATGAAAATGGCTTACTTTGCTGTTTTATATAAGCTATCTTTTTTCTTCTTTTTTTTGACATTGATTTGTTATATGGGCGTTGACATATTTAATATCAGCATACTTTACTCATTGATCCAGGAGCAACCATTTGTCCAAGAGAAACGGTCACAAGATCCTAACGGTGCTCCAAAAGTAGATGGAAAACACCTAGAGGTATTCTTTTATTGAGTTTTACAATCCCACCAACAATATTTTATTTTAAGATTCTGTCTAGATGAGACAAACATAGTGCTACATCAGTATCGGTATGTGGAATGATAGACAAGCAAGTCACATTATACTGTCTATGACTCAAGAAGGATGCCACCAGTATTTTAAATTATGTGTATCTTTGTTTGTTTAGTTGGTTTAACGTCTCATCGACATTTGTTCAGTCCTTACGAGACGATATATACTTGAGACAGATATAGTGCTGCCACATTGCAGTATCACGTCGTAGACATGTGGCATGATACCACACCCAGTCAAATTACCCTGATACCGGGCCAGCAGTCCTGGAACTACCCTTATATGCTGAGCCCCAAGCAACGGAGCTATTCCAGTACCATTTTTTCGACTTTGGTATGTCGCGGCCGGGTATCGAGCCCACGATCTCCCAATGTCTGGGCGGACGCTCTAACCGCTTTGTGACCGGGACCGGTTAATGCAGAGGAGTATCGAACC
>CM037777.1:56763337-56813337 GCA_021229015.1 Solen grandis
ACTCTATCCTATATGAAGAAAACAGTATTTATAGGGTAATTCCATTGATATAAACATCAGCATATACGAGATGTGTGCATGAACATATGAAATAAACACATTCAAATATTGTCTTTTTGCCTATATGTGAACAAGTGGGTATAAAAGAGAAAATCATGTTATATAAACCAATGGTTTAACATCCGTGGATATCGTTTACTGAAATATATTTAAAGAATTTGATTAGCATAATATGAATAAAGGCTCTGGTGAGTATCGAACTATTTAAGCCATCCCGTTGATACTGATATATCCTATTATCACACACAAAAAACAGCGGCCTTCCCCGCCCCCTCCTCCCTTTTTTCGTCATTACGTTGTCCAAGTTTCTGTGAACTTTGCGGCAGATTAATTGAAAACGTCTGCAAATATATTTTACACGCGCAAAATTAAAGCGCAAAACCTCCAAAACATTAAGATATTTATTATATTTATAACAGATTCATTTGGAAACACGTAGAACACTTGGTATGAATCTACCATTACTGTAAGAAGTCATCCTAAATTTGTGGCCAATCCGAAGCTTTGAAAATGAAATTTATCAGCATTTTTTCACTGGAACATCTTTCTAATTTCTATTATACCAAGTACAAAACAGATCTTTTTGACAAATGCAAGTGTTTCACAAATTAGGGATGACTTCTAAGTCGGAGAAAATCTATTAAGACATTTCTCCAGACAATCGAAGCCTACGCTCGCTTCGGTCTTCTTAATATATGAAGAAACATCTTAATCGACTCTATCCTTTACTTAGGCTTCTTAAAGCTGAAGGAATTGAAAAAGAAAGACAAGACACAGATAGAAAGGCAAACTAATAATCCTTCGAAACATAGTGTGACTAAGAATTGTTCAGATATAAACACAGAACGGTTAAGTCGCAATATGAATGAATTCAGAATGTGCTTACTGACGTCCGCAACAAGAACACATGCTGAGCATGTTCAAAGAATGGAAACACACGTCTCAAGGGGGTTTAAGGCTGTCAAGAATGTATTAGAGATCAATGAAATGGTTTTCTATTTGAACACAAAATGTTTGAAGGAAAGAAACAGATCCATTTATTTATCACGGCTTTGTCTACTTTTGACAGAGTTAGTATGATGGATATTAGTCATACATTTTACATATTTCTTCCAAAACTTTCGATAAAAACTAGAAAGCAGCTTAGAGATAAACAGAATAAAATCGCCCACAAAACATGCCAAAATAAATAAGGAGCACCACTGGAAATATGAAGGAGCAGAACTGGCAATAAAAAGGAACACCCTTTGTAATAAATAAGATAACCACTGGGATAAAAAAAAAGGATCCTGCATAAAATATAGGGACCGCTGTGAATGAATATGACCCTGTTTTAAATAGTAAAAAATGTTTATATTTGGCTAAAGTAAAATCATATGTATAGGTAGTTGAAGTACAGTTATTTTATAGGTGGTAAAATATATATCAGTATTTCAACCAAATAATTTCCACGCAGATAAAATACCCGACTGTGTGTCTCTATTCGGTCAGGGTCTGCTATTCTACATCATGTTAGAAGGAGTTCAGTGCACACGACTGATAATTCTACCTTTCAAAATTTTTTAGTTATTGCCCTTTGTTATTTTCAGACTTTACCTTGGAATCAAGAAAATGAAGTAGTAATCTCGTTGTTAAGATACCAAAGCATGTCTGAAGAGTGTTGTAACCTTTAAGTCTGTCAAACAAAACGAAAATGAAAAATAAATACATAAAAATCATTAAAATAAGAAAATGGGGGAAACAAGACAAAAAGAACGAGAGTTATGTAAAACGCACAATCTACAGCCAAAATTGATTTTAAAAAGTCAGTGTGACAAAAGTACAAAATCCAGGGAATAAAATCGGCTTAACCGGGACAGAAGCTGCGTCTGATCAGTTAAGCAGAATAATAATGCCGGATCACGGAATGACGACACAGTCTGATGGGTATTGCAGTAATTGTTTGTCTGCAAATTACTTCAAAAGTAACACTGACATAGACACGAGGCTTGATTACACGACAATCTTGCAGTTATATGCATGTCAGTTTGCCCGGCGGGTATTATCTTGCATTAGACATGTTTATTTTAATCCTATATTTTAGAATATTATAAATATCTTATTAATGATACAAATTAATGATAAAGCAAAAATTGGTAAGAACGAATATCCATGTCTCAACTTTTATAACAACGTATATTTTTTCGCATATATTATCAAAGGTTTTTATATAATATACCATACATAATCTATCCGTTATTCTAATCACTTATAATATATTATATAAAAAGGTTATCCATATTAGTATATATGAGACATCATAAGTTTATAATTGCCGTGGTGTCTATTGATTGATAAAATTAAGAGAGGTAGCTGAAGAAATATATTTATGTTTACAAATAAAGAATGTAAACAGATGAAATAGTTTTATGTATAAAAATAAAGTACGTAAACAGAAGAAATATCTTATGTTAAAAATAAAGAACGAAAACATAAGAAAAAAAGAAAGAAAATGACTGTTTGTATGGAATGAATTCTGAATACTAAATACGAAAATACATACAAAATACGTGCTTAAGGTTTCGCAAAATCCATTACATTTCAATGTCAAACCAAATCTTGAAATCTATTTTGACAGCACAGAAAATGTTTCATGATCTGTACGTTATTTTGCTGAGGAAATACGAAAAATAAATAGTCAGTTATTTACATACACACCGTAATGTTTATAGGTTGTGCAAGTGGAATCTCTGAACGCCGTACAAGATTTTGCTTCAATGAAACATTAAGATAGAGAATAAAACATGCTTTACATTTGGTGTATAAATCAAATAATCGATACCATTTTCAAAAACGGAAACCGTAGAAGATGTTATGAGTTCTGCAGTTTTGACGATCCTATTTCAGACACGAGAAAACTGAAGGGAGGATACAGGGAGTAATTATGAAGAAGACTAATGTAGAAGGCAGGCAAATGTCGTGTAATATAAAAATCACGTGACGACATTGAGGGAGATTTTTATGAACATATTTTACTCAAAAGCTGCTATATATCATTGTGAAATTGCTTTGCATATTTGCAGGGTGATGAAAAAGAAAAAAATCAATATAGCATTTTTTACTTAAATAAATAATTTGGTAAAAGTATTATAAAACAAGAAATATCTTTAAAAAAGATACTCGGCCGTGGTAACCAGCTTGATGATTAGTACATGTATCTGAATGGTTTAACATGTAATAGATTTTGTTGTTGGTTTAATAGTTGTGTAATTCCTTTGTCAGTGCAGCTCTTTGAAATACCAAGGATCCAAATAGTTTTAACAATTTTGGTAGACACTTACAGCCTTAAAACACCTGCGCATTAGACTTCGTTTCGCGGGCTACAAAACGAAACCGGATATTACGTTTTTGTTGATCTGATAGGGTCGAACAATCATTTCTGAAATCTATGTGTTTCCTATTTTTTTTATTTTTTTTTAGCGTTCTACTCTTTCAGTTAACCTTAAAAAGGTGCAGTGTCTTACTATTCGGAACAAATCGTTCGCAGGGGAAGAAAACTTCAACTTTTAAAACAAACAGAGATCTAAAGAACTCGTTTCCGCAACTCCTTTCTTTTCTTTTGGCTAATTTTACAATGACTAATGGGAATTAAGCAAAGTATATAATAACCAATGAAAAGCCTAATTTTATTCCGCTTCATTATTGTTTATTTCACAGGAAGTCAGGGTGAAAATAAACGGCCTAACGGCCGAAAAAAAAGAGATAAAACGTAAACCTTAGCTTAATCAGAAACTTAATTGTTGCCTATTATTAGTGCTTACGGTACATCCAGCCTAAACGCCATACTCTCATATCTGATCACTAAATGGTACTATTTCTATGACTTTAAGTCATTTTTAAGACATCTTGAACCAAAAAAGTTTCGCCGAGTTTTTTCTCTCAAGTTTTGTTAGTCCATGAAACCTATTTCATTCAAATATGGAAAAAAATAATAATTTGAATTTTGAGAAAAATGCCACTTCATATGATTATGTTTAGAAAAAAAATCAAAACTTCACCGTAGAAAACATTCTTTTAGTTTTCATGGGAGATAACAAAAGAAAAAAGAATTGTCATGGCTGTGAGATAATAATAATAATAGTAATAATAAAAAATAAGCCACTTTTTTTTGTAGGTTAGCATTATAAAGCTTATATTGTCAAATTTAACGTGTATGTTTTTGATAGAATTGATGGCTATTAGGAAGGGAAGACCTTAACCGTTTCCCTCATATACACTAATTTTGACGCACTCAATAGGTACCACATAAAGCCTGATCTACAGAAAACCACAGTTAAACCTTACCAAATTTAATTATAAAGTCCTCATTTCCAGACCACTGAGGAGCAGCGAACAGCATAAAACCTGATCAGCCTGCGAGTTACTCGCAGGCTGATCTGGTTTTATGCTGTTCGCATAGGTCTTTTCATGGTGTCCTCTATGAGGGAAAGGGTTAATAAACGGTGAGAAGTATTATAATAAATCAGACTATAAAAATCCTGAAGCAGAACTTCAAATATATAAAACATATTATCATGGACCATACAAATAAGAAAGAGAAAAACACAGGATACGAGAATTGGCTTGTGGAATAGATCAGTAATATAATACGGGGATACGTCTTTTCGCTGACATCTAATCTGTTTTGTATACACCAGAAAATAAAATAAGGCGACTAAAAATCTCCCAGAAACACCGATTGTCACGAAACGAATTACAGTCCAGAAAAAGTGCCGACAGGATCTAATATTATAATACAACGAATGTAGGTCTTCGATTAAGGCAAAACACATAATGTTATATTGATTGTGAATATTAAATTGATCTTATTCAATGTTTAATTGTATACCACAGAAATTGATTTGGTTTAATTTGTATGTTTCGTGTGGTTAGACAACATGCTTTAATAATTATTTTTCGGAAAAAAGAAAAGTTTCTCATGTATTTACCTTTTCCTCCACATTTTTTATTCATTAAAAAAACCAAAAACAAAACAAAAAAAAACCCCGTAAAAACCCGTAAAGCGGATGGAATATATATAATATTGATATAATTAAATGGTAGTTCATCTAATTTTGTTATCGTATCGTATCCAACATAATGAAACTGTTTCTTTGTTTTGTATTTCCCCTTCATTGAATTATTTCCATTTTGTTAGTTTCACGTTTTCAATTAGATACTTTTTGTAATCGTTTAAAAATTTTTAAGCGCAATGTTTGTCTTAATTCAATTAGTAAACAAAGTTTACAATTATTCTAAGAGGAATGGCGAACTAATTAAATGCATTGGTGAATTCTTGAGAGGAAGAAATAAATGAGATAAAGGGTGGATATTTTACGAAAGGAATAAGATAAAAGCAAAAATTCTCAGAGATTATAGAAGATGGGATATTTTCAGTCGTTATAAGCATCAAAGGTTTATGCTTTTGACATATTCTAGAATTAAATTGTTATTTTGAATGCCTTGAGATCTTGACCCCTTAACCATTCATGTTTTGTTTATTTAAAGGAATCCTAACTTGCCAGACCTTTAAATATATAAAAATGTGTATTTTTCTTTGCTGTGCAGACTGCGTAATATTTGAGCTACAATAGTATATGATTGACCAGAGGAGACCCTGATCAGACAACTCCTGGAAGGAGCTGTCTGATTTAGGTCACTTCAAAACGAGTCTATCTGAGGCAAACTTCAAAACGAATAAATTAAGAGGATTGTGTGCAAATTTAATGAAATTGGGATTTGATTAAGATAATATTTGTTTATTTAAGGTAATCCATCCATCATTAAATGCGGTTCTTCAAGTGACCGTGGATATTTCAAAATAATTTAATTCCAAGCCATTAGAAGCTTGCAACAGCACTGAAGTCTTTTCAAGCACTTGATGGACCATGATTATAATTTAATGATGGATGAAGTTCCTTAAATGTATATCATTTCACGAGTGGTGTAAAAATAAGGTGTACGAGTCTTTATTACCACGACTTAAGTAACATAAAACAATTTTCTAATAGTAAAATTAATAGTAAAATAAGCCCGCTCTTTATTAATTTTCTCATATCTGCAAGCTCAAAAAGGAAGTATAACGTCGTTATTCTAAATTTTACATCATTCTCATAAATTCGACAACAAAAACAAGAGTTTCATCTAGAGAGAGAGAGAGAGAGCTCATTATGAAAACCCCGCTAAAATCTTATAAGGGGTCACGCAGACCGGGGTTTAGCGATTGACAGAGAACTTTGTTTCGTCATGAAAAAGATAATATTTGTCTTTTATTGTATACGGTGCAAGTTTTCTAAATATTCAATAAACATGATACTTTTATTCAAGTTTCATTTTTATTCCGTTGCATGATATCTATCCCGGAGGAAAGACAATTTTAAAGCTATTTCGCAAGTGACGCCACGGTTCAGTGGATGCTTACATGACGGTGAAACCGAAGGTTGTGGGTTCGAATTCCGTTTGGGGCCAGAATCTTTCTTTACCTTCCCAAGAGGAAATAACTGGTCCAATAAGGGAAACATATGCGACAATTCTACAGATTAGGAATATATGGAAGTATCATATGATGGGGCCAGACATTCGATGATAAGGGTGTAAACAGCAAAAGTCACTTAAGCCTTTTTTTGGCGCAGATACACTTTTAATCAATAACACATTGAATATGAGTTTATGATAAGTATTAACACATCTTTACAAACAAAAGGATTAATATCTCTTGAATGTTTAATAAGGAAGCTGAATTTAAATTCATTTAATTCTCGATCCTCAAATTCTTGAACGACCTTTTGTTTAGATGCAAGCATCCATTAACTTGGAGTTATAGGCTCTTTTGATCAAAATCTATAAAGGCCTGCCTGACCATGATCACAATTCATTGATTTTTATTGAAAATCAAGCCTAGGCAAGTGCTGGATATATGGCCATTTTTTTTTCGAAACACACAGAAATCGCATTGAAAAGGTACGTTTCTTTTTAGCCAAGTGTGTATCAGTCTGGAATAGGTACATGCACTGTGTTGGAAAAGTCGTAGAGAAAGTCCACCCCATGCGGGTTCGAAATTCGTGGCCAATTAACGCTATCACAGGGCTAAGTCTCCCACATTTTCCCACATAATTGTTTCTCAAACCTGTGACAGGGTACAGTAAGTTCCAGTATTATTCAGCAACTCTCGCTTGCACTAGAGCAACATAATTTGTAAATTTGGGTCCAAATTTCATGTGTAAGTTATATTTTGATCAATGCAGGTTTATGCATTATGCTGCTACATATTCTGTTTTTGCATCCGCCCCATCTTGTTCTCCTATGTGTTTCATTTATTATTATTATTATTACTTCAATTATTAGGAGAACCGAATGTGTGAGCGCAAAAAATAAATAGGTACATGTTTAATATCAACGAGGTTTATGCATACTCTAACAGATATTGGACGGTCCGTGTGGCCAAGTGGTTATAGCGTCCATCCCGGAATCGGGAGGTCGTGGGTTAAATCCCCGGCTGCGACATACAAAGTCGTAAAAACGGTACTGATATAGCTCCCTTGCTAGGCGCTCAGCATATAAGGGTGGTTTCATGACTGGTTGACGCGGTGTCAGGATGTGACTGGATGTGGTATCATGCCATATGTCTAAGGTGTGATACTGCAGTGTGGTAGCACTATATCTGTCTCAAGTAGAAATTGTCTCCAAATGACTAAAATACTGTCGGTAGGACGTTAACCCCAATTATCACACATTAACAAACATACAGAAATTTGCCCTATACGGCCAGTTTAGGTGGTTGTTGTGTCATTGGCATTTCTATAACATCACCTTCAATAAGTAGCGGATAACGTCCTTATCTTTTCCTAATTTGTTGTAAAAATGGGAGAAAACAAGCTATGTGCTGTTTGAAAAGACTTTATTCAATTCCGTAGCTAATGCGTTTGTTTACCTGGTTTGGCACTGTCTTGCAATACATTGACCTCTTAGAATTGATGCCTTCTATTAATCTGTCTAGACGTTACACAATCTGTTTGTATGTTTACCATTGTCCAGGTGGTATACATATTTACATAGGATTTGTATAAAGTTGATTAGTTGTGTTTTCCGTCCGGAATCTATGTCTGGGTTAGATTTAGGACTGCGGGACCGTCTTGGAAATGTCTCTTGTGATAAAGTCTTGGTAGAAGCACATTTGTGGCTTATTTATCAATTGTCTTTTTTTTCAAATGACACACGAGAACTGGGTCTGACCTTTGTGAAGCCACCAGCTTTCAAATAACTTCTCACAGTAATAACAATTAAGCTTAAGTCTTATCAACAAAAAGAAAAGCCACTTTTTGAAAAGATACTCGACGTTGATGGGGACGCATGTAGAATGGTTATGTAATGTACAAATTATTATCTGTGAAGCAATGTTGAAAAATCAGCACAAGCCTAAATAAAGGCGCCCCCTCTACCGCAAATGGCGGAATAGACATTATTGTAATGAAGCAGACTATAACCATATTTCCGTTTTATGGCGATAATGAAATAGACTATAATACTGTAGGTATCTATAACGGTCTGCGGAAGTGTTTGACGCAAGTGTAATTGGACTTGAAAACTGTGTGTGTAAATCTGAGATACAGACTGTTGCTATGTAACGGTACTGGACTTAAATACGATCACATGGTACATCTAATGGCTAAGCATGCCCCCGAATATATTTTTAGAGATTTTTCTTGTTTAAAATTTTCGTAAATATGACGCATATATTTCAAAAAGATGTCGTCTCAACAAACAATGGCGTGGGCTGAAACGAGTTCATTTTTTTCCCCGGGTACCCATCAAGCCATTAATCGCGATTACCCGGATACTCGGATACTCATGAAGAAGTAGTTAATTGCATAAAAATGTTACCATACATTTAATACAATTCAGTGAGTGCTTAAAGATACAGACATAAATTATGTCTATCCTAATGAACGCACGAAAAGATATTTTCTTGTCAGAGTGCAGAATTGTGTTAAAGGACATCGTTGGATACACCACGGCTGCTGATAACGCTAACTCTCCAACAGAACGGAGTGTAACAAAAATGACCTTTGGTGTCTGACGATGGTTAAAGGATATGACGAATTGGCTACTGTTACATATTACACCTAATCTAGTCACTGTAGAAGGAAATCCCTATTCTAAGAATAACTTGTTTACTAGTTTTGTTCTGGAATGATCTATTAGGCAATCCCTGTTCTAAAAATAACTTGTTTACTGGTATATTTGTTTACTGGAACTTTCTTTCTTTCTATGGAAAATTCTAGAAGACTTATGTAACCTGTTTACACTTTAGAACATTCTTTTTTGAAGAATAATATGGTTGTTTCTAGAATTATTTGCTCAAGTATATATAATGAAGGGGGTTTTAGGGTCTTGTATACTTGCTGAGGTAGACTTGTTTTAGAAGACTTGTTTTTGGCAGCAATTCATCATGTGTGGGTCATTCAACAGTGTGGAATTAATTTCGGACTTACATTTGGATAAAGGACATATCTATTGGATTGCTCAGGTTAAATTTAATTTTTATCAATCAGACAAGGGCCAAACTAATTTGTAATTATAATTTTAAGACACTGTTTGTTGTGATATTCATATTGATATTTGTCACTTGTTAATAATTAAAATATATTTTGTTAACTAGTTTGTTGCTGGCTTTTTGTTGCGCCATTTCATCAAATTGGTCGTAACACTACTGACGTGTATATATGTTATAAAGAAAAAAAGTACATAGGTAGCATTATAGAAAAGTCCGACATCAGGTAACGGGTAATAAGTTTGTACCCGGGTACCGGCAAGTTTCTACCCGACCCACGGGTAACCCGGTACTACAATGGTATGTAATACTTTTTCAAAATAATGTCTACCAATAAAATCGTTATAATATTCGATTAGCGTTTTCTTACGTAATAATCCTTAAGTAGGTTAAAACGGTGATTAGACAGCTACGCTGAAAAAAGGGATATTCTAGACACTTGCTGTCTTTCTTTTATCCCATGAAGAGGACTAATATTGGATTAACATTGAACAAATTAACATTGCATTTAGATTGGACAGAGTCGTAGCGGATTTACATAGGACAGTTGTATTTACATGGACAGCAAGTTTTATTCAGGACAAAAGTTTACATTGGACAGATAAGTAATTGATTAACATTGGACAGACTAATATTGGATTAACATTGAACAAATTAACATTTCATTTAGATTGGACAGTAGTGGATTTACATAGGACAGACTAACATTGGATTTACATTGGACATACTAACATTGGATTTACATTGACTTATAACATTGGATTTACATTGGACATACAAACATTGGATTTACATAGAACAGACTAACATTGGCTTTACATTGGATATACTAACATTTGGATTTACTTCGGACATACTGACATTTGATTTACATTCACTGTATTAACATGGCATTTACATTGACTATATTAACATTGGATTTACATTGGACAAACTAACATTGGTTTACATTAGACACACTAACATTGGATTTAAAATGGACATGCTTACATTGGATTTACAATGGACAAACTAACATTGTATTTACAATGGACAGACTAACATTGGATTTATATTGGACATATTTACATTGGATTTACAATGGACAGACTAACATTGGCTTTACAATGGACAGACTAACATTGGATTTACAATGGACAGACTAACACTGGATTTACAATGGACAGGCTATCATTGGATTTACATTGGACATACAAACATTGAATTTACAATGTACAGACTAACATTGGATTTACAATGGACAGACTAACATTGAATTTACAATGGACAGACTAACATTGGATTTACCAGGGACAGACTAACATTGGATTTACAATGGACATACTTATGATAAGGAACGCTTTACACGTACTTTTTTCAGATGTTAATGTTGCCTTAAACTTCTTTCTGGAAAAACCTGGAACTCTTACATTATTCGTTATCTAAAATGCCTTAACTTGAAGCCGGAAAGAACATAAATGATTCTTGCCCCCTACTCCGCTCGACGGAACCTTGGTTGGACCAGTACTTTGCCCCTTTGGAAGTTCATGAAGTTCACCGTTGCCCCCAACGTGGTTCTACCCTATAACTTTCAGATTCACAGTCGGGTATGTTGCTTCTCTACCACGGTGCCCTTTAAATAACCTTTTCTTGACACATCCTGCTTTCCATACACTTTACGGTTTTAATTACAAAAAGTAACTTAAACTGTTTTTGTCTTTGAACTTGACATGAATTAAAAGTAGTGTTTATTGGGACTTGCACTAAGGTTGGTCGAATTCAATTAATTACTCATGACAGATATACGGCCACGTTCTTCAATATAAGTTTTGAGAAAACAAGGATAGAATAAGTTGAAAACACTTTTCTGATTTCTTAAAAACCAAATAATGTGTCGTAAATTAACATAAGTACGCGGTGAATAAAGAAAACAAAGTTTGTATAATTGTGTTATTTCCTTGAACTCAGACAATTATCGTGTTTCACTTCCTTTCCCTCGTATTCAGCTGATGGGTCTGGTTGCCAGGGGACACGGTGCGCAGAAGATGTATATTTCTAAACGTTGTACTTCATACTGTCATTTAGACAATACTTGCTAATTCAGAGTGAAAAGACAGACAGCAACCTATTTAGATTGCGTTAGTACCAAACTTAATTTTTGTGGGACACTAATTTCGTGGTGGGTTTTATTCACGAATATTAATCCCAACGAAAATGTGTCTCTTGTGTTCGTTTTCTAGAACATAGATCCACGGATAAATGTACCCACGGAATTCCCTTAGTTACATAATCAACGAAATTTAATCAAAAAATATGTTATGTATTTCCTTCAAATGCTTAAAAAAGACTTCAGTTCATTTGCAAGCATCCATTGACTTAGAGTTAAATGCTTTTTTTACGCAATGTCTATAAAGGCTTGATCACTTGATCCCATGATCACTTGATGAACCATGATCACAATTTAATGGTGGATGGATTACCTTAAAACATAATTTATTGAAAGATGATTTTGAATATTTTACATGGTTATAAATGCCTGTTGGGTGTATGTGTTAACATGGTTATAAATGCCTGTTGGGTGTATGTGTTAACATGGTTATAAATGCCTGTTGGGTGTATGTGTTAACACTCTAAAAGGGTTTATAGTTTTTCATTACCTTAGATTATACCTGTAATTATAATATTTAAGAATTATAAATAAACTTTAAATGCATATATTGTTTTGGCTATGAAATTTAATAAAGTGAAATCTTACAAAAATGTCTTACAAAATCTTACAAAGAAAATCTATAAAGCTGAAATATAACAAATCTCATATAGTGATATAAATATACTAAAAACAACAACAACAACTCGTAAACGGAAATTATTTTAGAAAAGAATGAATGTATTTAAACTTTATTTTTTACAATAAGATGTGTACGTCTGAAAAAGGTGATTGTATACGAATTAGTGCAGTATTTCTAAGAACACGCCCTCAAGTAAAAAAAAAATAAAAATAAATAAATAAAATTAATTAAGCTCCAAATTTCTATTTTAAAGCAAGTGACATCGTAGTATACCAACCCGTCGATAAGCAAATACGTGAGAAATAGAACAGTCTACCTCCAGGTCCTACCTCTAATCATTTTAATTCTACAAATGATATTGTGAATATTGTTTATGTTTTACTTACTAACAAACCAATTGAAATATGTTTTGATTAGAAGTAGTACTCAAATGTTTAAAAAAATCCACGAATTACGTGTTATCCGTAAGTTTAAACCCCTTTTAAGGGCGACCAAAACAATCGCTCTTTTTGTCCTCACCACAAGCATACAGTCTATCAACAGTGAGAATGGCTCAGTGGTAAGGAATGGCCAACTTTTAAATCCACATTGTCTCAATCCTTTTGACTTCATAATTGGTATATATTATATACATGTCTTTTGAACGATGTCAGCCATTTTGATTGAATAGGAAATTTAATGACCCTGTTAGCTAACTTAATTTCAAAATCGTCTGACTGCATAATAACTTGCTTATCTCGGATTTTTGTTAAAAAAGATTCAAAGATTGTAATAATTTCTCAAAGCATGTTCTTTCCGTACATAAACTATTCTATTTTCCCCCTTTTTAACTCGACGTTTGCAAAATCACCCGACAAATGATTGGGCAATAAAGGAGATTAAATTGAAGTTTCTTGAAATGTTTCTCAAACTTATCATTTACAACGTTTGGGGGCCGTCAACGTCATCTCACGAGAACGGAAAGCATTTTACACTCCTGGCAATTCTTCTTAACTTGAAAGATATCTAAAACCATATATTCCAGTCCTTTGAGCCCATTATTTCGTAACAAATTGATTAAAGAAAGACAAAAATAATCAATGCGGGGCTCTTTCTTATGAAGTTATTACACATAAATCAGAAAATAATAATCAGGCACAGAACATGAGAGCTTGAATACACGGGTTACAAATAGTTTTGTGAGTAGTTCCTACAATTTTAAATGATGAATGACAATGACCCCGAGGTTAACTACTTAAGAAATTGTTTCGTATCGGTGAGGGAAATCTAACTATCTCATTTATCACAGCTGGTTATGAAATAACAACTTATCATTTCGAGGTAAATATGGTAAAAGGACGTCCGTACAAAGCGTGAAGCAATAAGAGATTTTTTTTTCTTTTTTCCTTAGATTTCTGATATTTGACATTTTCAGGAAATATGAAGAAAGTTTGAAGGGTGCTTGAAGGGAACATTAAAAGCACAACTCCTCAGAAAACCGAAATGACTATGTTAATTAAACATGTTATGTTAATTTTTTTTTTTTTGGACTGGAAAAAGGAATACGAAAAAAAAAAAAAAAAAAAAAAAAAAATAGGTGAAGCTAAATGATAAATGAATTTTGATAAAATATATTTTGTTTATTCTTTTCTTTTGATATGATTAATACTGGTTTTATTTGATATACCGATTCACTTGGTGTTATTTTAAGGGGTGCATTTATATCTTTTCCATAGTACTATTTGTAAAATATAAAATAATCTACAAATCGATATTGACAAAACCATAATTTTTCAGGGTTGAAATTCATCTGATATCATTTGAAAATGGAAAATGTTTTAAGTTGTAAAAACGCCCATAATGGAAGTATCAGCTTTCAATACGGTCTGCTCTAAATGTGCGGCTCTTAAAAGTCCCAGTTGACCATCGGTAAACATCATTTCAATATCATTTACCAGCTCTATTAATAATGCAGTTAAAATGGCTCTCTAGGAAGCGATGCAAGATAAAACAATTTGCAGCAGGATTTTGTTTGGAGGAACGTGCGCAAATAGACATTTATGAGAAATATCAACAGACACACATCCGGTCCGGCTTCATTTGTCTCATCTGCAATTATATGATTTTCAGCCATTAAGGACATGGCACGAACCTGGGGTAATTACCATGAGTTTCATTCTCCATCATGCATCAAATAATCAATAGTCGTTTTTATGATTCATTTAAAATTCTCTTAAGTTACTCATTGATGTTTGTTTCTTTTGACTAAGACTTTTTAGGGAAAATTATTTTAATTGAACAAATGCTGCAATACAAAAAGTGCGTTTGATTTTAATATTCATCAGTTTTCCATTTATCATAGTAAAACTATCTTCAATAAGAATATTTTAAAACAGACTCGACCTGTAACTCTGCACTGCTGAACATATCTAGCACGTTTCTCTTTTATTTATAAAAACTTAGTACGCATAAAAAGTATGTCATATATGTGTGTATGTATACATTTTTTTTATTCTTTTGCATTCTGCGCAGAAAGGATAATGTGGCCAGCTTTGGTACATGTATCCCGAGATATCCAATTGAGGCAGATCTTAGTCAATGTCATGTTAAAAAGTCCCTTAATGACAAATTACTATCGGTAAAACGAAACTCCTGAAATAAAGATTGTACGCTGTTTGTTAATTGAGTTTAACGTCCCGTCGACAGTCATTGGAGACTGTCTACTTGAGACAGATAGAGTGCCGCGACACTGCAGTTACACGTCGTATACATGTGGCACCATACTATATCCAGACAGATTTTCCCGACACCGGGCGAACCAGTCATGGAACTATCCGTATATGCTCAGCGCCAAGCAGGGGGGCTATACCAGTAACTCTATACCAGTACCTCAACGAAACTCTGAACGTCGCAGTCACTGATCGAACCCACGACCTCCCGATTCCGAGGAGGAGGCTCTGAACACTCGCTTACCGGGACCAATAAACTAGAAATAAGCAAGCAAATACAAACAAACAATATGCTTCATTGCGTAGTGGATTCAGCATTTGAGTGATTCAATTAATTACACAAGTTTTTAGGAATTAACTTTAGCCATTATATTTGCCTAGTTTTTGGAACGAAGAATAAAACAAGTGGTTGTGTTTAGAAACTGATTCAATGAATATCTAAGCATCACGAAATTTCTGCCCATTCCGCTTATATTGGAGACTCATTGATTTTATCAAGCGTGCTAAGATTGCATCTAGCCAATGAGAGAAGGAAACAAAATAATAATTGATAACAGTTAGGATATGTCAACAATTCACAAAAAGCTTTAAATTGTTTATGGTTCATTTTCAGCCTGTTTCAGAAGGAAAACAAAGAGAGAGAACAAGAGGGCCATGATGGCCCTGAATCGCTCACCTAATTATAAATGAGCAACATATGTTGGATTTTTCTTATTGACCTACTTTTTGACCCCACATGACCCCCTTTCGAGCTTGTCCAAGATTTTATGGAAACAGACATTCCGACCAAGTTTCATGAAGATATGGCCAAAAATGTGGCCTCAAGAGTGAATGAACTATTTTTTGACCCCACATGACCCAAATTCGAACTTATCCAAGATTTTATGGAGAGAAACATTCTGACCAAGTTTCATGACGATTGGGCCAAAAATGTGGCCTCTAAAGTGTTAACAAGGTTTTTATAAGATTTGACCTCGTGATCTACTTTTTGACCCCACATGACCCAATTTCGAACTTGTCTAAGATTTTATAGAGACAAACATTCTGACTCAGATTCATGCAGATTGGCCTAAAAATATGGCCTCTAGAGTGTTAACAAGCCAAATTGTTGACGACGCACGACGCACGTCGCACGATGAACGCCGGACGAAGGGCGATCACAAAAGCTCATCTTGAGCACGTTGTGCTCAGGTGAGTTAAAAAAAGCTAACAGTAACGGCAGAAGAAGTCATGGCTTATTTCTGATTGCCACATATCAAACTTATTTTTATGATACTGTTGTAGGGGCAAATTGATATTTCAAGAATTAGTTCTCCTGGTGTCATGATCATGTTACTGGGTGTGGTTTCAAACCACATCGGTTTTTGGTTTGATGCTTTGTTAGACCATATGTGTAACAAATTACATTTGTAACACCTGTGTATATGTGTTACATATGCGCAACGCAAATTGAACTCATATGTAACGTGCTTTGAGACAAATGTGATCGAAGCCGATTTTTGATGTGATGTACACTCCTATCACAAGTCAATTTTCTTATTAAAAGGTGAACAAAAAAGTACAAGTTTTCAACTAAAACATTTGTAACGCGTTTTTAGTAATTGATGTTATAACAAATTCATCATATGGGAATGAAAGTAAAATGATCGTATGCCACTTATAATCCCCTTTTTACTAGTTACAAGTGTGATTTGTCACGAATTCTTCATTCAAGAAACACTATATTTGTCCAACCACCAAATGACTGCAATACTGTCGGTTAGACTTTCAAAACACCAAAATACATTTTTTTTCAGAAAAGTAAAAACAAATGATGGTTCAATGACATTATATCAGGTAATCCGACAGAGGAAATAAATTTCCACGAAAAGTTGATTGCTGCCTAATGCTATACTGTTTTTATGCCGCTGATGCACGAACAGAACGACTTTATCATTAACATGAATTGAATCATGCTATGAACGTCGGCGCCAAATTATATTAACGCAAAATATTACTGCACATAAAATATATCAAGAAAATAGTGAGTCAATAAATTTAAAGAAGCATTTTCAAGATCACAACTAAACTTCAACGTAAATGGATGTTTTTCTTCAGGAAAATGCATTCAACTAAAAGCTTAGTGTGAATAGATTCCCTCGAGTGAATATTTCGCGGACAAGTTTCCAAACGAAAACAAAGATAGATAGCGGCTTGACAGTTACTTCAAATGGTTTATGACACCAGTTCGGCTGTCGTATACTGCTTTAAATATGCATTAAGTTTATAGAAGTCAAGATAAAAACACGGACTTATTTTCTCGGTTCTGAATATTTTTGAACATCTGTGTGAAGACACCATCATAGGTTTCATTTTTTTTTAAATGATGGCGTCTTCATACATATAATTAATTATTTTTTGTAAAATCTGGAACAAGTTTGATGCTATACTTGTAGCTTTAGCGAAGCAGACGACATTCCTTTTATTATAGTCTAAGAAGAGAAGAATGTGCCTGTTGTTATATATAGGTGAAAGTGGCTATAAGCTTTTTTCTGATGTTATGTGCAAATGTTTAAGGTAATCCATCCATTTTTAAATAATAATCACTATCCTTCAAATGCTAAAACAGACTCTGTGCAGATGCAAGCATCCATTGACTTGGAGTTGTAGGCTTTTCTGCTCAAAGTCCATAAATGCATGCATTTTCTATAAAATTCCAAAGATCACTTGATGGATCATGATCACAATTTATAATGGATGGTACACCTTAATGCAGATCGGCTGTTTTAATTTCATTGAAGAATGGACTAAAGTTATCTCCTCAGAAGGGTTTCGAGTCTCCAACACAGTGCTGTGATTGCATACAGCTAATCTTTTCTGTGTTTCATGTCACAACAGAGGCACGTCAAACGAGCGATTTTGTAAGTGTGGCCTTGAATTATCCGCACTTGTACAGTTCGTCTGATGCATCGTACCTGGTTGCAGAGACTGAGTTTCCTCATGAAATTCTAGCTTGGACTCTAAAATATGTCTGAAACGGAAGTTAGAAAAGTGTGTTTATACACAATCACGGTGTATTTTTACAAAAAACAATATTATCTCTAAATTTGGAGAAACGTTTTGTGCGTCATTATCGAACGGATGATTATCATTTTGTGAAATAAAAGACTGAAACCATATCTTAAAGCATAACCCTTGTGAATAGGTCTAGACGAACTTATAATTCAAAACAGGCTTTATCTCTCTGAACACGGAAATTACATTTAACTGAAGTCACTGGAAAAATAAATAAAGTGTTTCTCTTTCACTTTATCTCTCGAATACCATCTCACCCCTCTCTCGAAGGAAGGCAGAGGATTTCAGAATGTAGTCGGCTGATTATTTGCAACGCTCCATGCCCTGGGCCCATGATAATCAAAGCGCTGAGAGAACAGGGTTTTTTTACTATTCTGATGTCGCATTTCTTTTGTTTATCAAAGTAAATTTGACAAGCGAGAATCATATTTTCAGGCGATCCAATGAACCAATGTTATAAACCCGCTTTAACCTTACTTGAACAATAACGTTAAAAAAAGATAAACACATCATTTGTCTCAATGGATTGCTAACGATTAACATATCACCACTCTTACTATCCCCATTTCTCTTGCCTACAGCTTATAAGATTTGATCAGAACTCATTAAGTTTAAAATTTAATGATTAAGCATCCTCCTTTCAAGCAGAACTTGAAAACTTTCTGTGTAGAGATTATTAGATAAAAGGAGAATGTCATTGTGTATTGAAATAAATGTCATGCATGGCCAATTATATCATATAGCTTGATTATTTTGGTTCCCTGTAACAGAAAAGATAATAAATTATCGCAATGGACACGGTAAAAGAAATCCTTATTCACATCTTTATATTTTTAACTTCTTTGTAAGAAATGGTTATTGATATAAGCGAAATCAATGTAAATATCTATTCGACTGGGCATTTTACGTTGAGTAACCTTTTTCTTTGCGCATCTAGCTCCGCCCACCTTTCGTTCCCAACGGAAAGACCCAGTCGAATAGGCCCAATGATTTTTTTATCTTACCGAAGAGCAGTGGATTTACCATACTTTTTCTGTGTACATGTACTCGTGTCCTTAGCTGGACGTCACGATATGACTAAAATATAGCGACGATAAAGTCCAGAATAACGACAACTTCGAACTATGTTGGTTTGCGGTATTTTAGTCACAGAGGCTCGAAGTTGCATGGGGCGAATCAAATCTGTAAAGTATTACATTTGTTATTATCACCGGCCCAAGGCGGCCATGCTATACTATCGAGCAAGAAAGCTACATTTTACTCCCGCACCGCTGACGTAATAGAAAAGCAGGTTCCTTCTCAGTCGGTCGTAGCAAGATTAACAGATCAGATTACCGGGAACAAGCTCTGGGAAAACTGCTTTGAACTCCGGGAAATCTGGACTGTGTTAAAGGCTACCAGAAGTACATGTTGCTAGACTGGCAGTCGCATAATGCGTAAGTCCATGGCCTACTTATCAGCTTAAATTCTAATAGATTACAGTTAGTTTTTGTTCCACAAACACGATATTAACAAAGGAGCACATGCCATTGTTAGTGGCCAAACCTATTTTTATTCAAATAAAATGGTCAGGGAACTTCCCATTGGGCAGATTCGATTGAAGTACGTCACTTTGTTCCTTGCATTCCCTATTCCACCTTTTCATTGGGCAGATTCGATTAAAGTACGCCACTTTGTTCCGTGTATTCCCTATTCCACCTTTCAATTTTACGCCGCTTATAATTTTCCTATCGACAAGGGAGTAGCTTTATAGCCTCAAGTACATTTTTCAAGACAACTGCATAAATCTGTTCGAAACAAGACTACAGCTATGTGCATAAAAGGAAAATATCAAACTTATGTCTCTTATATCCATGCTTTAAGTGATTGTATATACAGCAGTTATAAAATTAGCTTCCTATTTCACATGAATGGGGAATCAGAATATTTTCAATTTCAAGTTTGACAAGTTTTAGTCTACCAAAAGTTCCTTCCATTGCATTTCTGAACTTTGAAGTATACAGTGAAAGCCGATTTAGGTTTAACCAAAGGGCTCGTAACGTTACCCAAAATCCTGACGAAAATCAAACTGTAAATAAGTTCATATTTACCATACTTTTTTTTGTTTCTTAGCTGGACATCAGGATGACTAAAATACCGAAGCGACGATAATTCCAGGATAACAACAACTTTGAGCTATGTTGGTTCACGGTATTTTAGTCACAGAGGCTCGAAGTCATATTCTCATAATTTCCATCAATGACACAACTTTACATGTCATAGCACATCTATACATAAATCCACATATATACCGCATTTGAAAGATACATTTATCAAATTTAGCTGCAAGGCCAGGGCCCTCTTTTTGTTGGATTTGGGACCGGTCGTATTAATTCCCTCCTCTAAATCATAAACAGTTTCCCCCAAGTCGGTGAAAAATTCCCCAATGAAACAAATTAATGCTTGACAATAAATTGTATCTTGGATAAAAGTCTTAGAAAGTTAGTGACGGTTGCAAAGAATTCCACCCTGTCAGGTAGTCCTATAAATGAGCTGCTCGGCGAGGCATACTATTTTTTGGTATTGGTTGTCACGCCTCCCTAGGGTATATCGCCAAACCGAAAGTAGGACGATATCACAAATTACGGGTACACAAATGTGGACTACCTATCAGCGCCTCGGTCCCAGTGAGAGTGGGTCCTGGAGGCTGTTAAATGCTTTTCTTATTATGTTAACTTCCATAACTAGCGGCAACAGATTATCAGCTATACACAGTCTGAAGAAGGACCCCGTTGTCCAGAGCAGGGATTCTATATATAGAATCCCTTTTCAGAGTAAAACACTAGAGTGAACTAAAGCATTATAACCTGACATCCTGCCATAAACAAATACCTACTGACAGGTAATGGGAGAGCCTATCAGCAGACCTGTATATCTACACTTCTGCTAACGTATGAAATTAAGGTCATGACACGAAACGCATGCAATGAATGAATGAAATTATGAATGATGGCGTCTTTCCCTGCAATTTCAAGTGTAACCCCCAAATAAATTATTGTCATCGCCACGGATTGGTGTTTTGTGCTTGCACATCATCAAAACAGCTAATATTGCCGATAAAATGGCGGTCCGAGTTATTACGTGACTTTACGCTGGTCCCCGTCTCATCGTAAGAATTCTGATTGACACATAGTACTGAGCGGGCAAACATATTTTCAGTTGCTAGTCTTATATCCGGCAAGTAGCTAGGAACGACTATCATCCGAGATGCTCCTTCCCATGGCAAGGAACAATAACAACCTCTCCTTCAACTTCAGGTTAACACTCACTCAGCCCCTCACCGCGTGGGTTCGACTCCCGGCAGGGTCATTCGGATTTTCATGTATGGAAGCCTTCCAGCTGGCTTGCGGTAGGTCGGTGGTTCTACCTGGATGCTTCCGTGCATTCGGGGTCTTCCTCCACCTGTTATTAGCTGCACCTCGCTATTTGACTGAAATACTGTCGAAGCGACGGTAAACTCAAATAGTCAAGTCAAGTCAAGTCAGCTACAGGTACGTCAAAGTGTACAGTAACTTTCTGTTCACTTGGCTAACGGCGATTGTTAGCATATTTAGAATGTAACACTATATACAACTGGAATTTAATTCGCCCCATGTAACTTCGGGCCCCTGTGATTTGAGCCGGATCAGGTATATAAAGGCTTGTAAAGGCTTTACTAAGTGCAAACTAAAGTAGGGGATTAAAAAAATCGATCTCGTCTGTATAGACATAGTTATTTGAACTCCAAATATGTATAGACGCGACTTAGTCGTCACGACATAAAATATATAAGGAGTATTGACACATGCTGATAAAAAATATCCTGAAAACGATTAAGTCGATTTGTTGTGGAATCAGGTTTGAAGAGAGAAAGAAATAAAAGCAAAAACAGGAAAAAAATAATTTCGAGGAACTGTTATCAACGAATATTTTCGGTACTTTGATCAATGTATGTTTTGATGGTTGAGTTTTACGCCCAAGCTATGTAATTCTAATCATTCATAGATTGAGTATTTCAGTAACTGAAGGCAGATATTTAGATAATTCGTACCATTTACTACCTGATTAGAGAGGTCGTCTCGAAATCATGAGGTCATTGGAATGTCAGCATTATAGACTACCAAAACCATGGAAATAAACGGTAAACATACAACTATGGGGGTGTTCAAGGCACTTCCAAGGTACTTTTATTAACCTTTCAAAAGTGCATACATTTCACGGAAAGTGCACAGTATAAGAATCCACCATGAGTAATCATATAGGATAGGGATATCTCACCCGAGGGTCAGATATACCAGCTCTGCCGAGTCCCTGTCTGAAATTTCTGATTCCGAGGGTGAGATATCCCTATCCTTCATGAATTTACGAATGATGGATTTTTTTCTCCCATGAGCAATAATTACTTGCCGCCAGCCTCAATTTAATAAACATATCGAGCTTCCATTTTTTTTTGGCATTTTTTCTCGCCGCTTAACAAGTTAAAACAATAACATAATGAGAGAAATCTGGATTTTAAAGTACATACGCAAGTATTTACCTAAAATTTGATGTTGCTTAAAATAACTTAGTTAAAAATACCACTGTCCTTGACCGTGCGTAGTAATATCCCCGCGCAAATATATTGAGCATTATTTCACATTCGTAGTAAGGGATAACTAACTAGATAAATATATTATTTTTTCAAACATATACCTATTCACATGAATTACAACAATTTAGTTTTGTATCTTGATAAAATGCATAACTTACAGTCATCATTGTTTATTTACGTGACATAGAAGAAAGCTGATCACGTGACATGGAAGATAAAGTTTTCTTCCATGAGGGAAATCCCTATCTTCGTATGCTGAAAATTGGAGAAAATATTGTCTCGATTCTCGATATATTCCGTGCAGTTTAAAGGAATTATTCAGCGAAAGGTTGAGTATTTTAAAGTTGTAACAGGAGCAGGACATCGCTGTCCGCTGTAGCACAGTGGTAGGCGTTATGCACTACAATGCTGGATGATAGAGGTTCGATTCTCGTTACTTTTTTGTCATTACATTTTTAAGTACCTGATTAAACGCTAAGCTATGAATACCAGACTGCTTAAATACGCACGGTGAATATATCATACCACGTGAAAAATCGTATTATTTCTTTCTTTTTTTTCATTTCGAAAAAAAAAAAAAAAAAAGAAAGAAAGAAAGAAAAAGAATATCCTCTTAAATTGGATGATGGCTGAGGAAAGGTTTATAGGACTTGTTACATGGTAGCAGATAGTGTTGAATCATTATGTGTGCGATCACTCTTTAAAAGAATAAAAAAATCAGGAAAGTTCTGTTTCTTATATTCTTATATTGATCAGATTGTTGCTCCGGCGATAAATGCGGAAATGCAGCACAGAGAGAGAAATGAGTAACAGTAACTGCGAAGGGATGTTTAAACCTGCTTAACTTGAAAAAAAGATAAATACACTGTTTAAATTGAGTTATAATAATACTAATAATAATCATAATAATAAATTGTAAAAAGTAAGCAAAACTGCAATTACATCAAATTACAGCGGGAAATAGTGTTATGCTTCTATTATTATATTGTATATACTCTAACTTTCACTTATTTATTCCCGTAAACCGTACGGAATGTATCGAGAATCGAGCGAAGATAAATATATTCTGTACAGTGACCGTATATCCTTGTGGCAGGTTAAAAAAATCGGACAATATAGGATAAAGTTTAGTTAGACCGTAGTCTGCGAAAGCTTCTCTTGTCTGGAGAAATGTCTTGATAGATTCTATCCGGTTTACAAGTCACCCTCAACTTGTGGAAAAACTTTACGGAAACGTTAAAGGGCCTTCAATTAATGACATGTTTTGTGTTATGTCAAAAACTTTATATTCGCCTTCATCAGATACTTTAAAACTTGTCAATTTATATAGCTCGCAAACACTAAATATATATAGATAATGCGTCTATACTTTTCTCGATATGATTGATGTTTTTGTCAATGCGAATAGGTGATTTTTTTAATAAATCGAAAAGGGGCTAATTCGCCTTGACAAAAACATTCAAACATGTCGTGAAAATTAAAGTTGCAATATCTATAAAATTCTCATTATGCGAGCTAAATAAATTGACAAGTGTTAAAATATCTGATCAATGCGAATAAAAAAATGTCGACATAGCACAAAACATGTCATTAAATGAAGGCCCTTTATCGTTTCCGTAACACTTGGTTTTGTCAAAAAGATCGATCTATTTTGTACACGGCAAAAAAGAAAACAGAAAGATGTTCTATTGAACTAAATCATCGCTGATGAAATTTCAGAGCTTCTGGTTGTCCACAAATTAAGGATGGTTTCTAAAATTGATTGGTCCGATTTCAGGTTAATAGAATTGGTTGAGGCAGCAATCGTGATTAGTAAAATTACTAATGGTTTTCAAACTAATATGGCCAACATTAATTACCAATTTCTCTCTTATTCAATTTATTGAATTGTTTTCTTTCTTGAAAGAAGTAACTTTTGACGGATGCAACGAAGATTGTTTCTTTGAAATTAATTAATCAGATAGAAGATTCATTACTGTTAGGTCATTGAAATCAGAATAAATCGTACGGAAAGATTACTTTTTCAGTTCAAAAGAAAAAAAATAAATTGTTTTGTTTTATTTTTAATTACAAGATTAAGATTTTTGTGGAGATTTTCTTTGATTTCTCGATTTATTGAATGCAATCAGTGAAGGATCTTTACTAGGTCTCTGTAAATCAACATTTAAGAACAAAAACGTTGCAGAGAAATAAAGCTATGGACTCTTTGGGAAAGGGTAAGGTCACCGGTCGTCAAAGCGTGGTAAACTATTGTTGCGTTTAAAAAACGTTACACCGTTTCTCGTTTTGACGACGTTGCCCTACAATCGACAACACATTCACCATGCTCGGTAAATTGTTTTGAGCCTGTAGCGAACGTGGAGACCATTTTTACAGTATGACAGGGTGTTGACGTTAGAATAAAGCCATATTTAGTGACGTCACGTGTCATGAAATCCGCATCGGCTTATCAACTAGTCATTTAAATCAATCGTTCAGCTTTAAAATCACATGGTTTGGACAATTGTTCTCTTCATATATAAACAAGGGAAGGCCACTTTCGATACCAGTGAACTTTTCACGCTTTGATTCCAAACAAGAGCACATAATTTAGGAATCGACCATTTCAACAGGGGATCGGCAATGCGCGGTATAATTAACTGACTTAAATTTACCAATCATTGACATGGGAAAAATCTCAAAGGTATTGAATGACAATATGTTGAATTATACACCATCATGAAGATCAGGTGTTCGGGAAAATCTCGTTAATATACGAGGTTTTACGTGTCATTTCGAAGCGAAATAGTCTATATCTTTGCTTTTGACACAAGCCCATGCATCCCAATCCAATGAAATCACAAGAAAGGTCCAACTCCGATCCCACTCTGATCCAACTCCGATCCCACTCCGATCCAACTCCGATCAGTCTTTTCCCCGTCTTCGTGCCATAGTTTCACAAGCAATGATAATTTTTCGTTAGTTTGGCACGACCCCGTAACCGACGGCTTTTATTATACACAACAATTAACAAAAAAGATCAGTGAAGTGTCCATAGATATACCACGATCTTACAGGATACGACCCAGCACTCTTCATGAACTTTACCAACAGTTTCTGACTTTCTCTTTCTGTATGGACACTTTTTCGCCGATTTCGTGAAGGGTTTTATCCGCGATTTTTAATTTCCATAAATAACATTCGTTATATAAACCTAACGTTTTCTAGAAAATAAATCAACAAAGAAAGTTACCCACAAAATACCCCTAATAATGTATAAATCAGTTGCCAACTTCTATCCTTTGCGCCTAAATCGCCATATTTGTTTTACATGGAAAACATCGAATGTTATCGACCATTCGAAAAAAACCGTGGTTAGAAGATAGTAACCAAGTCAAGATGAAAGCACAGTTTAGTTATAAAAAGAAGCGTTTGTTGTCGATGTCAATGTTTGTTTATATGTCGGCAGGTCGTTTAAAAGATGAATCATTAACTTTTAATTTAAGCATCAGTATCGAAGGAAACTTAAACAATATAAATGTTAACCCATCACTAAATGTTAACCCATCACTGATCCATGCAATTTGATAGAAAATTTACCCCGTGGATGTAAGTTTGAGAATTTCCATTCTTTCTTATTTTTAAACAACTCGATTACTGGTATATACAATTGTATTTAAAATGGGGACTACCCAATGTCAGTCTTGGAACATATTCATTAAATTTTCTTACGAACAATGAAGAACCTCCTTTGGGAAATTGTTTGCTTCAAAAAATCCTTACAAGTTCAAATTCACATGCTCTATAGTGACACCAACTATTTTCGTCTACAATGCTACAAAACCAACATATAATTAAATAACCTTATCTGATAGTTGTTACATTACTTCGTCGTGTAATGTATTTTTTAACAGTTTCTCAGTTATCGGGCACCCTAATGCGTTAATCATTTCCGATTACAATGGAGAAGTAAGGCAGAACGTTGAACCGTTAATAAACCCAACAGTAATCTATAATAAACATACATCACTGGGCCAAATGACATTTTTGTCTTGATTTATTTTTTTTCCCCGAGGAAAATAATGGATGTATGTCACGGCTGTGGTACAGCTACTACTAGATAAAAAAATCCTATGACCATAAATCGCTCTTAGATTACATTTTATACCCTTATGACCATGTTTCAGTTCATCTAAATTTGCTTTTGTTAACCGTTTTAACATAAATACATTATTTTAGGAAAGGTTTTATTCAATACATGTAAAAGCACGTCTCCATTTTGAAATAAAAGACAAAAACAAAAAGACAAAAGACAAACAAAATCAGGTAATATATTATATTTTATATTGTTTATAATTCATGCATTATACGTGATGAAAATATTTATTTGAATGGATTCGTGTATTTTTTAAATATATGTACATGGTAAAATAGAAAGGTGTTCTACAGAAATTAATTGCTGATAATATGAATATCAGGAGCTTCTGATTGGTCAATATGATTATCAGGAGCTTCTGATTGGCCAATATGAATATCAGGAGCTTCTGATTGGCCACAAATTTAGGATGATTTGTATTAATACAGTAACACAAGTGTATTAAACTTTTATATTTTTTAGCTTGGTAAGGGATTGTTCCCCGACCCCTGGTGTACCACTGAGGGGGAGAAAATCGCATTAATCCATATAGATACTAGAATTAATAAAGACCTTATTGTATTTTTTTTAACAATAACTCTCTATCAAGCGAGGGTTACTTTTCATTTTTAATCGAATACCCACATGTCGACGTGCCCTCATAGTGATTGGAAATAAATAACAGTGGGTATTAAGGGGCAAGGGATAACCCCATTCCCATTTTCGATAACGAAATGTTTATTCACTGACTCGACATTGTTCTATGAAGCTGGCTAAGTTTTATAAATTTACCTAACTCAAAACAACTGTAATAAATCAAACATATTCTCTAGTTTAGGTATTAATCTAACAATATATGTATCCCTATTACAAATTCATTAATCATAACATTCTTTGTTATGCAACTAATTTGAGCCCTCATTTGTTTTAAGGTAGTCCATCAATCACCAATTATTTTCGTAAGCATATTTTTTTTTTATATTTTACACAAAGTGTTGTGATGTGTTTGTATAATGCAATGAATTTAATCAACTTTCTTCATGTTTTATTTTGCAAATACTTTATAAGACACTTTGTTGTACAACTTATTTACAATAAAGATCAAATTATTCGTTTGAAGTTTTAAGAAACGGTCCCCTTGGCCAAACGGTCGTTGAACTACAACTTTGTTCTAACCAAAGAAAGATACTCCGGGACTAATTGCAACAATAATGGTACTGAACCCACAACCTCTTGGTTACTTTTCTTGACTTGAACCAGTTCTCTCGTGTGCTACAGGCCATAACAATTTACTAAATGGAAAACCGTAGCTATATTTACTGTTTCTCTCCAGAAATGGGTCAGTAGGGAATAAGAATCGACAAAGTCTCCTAAAAGACGCAGTCAAAGCAATAAATTCCTATGTCGATGACACAATTTTTCTGAGATGAAAAATATGGAATGTTCAAGAAACAGAGAATATCGATCAAAGTACATTTTGCTAGAGAGTTAAATGCAGGTTGTTGTTTTTCCATTCCATGCACAGCTCTTGTATTCAGTTTAGCTTTCTATATATACATGTAAATACAAATGCATGATTCGCAAACGTCGAATTAATGTATTTTTGTCCCTCAAATATATCATCAATAATATGCCAACGAACATTTAGATATGTCTAGTTTTAAACCTAATTTGCATCTCTTTCCTCATATGTTTGTATGAAGATTTGGACAGCTACGCTGGATACTGACACAACTGTCAGTTAGACTGTGCAATTGTGACACGAATATATTAGAAGTAATAAACAGAGGAAAAGAGTCATCAGCATTGGCACATGCAAAACAGTCAAATCGTAATAACAGGTTTTGTTCTCAAAGTACATTCATATTAACGTCAGAAACAGTCACCCTGTCTTATATTTTACTTATGTATGCATATTGTATTGCAAGTCTGCTTGTCGTGTATACAAACGAACAATAAAATGGTTAAATGTTTACACATATTTTTTTACATATAACCCTTTTTTAGCTGACAGTAACATAGAAAATGAACATACCATTGCAAAGCTAGAAAGGATCCTATCAAAATTCTGCTGTGTAACAGAAAACGAAAGAAATTTAATGTCAATTAACAAGAAAACACTTGATGCATAGTCTCAAAACATTTTTTTTTTCTTTTTGCAATTAGTAGTCACGTAAGGTTGATTTCCTTTCAAACGTCAATACACATGTCAGATACAAAATGAAAATCAAAGCGCTGAAGGCACTGAAGTTGTGTATGTCTCAAATGAAAGAGTGCTTGAAGAGTTGCAAGTCGATCACCAATAATTAAATTTACTTTGATAATCAAAAGAAATACGGCATTCCTGTACTCTCAGTGCTATCAGGTCTTTGTTTTGTATTCATGCACTACCTTATCTACAACAGTTTCTATTTATAGATTGAAGTAATTATGCAAAGACTCTGCACAGATCAGAGGCTCCGAACTCATCTCGGATAGTAGATATACAGGTTTCGGTCATTTTTTAGTGCAAGAGATAACCCTTGGAAGTATCTGAGGTCGACAGATTAATGTGATTTTTAATATTTTATAATGATTTGTTTTGGGCTTCACATAGGTTTTTGTAACAGCCTAAAATGGCCGGACGCTGCACATTTACTATCAAATTTATTTGGGAGCCACATTTGCATCAAAGGGGAAGGTAAAGTGATCACGTGGCAAAAACGATTGCAGTTACAACAGCACAGAAAAATAAGTCCTATAATGTTTTCATGTCATAGGCGATTTTTGTAGCTTGTAAGTTTTTATGTTTGACACATCATTGATGTTTCAGCAATTTTGCTTCATTCTAGTATAGTCTAGTTGTAGAGAAATATACAGTTGTTCGATAATATTTACACTATTGAGAGGTAATTCGGTTTTAAATCTAGGAGAACCAGGGTTGAAAAAAAGCCAAAACTTAATTGATTTACGAATATGTTTGTTTGGTTATTGGGTTTAACGTCCCATCGACAGTATTTCAGTCATTTGGAGACAATGTTTACTTGAGACAGATATCGTAGATATATGGCATGATACTACACCCGGTCACATTATCCTAACACCGGGTCAACCAGTCCTGGAACTACCCTTATACGCTGAGCGCCAAGCAAGGGAGCTATACCAGTACCATTTGTTGCGACTTTGGTATGTCGCGGCCGGGGATCGAACCCATGACCTCCCGATTCCGGGGCGGACGCTCTAAACACTCGGTCACCGGGACTATATCTGTCTCACAAGAGTCACCAATATATTGTCGATGGGACGTGAGACCGAAATTACAAAGAAACCTCTATAAGAAATTAAACAAAAATATCTCACAGATATTTCAGCTGAAGGTTGAACAAATCGAAGCCAAAAAAATAGTGAATTCTACATTTACAAAATATCAAAATCAATATTGTTACTCCAAATGCAGACTTTTGCAAAGGCAAATAAGAATAAGAGACAGGCGCTTACATAAAACCTACTCACGTTTGATGATGCAGATTTGCTGACATGTACAAACATGTACTTCCTAGGACTTCCTCAAAATAAGTTTTATTTACAAAGTCGCTAAGATGCGGGAATTTTAGAAAATGAAAGTACATACACTCTTATTCTAAGTATATAAAACATTACGGAATTTAAATACCATAACTAACGTATGGCATGTATACTCAAAATAACCGTCACTTGACCTTCTTTTAACCTTCACTTTCGAATTTTAGTAGCAACACCTCAAAGGAAACGCTAAATACAACGCTGAAATGTACCGGCACTTTAACCCTTTCCCTCATAGAGGACACAATGAAAAGACCTATGCGAACAGCATAAAACCAGATCAGCCTGCGAGTAACTCGCAGGCTGATCAGGTTTTATGCTGTTCGCTGCTCCTCAGTGGTCTGGTAATGAGGAATTTACAATTAAATTTGGTAAGATTTGAGTTTGGTTTTCTGCAGATCAGGCTTTATGTGGTACATATTGAGTGCGTCAAAATGAGTCTATATGAGGGAAAGGGTTAATGTAGATGTACAACAACATAGATAAAATCATGTCGACGTCGTGTTTTTGCTGGGTGAAACCGCTTTACAAAGTTTGTTTTTTACACAAACATTTCTATCTCTTTCATTTTACATTATGGTCTTTGTTCTCCTTCTTTTTGTTTCTGTACAAATCTGTTATCGATTCAATAGATTTTATCAAAGAGCATTTCAACGGTTGAATGTGATCTCTCTTTTCTGACAGATCGCCCTTTATTTAGTAACAAGAAAAGACTAAGAATCATTAATTGAATACAGCTTTTGGATGAAAGAACAAGTTTCTTAGAAACTTACATAAAGACTTCTCCATATGATTTTAGATAATATCTAAATGCATAGTCATTATCTGGTGATTTGAACTAATTGCTTTAATGTTTAATAGTACAAATAAAAATGATATTATGTATAAATGACGATGATAGAGAGAGAGACGTGGGTGAGAGAGAGAGATAAGGATGGGAGAAAAGAATGGCCGCACTAGTGAGTATGGAAACGGCCATTGCCTGAATGTAAGACTTAATTTTACTGAAAAGTAATTCATTTTGAGTACAAGTGAGATGTTCTGACCCGTAAAGAAGGTTCTGGATAAGTGGAGGACACGGTAGGTTTGACAGGTGTGTTGTCCGGTGTTGTGTATAGTTCTGACGATTCTTGTTCTAACAAGTAGTGTTCGGTGGTTTCAATCTCAACATGCAACATGGCGAACATACAAATATACAAGGTACCGTCTGTGTAAATGATGATTTAGCGAACTGCACTTTAATCTTAATCTACCATGATATATCTGGAGCTTTCTATTTCCACTGTTATAATAATCAGGTGATTTACAAATATTGCCCGCTAATAGTTTTTTTTAAATTGATAGGTTTGGACTGTTTCTTATTATTTAAATTTAAGTTTAGTAGAAGGTAGAAAGAAGTTTTGATAGAAGGTAGTTTTGCATGTTAATGCCGACAGCTGGGTATTATTCCTTAATTGATAAGGCGTTCTATTATCTACAAGATTTGGGAGCATAGAACAAAGGTATGGTGAAACTAGATTATTAGACATTTTATATAACAGTATAAGTCTATATTTTTTTTTTTTCTATTAGTTCTAGCCATTTTGTTTCTCCATACACTTTATTCAATTCACAAAGTTTAGTAGCACCGGTAACAATTCTAGCTTCTAGCT
Source organism: Solen grandis (assembly GCA_021229015.1). NCBI lineage: Eukaryota > Metazoa > Mollusca > Bivalvia > Adapedonta > Solenidae > Solen > Solen grandis. The sequence goes on from CM037777.1 coordinate 56,795,432, forward strand.
GCCTCTATTGGTACAGATTCAATGACATGTGACTGTTCTAAAGTACAGTTATCCCAGACAATATCAATATTAAATTTTGTCACGGTGACCTTAACATTTTACCTGAAGACCTCAAAATAGGGGAATAAGTAGGTTTTCACATGGGTTTCACATATATATTCAATTAAACATTAGTCTTCATTACCAAAATTTTTCTTTTTTAAAATGAATTATTCTGCTCTCCAAAACATCTTCTAATGAGCAAGCATTCGGCGGGGGATGGCAATGTCAAAATGGCTTTTGTTGCTACTCTTTGATTACAATCAGATAAATATGATTTGAACCAAGAGTGAAAGGGACCAGTTATTCCGATAGCGGAATGGTCACTTTCACTCTTGGTTTAAATCAATATTTATCTGACCGTAAAGAAAGAGTAGAAATAACAACAAAATATTAAAACAAAATGTTTTAATGGACGGCTTACAATAACCATCCCCCTCTCTTTCTCTCTTCTACCATTTGACCTTATAACCTAACTTAACCTGTTTTCTAGGTCTATTATGTAAATCAAAACGAATCAAATACAAATTAACAATCACAAAATAATGGATGTATAAAAACTAATATTTAAAATATACTGTACATATATAGTAAAAGAATTTCCAAAAAATTAAATACTTAATAACTGCAAGGTGTTACGTTTAAAACGACTTAATGTATGCTATTTTTTATTTGATTTACTGTTATTTTACTTTTTTATTAAGATATTGAAACAAGCTTTAAGAAAACCCACTAAAAAAAATATAAAAAAACCGGTCCCAGCTGGAATAGAACTCAGGACCCTTGCATAAAACATCTGAGCAAATGAGGTTATTTATAGGTAATTAACTGTATCAAAACAACAGCAGCACTACACAGTTTAGTGTCACTAATTAACTGCATTGACTACAGCAGACATCTATTTTACGGTTGCATATCAATTAGATAAACATTACGCATTACTCATGCGCCAACGGAAGTTAAACCCAATTTTAATTTGGACTTATTTATATATACACATGACTTACTAAAAGTAATATACATATATACAGTACTGAATACCGTCCACAAAAAAAAAAAAGAAAAAAAAAAAAAAAGGTTTTAAAAGCCTTTGCAGACATAACCAGTGTATAGGTCAACTACTCTAGATTTAATGTTTAAGGTCGTATGGTCTCTCAAACTTTTCATAAAAAATGCTTAGTTTGCTAATTACGATTGACAGCAAGTTCTGTACATAATCTAATTAAAGGCCAGACATACGAGCCCTTAGAACTACTTTAAGTTGCTATCTTCACACAAGGTTTGCGAAGTATATGTAAGCAAAGTATTATACTGGATTAAAGTGGTATAGAGATTGACGACGAAGAAAATTTTAGGACGTTGGCGCCAAAGAAGACTGAATCTTTTTAATCTAAATTTACTCGATAGTTATATATGGACCGTAATTTAAAGTCATTATCTCCCTCTATTTCTGACATATTATATTAAAAATGATTATGATTTACACTTTCCACCCAAGATTTGCCCTAGTGACATAGTTTTTGACCTATTTTGAACCTAACTGGTCAATTTTTATGACGATTGGACCAAGAAAAATGCCTTTTAGATTGTTCACATTCATATTTATAAAATTTTACCCACTGTTCTAGTTTTTGACAAATAATACCCTGGTTCGAAATCATTCAACAGTTTATGTTGACACAAGTTTCATAAAAATTGATAAAATATGTACTTAATTTAATTTGAAAAAAACAACAACGTGTGCTTGAATGGCTTATGATTATTAATAACTTAAAGTATTAATTGTTAGCGCATGTTGTGAACTCTCATCTTATAAGCATTCTGACACAGATATATTGAAATCAACACCAACGTGACGTCATTCGAGACGGAATTACATGTATCTCTTTTTCAACTCTGTACAATATCTGAAAAGTCGCAGAAAGTTGTCGAATTTAGCAAGAACAGATAATAATCAATCGAACCTATTAATCTTCTGTTAATCAAATAAAGCTGACTTCTCGCCCAGACAATGCAATTAAAACTCCGTATATTTTCTTGGTAATTCTTTTGTTCTGCTTTATCAATTTAGTATCAGAACACGTTCGAGATTTCTGCCAGTGCATGTCGACATAAGGTAGTCCCAGGTGATATAATTTTCTTTCTGAATATCACTGCTATGGGTCTGTAGTGCCTCCAGCGTTTGAACCAGATGTCATGTGATAAACATTTTTGTTAATATGATTATTCTATCGCTCTTTCGAGAGCAAATTCATATTGATCTCATGCTTAAAGATATTGTAATCAAAGCTATATTCTGCAACAAGTACAGTGAAAAAAGAACGTGACAGTAAAACCCAAGTAGATGCTTAATAGATTGTGATAAAGTAAATTGACAAAAATGAAACGTGACTGTTTACAACAGGTTGTTTGCTTACAATGAGTTTGCTCGTGATACAAAACGGAAGTTAGGGGTGTTGCAAGGTGCTCAAGATAGAGACGCATTATTTCTACGTAAAAGATGCCCTTTTTGTAAGAATTCGTTATAAACGTTGTTATTATTTATTAGACTGTGTAATCGGGCGATTTCGAATTGAACAATTCAGTTCTTTCTATGTTTCCATGTATAAAACAACAATGTAGGCGGATGCAAGTAAAATAATTTATTTCAAACGTTTTAAGCACTATTTGGCTGAAGTATATTCTCATGAATTCGAACATAATCTGTTAAATTATGTAGTACCAGTGTCAGCGGTAGATTGTATGTCTGTCATTCACCTCTAACCTGTACGCTGGAATCAAATGTATATTTCACGATCTCTCTCTCTCTAATACATCCGCATCCGAACCACAGAACATATCATTTTTTACAAAGGACATCTGTTCAAGGGCTAGTCATCATAACACTCCAATGCTGATTCCCATATACACGTATTTCATTGCATTTATCTACAAAAGCTGATTTGCAGAGCTTGCAAAAATTTTCTTGCGTTGCTCCTGTCTGCATATAACTTCGATAATTCATTTTGTTCCCCTTATTTAATCGCGCATCTTCTTTAGTGGTAAAATGAAAGTATGTCATAAAACATGCATCAATCTGTTGCCGGAATACATGTATGCCTCTTAACATTTCTAAATAAGCAAACGAAATGAAATATTCGATATTTTCCTAAGGTAAGATATTTTTGTCCTTGTGTAGTAAGTCTTCAATTAGCTCGGGGTTCGAAACTTTCAATCGTGCAAAGTAAGGATGCGCATATAAACACTCGATCACGAGTTCCATTATAAACATTGACAGTACTTACAATGCTGTGAGCACTTATGACTGCCTTTGCGACCAGTATAAACCAAGATAAGCCTGTACATTTGTGTAATCTTGGTTATGTGCTGCACTGTTCGATAATCAGTCTAAACAATTTCCGCCAACACACAAAACAACTTATGACACAGTCCAAAATGAAGAAAAAAAAAACAACATACTTAGAGGTGTGTGAAGTTAGCGCGTAGATCGTAGATCGTAAATCAACACTATAACTAATTTTCTTTGTCGACCTGGGTCGTAGATCGTAGCTCAACCACTCAAATAAACCAAAATAAATGGTTGAGCTGGGTCGTAGATCGTAGCTCGACCATTCAAATAAACCAAAATAAATGGTTGAGCTGGGTCGTAGATCGTAGCTCAACCATTCAAATAAACTTTTTCAATGGTTGAGCTACGATCTACGATCCAGCTCAATCATTTATTTTGGTTTATTTGAATGGTTGAGGTACGATCTACGATCCAGCTCAACCATTCTATGAAAGTTTTCAATGGTCGAGCTACGATCTACGATCCAGCTCAACCATTTATAATGGTTTATTTAAATGGTTGAGCTACGATCTACGACCCAGCTCAACCATTCTATGAAAGTTTTCAATGGTCGAGCTACGATCTACGACCAGCTCAACAATTCCGTGAACTTTTTCAATGGTTGAGCTACGATCTACGATCCAGCTCAACCATTTATTTTGGTTTATTTGAATGGTAGAGCTACGATCTACGATCCAGCTCAACCATTCTATGAAAGTTTTCAATGGTCGAGCTACGATCTACGATCCAGCTCAACCATTTATAATGGTTTATTTGAATGGTTGAGCTACGATCTACGACCCAGCTCAACCATTCTATGAAAGTTTTCAATGGTCGAGCTACGATCTACGACCCAGCTTAACAATTCCGTGAACTTTTTCAATGGTTGAGCTACGATCTACGATCCAGCTCAACCATTTATTTTGGTTTATTTGAATGGTAGAGCTACGATCTACGATCCAGCTCAACCATTCTATGAAAGTTTTCAATGGTCGAGCTACGATCTACGATCCAGCTCAACCATTTATAATGGTTTATTTGAATGGTTGAGCTACGATCTACGACCCAGCTCAACCATTTATTTTGGTTTATTTCAATGGTTGAGCTACGATCTACGATCCAGCTCAACCATTCCGTGAACATTTCAATGGTTGAGCTACGATCTACGATCCAACCATCATAATGGTTTTTTCGATCTACGACCCAGCTCAACCATTCTATGAAAGTTTTCAATGGTCGAGCTACGATCTACGACCCAGCTAAACAATTCATGAAGTTTTCAATGGTTGAGCTACGATCTACGATCCAGCTCAACCATTTATATTGGTTTATTTGAATGGTTGAGCTACGATCTACGATCCAGCTCAACCATTTATGAAATTTTCAATGGTCGAGCTACGATCTACGATCCAGCTCAACCATTTATAATGGTTTATTTGAATGGTTGAGCTACGATCTACGACCCAGCTCAACCATTTATTTTGGTTTATTTGAGTGGTTGAGCTACGATCTACGACCCAGGTCGACAAAGAAAATTAGTTATAGTGTTGATTTACGATCTACGATCTACGCGCTAACTTCACACACCTCATACTTAGGTGTAAGGTAGGCATCTATTATAACTGACCTACATTGCGTTGTGTGGCTATACCACGTGGTATATGACGTCATTTTAAGCTATCACAAACAGCATATGGTGCCTCGATTCCTGTAAGTATTTTATTTCGTTACCGATATTAATGGGATATTTTTTGCGAATGCGAAGTGGAAAATTGTGATCTACACAAAGGACCCAATGATTCTTTTGTCAAATGTACAGTATTTCCTAACATTCGGGAAACAATTAACAGTGATAACAAACAAATGTTCACGAACTCTGAAGGTTCTTTGAAAAACAACACGGGAACCATATAGAATCTTTATTTCAATTAATCTTAATTTAAATAAACCACGTTACACTGAGCGAAATTTGCAAATGCGATAGCCGAAAATAATGCCCCACCCCCTCTTCTTTTTTTAATGTGTCCATTACTATAATTTCCCTTTAAAATTAAATTAATTTTTTTAAAAAAAGGCTGCTTCAACTGTTTCATTCTTTCTCTGACCTATTTTCTTGAATCGCGAATGCAAATCAATAACAGCACGCGTATGACAATACATAACAATTTTTATTTCAAGTTACATGATGGCTCCGACCCATGTACTCTTCAACAGAGAAATAAGCCCATTTAACCTTTAATAGTACAGTAATGCATAGAATTTTAAACTGATGGAAACGATAATGCATAATACTTTCCTAGTAACTTGAACAGTTATAGACGTACTGTCTTTCCGTCGTCAAGGTGACATATGTTTACATTTTGTTTTCTGATAACAGCCTTTTGAGAGTGCTTTGATAATCAATTATTTATTTCAAAAATAAAATTTTCCCGAAAAGAATGAGACATTTTAACGGTGAAACACAACAAAACCGCTATATGATATCGCAGGAAAGCCAGGATGGGCGGCACCATGTTTGATTGTTCGTTGTTTGATTATCTCGTATCACACACAGACTATCAGTCACTTTGAGATCATGTCTTTGAGAAAGATAAAGTATTGCTTCACTGCAATACCACACTCTAAACATGTACATTAAACTGTTTAGTGCAGACATATTTAATCTAACACCAACAGGTCTTGGTAACACCATAGGCTAAGCGTCAAGCAGGGTATTTTACTATTAGAACCAATTACTTTATCATGCATTTGGTGTGTTTACAACCGGGGTTAAAAACAAGGAGCTCCATATTTCTAGCTGAGCGCAGCTGCCGTTGAGTTAAAGTAATCTATTTATCATCCATCTTCAAATGCTTACAAAATGTTCAGTGCAGATGCAAGCATCCACTGACTTGGAGTTTTAGGCTGTTTTGCTCTAATTCTATAAAGGCTTGCACTCACAATCACCTGATGGAACATGATCACAATTCATGGGGGATAGATTACCTTAAAACACAATCATGACTACTACAGCATATACTTCAATTAATGTATTTATCGAAAACTGATCTATTTTTATTTATTGTTTATCTCTGAGCCGTTGAAAGAAACATATCGTTCCATGTTCTCATCAGACAACATGAAAATGCATAATTAGTGATGGTCTCAAGTGAAAATGAATAGACAATTACTCGCAAAACTCAATATGTTCACTGGTTTCTTTTATCGATTACAATTATCACGTTTTCTATTGAAGTAATGCATTTCTGTTAAAAAAAATACAACAACAAAATGTTAAATGTAATTCGCGTATGTAGAGAAAATGATGAAACACGAATCTAATAAATAATACAATGGAATGACTCATGGGCGCCTAGAAAATGAAACCAAATAAAACACCGATAATGAATATCATTTGATGTGAAATACGTAATATACTTCGGATTCAAATTACAATAAAAGCACGGAAAACAAAGGTAATTACGTTAGAAAGGCACACATCATGTGGTTATAGAAAGATATATATGCTTGTTCCTGACATGTCGGCTATCTCCCGTGTCGTTTCTCATTTGTAAGTTGTCTGTTTCCATGGCAATTGTTTCAGTCAGAAACAGGGTTCAGGTTTCTAAAAATCCCCGAATCACCGTTTCTGTCAGTCATGAGTTGTTATTTGTGACGTTTTCAACCCACTCAGTGTCGACCTTCGTTTAAGGTTAAACGACAATCTCTAATTGACAGTTTTGCCTATATTAAACGGTAGACGTTTTACCGAATCACAGTTGTTTATATCTTGGTTAAGTTCAAAGGGTGACGAGCACAAAGAAAATTTCCAATTTTGATGTACTACATTTAAATCTTGCTTTAACCCTTTCCCTCATAGAGGAAACCATAAAAAGACCTATGCGAACAACATATAACCAGATCAGCCTGCGAGTAACTCGCAGGCTGATCAGGTTTTAAACTGTTCGCTGCTCCTCAGTGGTCTGGAAATAAGGACTTTATAATTAAATTTGGTAAGGTTTAACTGTGGTTTTCTGCAGATCAGGCTTTATGTGGTACCTATTGAGTGCGTCAAAATGAGTGTACTGACCTTATTCTTGATTATTTTCTTAGCTTATTCATTGTTCCCCAATTATGGTGCAAATTGTCATTTGTTTATTATTTCTCGAATATGACAGGAGTTTTATTTTTAATAGGTGTTATTCTCACATAAGAAATATATGCAAATGTTCTTGGTGGTTAGCGGTTTTGCTGCAAAAGTATCCCAGTCAAACATCCGGCGCAATAGCTCAGTGGTAGTGTGTTTGGGAAGTCCGGGGCAATTTCCTCCGATGACCACGTAAAACCATAGACATATAAAATTGATACTAGATGGAACCTTGCCTGGTACTCGGCAAAACTGGGTTGCTATGGGAAGTCGGAGTACCCAGTACTTGTTCTACACAGGAACTTGTCACTCGTGTATCGGTGCTATACACCGGACACGTAAAAGAACAAAGGGGTCTATTCGCAAAAAGAGCTCGGATATCGAATCCGGACTCGCTGGTAGCTTACCATTGTCTCTTCCAATGCTCTCTTTTCAAAAAAAAACAAAAAAAAAACACCAATCGCGGAGTTTCCTTGACCGCAAAGTATCGAAATATACCCCATATATACCCCATAATAAGTAGAAACTGATAGCCATTACTATAGCAGAAGAAGAAGAAGAAGAAAGAAACGTCCAGCTACATGTAGTAACTCGTATAAGGAATCCCAGAGTATCTTCCTGGTAAAATTTTTATATGTTAAACCTAAGTGATCAGACCGAGTCTCAAACACACAACTCAGTGATCCGAACGTCTTTAATTAAATATAATCTCAATAAGAAATATAATTTAATTTGTCTGTTACGTACACTTCTAACATATCCATTTTCAACAGATGGAATTAAGTTGTTAGTGACATATTTATTAATCTAATGGATTGATATATTTCAATACTGTTCCTTGATTTATGACATAATATTTGATAACCGCAAGAAATAATAAAGAAAAAAAAAACGAATTTTAAATCTTAACAATACATGTACAGACAAGTGTTTTCTCTCAGCATCTGGTTAATTACTTTGTATATATTCTTCATTCTTGACGTTAAAAGTACAGCTTATACAATTAGACAGAGATTCTCTTTGCAAAATGTATCAGACATTTTGACGAACGACTTACGAACAAGATATAAGCAGTCTTAGCTAATTTACTTTGAGTTGTCTTGCTCCGTTGTTTACTTTACGACAAAACAATTACAGTATTGGAATTGGATTGTTGACGCATGTCACATGTTCTGAAAGAGAACGGAAGAAAGGAATATTGCAAGTTTAATTAAATTAGGATCTCAGTTAATTATTCTTCTGTCATAAAATAGATTTAAAATTCTGAAGACGCCCGTGTTTCAATTTCCAAAAGTAATGAAACGTGATTTGAATTTGAGCATTATTTGGTCCGGTTAACTGAATGGGTATATTATTGAGCTTGAAGGATAGACAATTCCGAAGGGAATTGAAAACCTAAAATAGCCACATAGAACCTTGTTGTTGCGTTCAGTCTTCAAGTTTTACTCATGCAATATATGTATTATCTAAAATTTGAAATTTGATATAAAAAAAAAAAAAAAAAAAAAAAAAAAAAAAACCAACAAAAAAAAACGTTATTAACTTGTTGCCACGAGACGAGATATAATTAAGAAATAGAAAAACAAATCTCGCTTACTCATGGCCACGAGATAATCTAACAATTTGATTTGTCAGTTAACTCGTGGCCTCGAGTTAAATGACCAATGAAACAGTAAGATGATCTCGTGGCCACGAGTTAGCAAGTATTAATTTTCTTAGTAACTCGTAAAGAAATGTTTGAGGTTAATATATTTGTGCTAACTATAGGAATTTAAATTTTGTTATTATCAGTGTACTTAAATTTTCTTAAGTTTGTATTTGGATTTGTATATGTGTAATTATATATTAATCAATATACAAAATCATTCATTTTCACAATGTCATACTGTATTGGTATTTTGTACTTGAGATTTGCTTATTGTTTTGGTAGACATACTTGAATTAAAATAGTGTATGTCCACATGGGTCATTGAACCTGTAGAAATTATAAGAAACATCTTGAATCTTGAAACAAAGATATGTTCGCCAATAATGTGTTATTATATATTTTGATTTTAAAAGGGTTAAGATATATTTATTCTGTTGAAAACAATCTAATATTCAGAATTGAAATATAATTTTAAGTAATTGTTATGTACTTTTTTTGTTCTGTTTTATCATTCATTGATTATTTTAGCTTCCCTGACGGGCTATTTATAGATTTTAGTGGGAGAGGGGAAATGTTCGTTAGAAAACCCCACTTACGTGTTATAATGTAGGGAGTTTGTGACTTGACTATAGTTTTACGCAATGTTTTCAAACACATTTTAATCTTCCAGATTTATAACCCTTTAACAGTAAAGTTTGTTCCAAAGTATCTCAAAATTGGATTGCGTAGGAATTTAATTGCCAGTATCGTATAACTGGAAGCAACCAGGATTGATTATGAATGTTCATGATATCATATCGTAACGTAATCAGCCTCGTGGGGATATTACGCGCACCTGTTATGCCAAGGGCCGTATTCATTGCTTAGTCGGTAACAATAGAATGTTCTACAATCAGAAAATCGATGTAAATTACAGCAAACTGTTCTTTTATACCGCAATCGATACAAGTCCATTTCCAAATTTGGGGAAGTAAATTAACGTTCAACAACAGAGATTGAATGCTGAAGATGCACTCTTGTGTCACGCAACAAATTTGTATGTTTTTTTTTTTAATCCGCACTTCATTTCGTTGGCTTAAGTTAATAATTTCCAGAAAATCTAATAAATGCGTTGGGAAAGCATTTGGTAGGTTATAAGAATAAGATGGGTATAAATTGTATTTTGCCCCAGTACACTTTTGAACCATGACAAATATACTTTGGTGAAATCTTAAATCTGGATTATAATTCGAAAGCATCCATTTTCTTTAGAAGTTTTGTCAGAAAATTAGACGAATACATACATGTGTGTCTCATTTCCAATGTGTATATTTAATCCGGTGAAAATCATTTACAAGCTTTGAAGAGAGGGCTATGGTATATTAGAACGTTTTTGAGTTTAAGTTTAAACTCATTTGTTTTACATCGACTTGGAATCAAGATTTTTTAATTTTACTAATCCATATCGACGAGTCCTGACGTGGACCAGTGCTCTGCGACTGACAGAAACCTACGAATCTTACAAAGATCCGCAACTCTGATTATAGATAAAGGGCAAGTCAAGAAAAGCTCTCGCGTGTACGATTACGTGACCGCTACATATCGTGAGATGTGTAAAATTGCTATAACAAATTAAACCGCTCAAGCTCGTGAAAAATCCTTCAACCATGCAAGAGGATATTTATTGACAGCATATTTTGTAGTGAGTTACGCACTACCATCGTGGATATTACAGAATTCACTGTAGACAGAGTCCATTAACGCAAGATAATATACTTTAACAATTTGAATAAAGCTGTTATAAAATCAACCTTTCTGTTTTATTAAACAATAAGATAAATTCTAAAGATTCCTTAAAACTAAAACTGTTTTTTTTACGAAATGATATAATTAGAGCTTTTTATTTGAGAAAAAAAAACATGCCTAAGTATTCATGCATTACTTAACGATAAGTACCACTAGTGCAAATGGCAGCATACGACTGTATAACAAAACCAAGTGCAGGCGATCTGAATTCCCCGGCCTTGATACACAATGGTTGAACCTTCTGCTGTCATAATGCACTTCCTGTCCTATGTCTACCAAATCATAAATCGCTAGTCTCATCAACATGGATGTCAGACATATGATGGAACAATACAGCCAAATGTCGCATATTGGCAAATGTGGAGAACACAATACAAATCATTGACAAAATTAAAGTCTACCACTATGCCTACTTCCCCGTATGGGTCGAACCTTATTGGACAATCAGAACCTCACGTCTGATTTAACTCTTGTTTAGCATAGCAAGATTGCGTTCTTTTGCTTGAAATTAAAGCTTTTCAATGATTTCGGAAACCCGTGAATAGGCGGCAAGTAATGCCTCAGAGCTAAGATCTTTCTGTGTTAGATTGATGGCTGTAGCGCCGTTAAATGTCGCACCGCCGTTAAATGGCGCAACTCACGTGAAATGTCGCTCTGTTGCCGTTAAATGTCGCTCTCACCGTTAAATGTCGCAACACAAGCTCACGTTAAATGTCGCACCTCTAACGTTAAATGTCGCAAAAAAACGAGGTCACGTTAAATGTCGCACCATCAACGCTAAATGTCGCACTTCTTAATTTACACTCTTATATTAAATTTGTTATATTTTTGAACCCACTTTTGCGGGTTGACTTGTTAACCCTCTCTACAGAGGGTTCAAATCCTGGTCGGGGCATTTGGATTCCAAAGTCGCTGAATCAACCCATGTGTCACTTTTGCATCTAGGGTCTTATGTATTCTACTTCTTATTTTAAAAGCTTGACATCGTTTTTGTCTAAGTGATTGACACATCAAAATCAAACCGAAGCAACATACTTACCTCAGAACAATGAACATGTGTTGGTTTTTAGAGTTTCCCTTTCATTCAGTTATTAAATATCGGTCTGCTGGCCGGGAAGTTTGGAGTCCGTCCCTTAATCGGAAGGTCGTGGATTCGATCCCCGGCCGCGTCATAACAAGGTTAATTATGGTAATTGGTGTACCCCACTTTTACTCGGCGATAAATATACAGTCAAACTGGTGTACAAGCCAGTGGAATATGGAAAAAGTTGACGTTGTTTACAGGTGGCATTTGTTCGGATGGTCAGTTATCATCATCATCATCAACATCATCATCATCAACACAGGACCAATAAAATCACTGTCTTTGAATTAGAATAAAAACTTTCGTTATATTTATTCGAGATCAAAATTCAATCATTACTAGACATGGGCACCTTATGGACAATGTCCCAATGAATTTAATATATAGTATTTATATAAGTACAAAATATAAAAACAAATATTAAATTTTATTCTAATTCAAAGACAGTGATTTTATTGGTAGATAGATTAGATAGAAACCCCCCCCCCGATATTTTAGATAGATAAAATATATCAAGATAGATTAGATAGATAATACTGATTAGATAGTTATTGTTTTACCTTTTTAACCAGTTTTCATTTCCTTTTTGAAGATCTATCAAAAGTATAGGTAAACATTGTTTTAAAAATCATATTTTCTGCTGACATTATATTAAATCAGTATTTAATTAAATGAACAATAATTGGGTATCGAGCCAGTTCGCCATATACCACCGTATTGATTTTTTTTGTTTTTGTTTATTAATTTTTAATTATTAACATTTTGTTTTTTGTAAAGCTTACTTATTGCAAATGTACGATATTCATTTTGGTTGCCTGATTTTCACGTTTGTTTATGTAGAAACATGGGGTTATATGATTATATTTTGAGTCAGAATAGAAAAATAAAAGTTTAGTACTACACTTGTTGTTGATAACGTGTGTGTGTGTGTGTTTGTGTACCGATTTTCGCAGCTAAATTCGTGTTCAGGGCAGTTAGTTTGCCTTCTTTATTGACTATTATCAATGATTAGGACAATTCATGATATGACACCTATTCACATTATAATGGCACCGGGCAATCACATTTTAGTTTTGAGCGCTAAATTAATACCATTTTAAAGAATTTGGTATGCTGCGGCCAGTGACCGAACCTCCGACCTCGCGAGTACAGGACGGATGTTCTAACCATGAGGTCGCCGTAACGGAACTCAATACATAATAAATATATTTCACAAATTACTCACGTGACCTTAAACAAAACTCTCTCCGACTCACTCTCTCATCTACTACATCATTCCCACTTCTATCTTCACCAACAGTTTCGCGTACTAGTAAGTGATCAAACTTAATACCTTGGTCATGAATGATATTAAAATAATATGGAGAATGGATATTCACTGATATCTCTATTATGAACATATTAACTCAAATCGACATCAATAGTTTTCTCGTTAGCTCCTCACTGATATCACTATTTAAAACATAATTCTTTAATGATTTTTTTTATTTTCTATATGAAAACTTATCAACATCGATACGCATATGGTATAAACACACACACACACACACACACATGTACAATGTGATATAGTTGTCAGTATAAAGCTACAATATATTGCTTTTGTTCGCGAAATAAAAAAATATCCCTGTCCCATAATATCTTCCTGGAAAAAACTAGAAATATTGTAGGATACGGTATATTCAAGTCAAGTGTCATATATTGCTCTCCCTCTTATGCCTAACGAAACGAAATTTAGAGAACAGAAGAAGAAAAAGAAATTACCAAATATGTATGCATAATTATATACATAACTCTACGACTACTAGTTGTGATTATGATTATACAACAACATACACAGAAGTTATATCAACAATTCGCATCTTAATAGAGTTGCTTTTGTCATATATTTTGCAAGATTCGATTATGATTTCCTATTCGAACAGTTCAGTAATCTAACTAACTTGATAATACTTGGGTATTTGTAATGATTCTGTTTTATAAATGCCCTGCGTATTTTTTACATTTGTCGCATATTAATATATTAAAATTATACTAGTCCTCTATATCTTTTCTATTACACAAAACACATTTTCTCTCTTTTCTCATACATAAAACCATAATTTTCTAATATAGATGTAACAGAATATACCCAGTTTTAACCCCTTGTTAAAACTTTCTAATGCATCTTCATCTACAGCTTATTATCAATACCGACGCACACACAATACGAGCGATAAATACCTCAAAGAAAGCGACACTTTTATTTAATTTACGGCCGCTTAAACAAATTACGATGCATAACTAATTAAGAAAAAGTAAAAGATAGCTTTTTGCTTTTGATAACATCTCGAAAAAAATACAAATGGTACGTAGGCAGGCATAACATCTTAAAACAAGTTAATCATAACTTATACAAGAATTTTCTGTCTATTTTACATTAAAGATACCTATATCGTTATGATGAACATGTTTAGTGAAAATAAAAAAAATCTGACTTAAAATCAAACGAATGTAACAAACATAGTCGGAAGAAAGGGCGTTAAAATATACACCAAATGTTTAGGGAATGGAATTTGGTCCGTCAGGTAAATAGAAACAAACATTTTTTAAACGCCTAGAAGATGCGAAAAGACACATTGGTTGAATTAGCAACCATAGAAGTCATATTCCCGTTCGGGATTCGAACCCTATGCAGAGAAGGTTAACAAGTCGATCCGCCAATGAGGGTCCAAATTTATAACATAAATTTTACATTAGAGTGTATATAGAAATGTGCGACATTTAGCGTTGATGGTGCGACATTTAACGTGACCTCGATTTTTTGCGACATTTAACGTTAGAGGTGCGACATTTAACGTGAGCTTGTGTTGCGACATTTAACGGTGAGAGCGACATTTAACGGCAACAGAGCGACATTTAACGTGAGTTGCGCCATTTAACGGCGGTGCGACATTTAACGGCGCTACAATGGCTTTGAATGCATTAAGGAATTGAAAAAAATGCCCAAGAGTAAAATAGCTGCTGATATTAGATTTTGAATTTCAAAAATATTCTTTTTTAAAATTTCAATATCGACGATGTATGCTATTCGCATCATAATATGCATATTCCTGACAGGCCACAGTGTAGTCAAGCGTCCTGAGACAGATTTGGCTAAACCCATCTATCTTTCTGCCGAGAAATCTCTATCAAAGAAGCAATTCCTTCTCTATAGGTAAATATCTAGATCTAAATGTGAAACTATTCTAAGTACATTTAGAAAACGAAGGAGATGGAATAGGTTTGCCTTCATCCAACGATTCACAAACAGAAGTTTTTCTGTAGATGTATATGCTATGCATAAACAAGCAGTATACTCGCTAAGCTTCTTTAAACAGTTTGATAGTGGGAGTTCATATGTTTGTTATTTTACGCTGCTACAATATTTCAGCCATAAAACGACGTTTTGAGGAAAGATCCGAGGTCAAAAATGCACCGATCTACAACAGACCAGATCATCAAGGTAATCCATCCATCATGAAATTGTGGCCATGGTTCTTCAAGTGATCATGGGAATTTCAAAGTAAGGGCAAGCCTCTAAAGACTTTGAGCAAAAGAGCTTATAACTCATGGCGAATGGATGTTTGGATCTGCACTGAGGTCTTTTTAAGCATTTGAAGGATAATGAGTATAGTTTAATGATTGATGGATAACCTTAAAGGAAAATTCTTAAGAAGAAACGAACGCGTAGCGTTAAAGGGCAAACTAACATTAAGTCAGCAGCTGTACCCAATCGCTTACCGAGGACCCAAGCTACATAATATGTTTCTGATTATATTCTTTTAGAAAAAGTTATGTCAGCCAGTGACTTTTAAACTTAGTAACTTTTACCGGCATTGAACTAGAAATAGTTCACCCTGTTTAATATGTATATACTTATAAGTGACATTACAACTACAATTGCTGGCCAAGAGATTAGAGCGTCTGCCTTGGGAGCCGGATGTCGTAATTTCGTATGTCGTTGGTTCGGTCCCCGGCTGCGACATACCATAGTCTCTAAAATAGCACTAAAAGCTCCATGATTGGTACGGCGCATATAAGTGTTTCCGCGAATGGTTGGCCGGATAATGTGACCGGGTGTGGTATCATGCAACATGTCTACAGCGTGATACTGCAGTGTCGCAAGTCTTCTTTCACATTTGCAGCTTTCAAATCTGTCAAAGTGAATATAGTTAATATAAAGACATCTAAATATTTTTAGTATATCTTTATGAAATTTAATGTAAACATTTTATACAAACTTAGAGAAAAACTTATTAAGGAAAAACATTTTAATTCGAATTTATGTCAGGTCGTGTTGTAATCATTGACCCTACCACTACGCTGCCGTGGCATTTTTTTGCGAGTCTATGTTAAATATATTTCTGAAAACCACGAATTTGATTGAAATATTTGGTGAATATAAATGATCACTAGGTGAACACTTTTAACAATTTAATAGAAATTAAAATGACATGAAGTCTTAATCCATGCAATCCACTTCAACTACAGACACACATATATTTCTTGCTCGACAGAAATTTTCTGGTGGAACAAAAAAACATTCGACAGTTGTCTTACGAAATAAATGAAGCCCTATAAATGACATTGAAAAATATATCATCCTGCATTGACGTAAATCAACGAGCCCTCCGCGAACACCGTATCTACATGCCGGTGTAAAATTTAACATCTTGTTCAGTTTTATATCGGTTATAAATATACAAATGAAAATTTAACCCAGTCACGGATTGCTCATTTAATTCAACGAAAAATACGAAGTATTGCCGAACCCCTGTTGAAATGATCAATTCGAAGCAATTCAAAGTCCCAGTGCGGATAAAGGGTGAAGTAAAGAAGGAAAATTCTCTCCTCGCATCGCAATTTTATTGTAAGCGATATTCCTGCTGTGTTGTACATTCAAAGGACACAAGCATGTCTGCCTGAAACACAATTATACTGAACTCCTTTAAAAATTAATATACATATATTGTGATTATTTTCAAATTTAGATCTCAGATTGTGAAAATCAAGATTAAATTCTGTTAAAAGGTGTTCAGTAGAACCCTATCGAAATCTTGACAAATTTCAAAGGCCATTGTATGTTGGTTAATTAGCAACCACGTCGGTTGATGACAGCAATATGAATCTAAAATTACTACAGACAAGCAAATGTGTCTCTGTGACACAGATGCCCCGTCGGCATACTTTGGTCACAACCAAACATTAACTTGTATTTTAACGTTTACAGCTTGATTGATTTACATTTGTATCAAGTTTCATGATGATGTGAAGTCATCTCCCTAGAACAAAAACATAAACACAAAAGTAAGCCTGAGACAGAAAGACCAAATTCACCATATTCATCCAAGTTGAAGCATGAAATATAGGACATAGCCATACTACTGCACAGCTCATATCACGATGTACATGTGTTTTAAGTCATCTTCATACTAGAATTAAAAGCTTAAAATCAAAGGTACACCGGATGTAGAACACTCAATCTTACAATGTTCATTCAACCGTGGTCGCACTCACAGTCATGAAACTGCAATTAAATTGATTAGTTCTTTTCGTGTACCAAGATTCATGAAGATGTGAAGTGATCTCCATTGAACAAAAAATATAAATAAAAAAAAAATAACCTAAGCACAAAGCTGAGACAGAGCAACCAATTTCACCATGTTCATTCAACCGTGAAATATGTCAAAGCAATACAATTGTATAAACATTAAAATTAATAGTTCATATCATGAAGTTTATGTGAACCAAGTTTCAGGAAGATGTGAACTTACAGCTCGGACAGACGGAAGAACGACAGGAAGGACGCACTAAAAGAAAATCTATATATATCTATATAGCCCGCAATGCAGTTGGCGGGGCATAAAATGTATTA
>CM037777.1:56813437-56863437 GCA_021229015.1 Solen grandis
TTCTCACAGATTATCATTGAACACCGTAATTGTCTTACGTTGTGATATTTCAAGTTGTCTTTACATGTTAATACGCATCATGGATTGACAAAGTACCACGTCACTTTGACATAATAACACTCGCATTGGACAAGATTATACATTCATCAGACAAGATAGCTTAGCAGGTTGACATGGTATGATATTTGTTTTAACAAAAAAGAATATTAAACGAACGAAATAAATTTAAATCTGGAAAAATAAGGCGGTTAGGCGTCTCATAGTATGTTATTTTATGATACTGGAACTATTTTATATACCATTGCCGTCTATAACCTATTAGTCCATATAGACTGATCGATTTGCAAACAGAACAGAGCATGATATTATTTGATTTATTGTCTAACTGTCTATTCAGTTTTAAAACATCAAAACATTAGTTGTGTGTCGAAAAATCATCAGTTGTTTTATCATTAGAACGATAAACAGTACTTCACTCTTGTAGCAAACCTGTCTTATCCGCAATACACTGACTACCATTTTATTGTTATTTTGTAATATTATGTTCTCTAATAATCAAACATTTAAATGCTGTAATACTTTTTAACGATTTTATTAACCGTATTTCAATCATGAAGCAATTCTCACCATGTCAATCCGTCTAACGTTATTGTAAGGCAGATCAATCGACTCCATTTGATACCGTCCACCAAAGCCCAATTGGTTTTACGGTTATGAATTACTGAACTGATTAAAGTTCTTTCAATCATCAGTAAAAATGAAACCCCAACGGATTGCGGTGATAGAAAGAAGCTAAAAAGTGAAAACGACAAATGAATTCGTGGAAATGGAATGCTTTAAGAATTCCTTTTTCTGTTTTCGAGTTTTCGAAACGTATTTCACTCTTATAGTGACCTCTAACATATTACAGGAGAAGGAAGACATAGACATCACAAAAATACACAGCTAGATCCGATGACCAAACGCCAACTGAAAGCCTACCTCACGTGATAAAACTGAGTAACCAACTTAAACTCGAATCCACAACGTAGAGGGGTAAAGTGTTTGGTATGTTTGCGATTCTACCCACTCAGCCAATATAGCTTTTTTTTTCAAAATTGAATTAAACAAATTAATAGCGTTTGATTCTTAATTCATCACGAACCACGATATCCAAGTAACTGTATCTGTATTTTGGTATTGCAATTGAACTCTGCATTGAAAACACTTATCACGAAACCCCAAATGACGATTTCCATTTGTAGGAGCTGGTACATGTAATTTCAAAGTCCTTGTACCAACCTTTTTACAAATGTCATTATTTTGAAATGGCGTCATAACAATGTAAGCCTCGAGTGTGAACAAGTTGAGCTTTTGAGATCAGTTTTCAGGGAAAGTGACAGATTTATTATACGCTGATCCGAAAGTATTGATTAAACGCCCAGTGTTTAGACCACGTATGTCTAAAGGGTTCTATTGTGCTGTCCGAAATATGGCATGCCGGAATCGGTTTATAATAAAGATGGGGAAGTGCTCAAACTGATCCTGTGTTTCTGTCTAAGCCATTTTAAGATTTTCAGAACAAAAGAGAGAACACTATCAAATGCATAAAAGGGCGTCCTCGGGATAACTAATGTGTTAACACGTTTCCATATGAAAGTACACTAATTCGGTAAACACTACCAATGTATTTATGTTCATTCGTACTGGATGTTTTTACCTTCATCTACCGCAAAATTCGAGAAAGCGTTATAGTGAAGTTGAACAGAGTAATTGCGAGGAAAAAACAGAGCAGAGTCGGAAAAGACAACTAAATCCTTGTTAAAACGAACTCATATTAATTTCTTTTTCATTATTTAGACGCTGAATGGTTTGCTGGAATGATAATTTTTTCACAAAGAGCTTCGAGATTAAACAATCGTCGACCATGGCTGATAAGAACCACACACAGTGGCTTTAAATAAATTTCAGGGCTTTGAAATACTTTATTAGCATAAAATTGAATTATTCAAATGTCTACGATTATGAAAATGAAGCGATTATGTAATCTAGTATTACATTTAATTATCTATGTAGAGGTATCTAGAAGTTCCATAAGAAATCTTTATAGTGTTTTATATTTTTTTATTATAGAAGTATGAAAAATAGTTATTAATATATGATATCAAATTGTAATGATAAGAAATGCATTTAGAAAAGTTATTAGATATACGCTACTATTGACCTTTTTAGACCCTAGCGACTTCTTTGGGTATGGAATGCCTGTATTGGATTGGAAAAAGGAAACGTTACATGGACAAAATTATCGGCTTACTAGGATTTGTGAGAAAGGGTGGGTGGTGAATTTAAAATATTAATTATAGAAACGTTTCCGAATAACGAAGTAGTCCAATGTAGTCATTGGAAGTCGAGAAACGCTTAAAACCTTTCGTGAAACTGAAATAGGAAAACCCGCTGTCAATCGCATAGCAGTGTAGTTTTTCTTTTATTTTTTAAGCCAAAAAGAACTTCTTTACAATTATGTCATATTAATATTTTGATATTTATGTAATGATTTATAATATTGCGATCTTCCAATAAACTATTTTTCGACCCAATCCTGTACAGTTTTATTCGAAAAGCTGAAGAGAGGAAAATTTATTTTTTTCCTATCATTGCGGCAATACGAACATTCATGTTTACCTTTAAGACCTCGGAGGTTTTACTGTGTTTGTACATTTACAGTTGAACCTGTGAACAGAGGCTACTTATGGGATATAAACATTTGTATTTATCTGCAAGTTTCTGGCGATCAGAGGTTAAATTTTCTATATAAATTCATGTCTAGGAATCCAGTCGCTGGCGTTTGTTCTCAGATTAGCCGTTATGCAAAATTGATTGTAAATACCATACTTGCATATAAAGAAATTAATTTCATTTAAGTTACATGTAGTGACACAATGAACACAAAAATAAATGAACAATATTTGCTCTGGGATTGTTTATGAAAAAAAAAATATTCATATTAACAGTTCATCATATATTTTACAAACACGGTGATCAATTAATAACCAAATATAGCGTTTTCTGGAATTTCAAACCTTAATTAAGTACAAGAATTTAATTTGTTTGTAATACATGTATTTAGTAGTCAAAATCATGATAACATACACGTAGCTACATTGTTTGATAATTTAAATATGAATAGGTTAAATAGCTCTTAAGTCTACTTCATTAAAATGAGACAAACAGACAATCTACATACTAGGCAAAAGTGGCACGTGGTTCCATGGACTGTGCAATTTGGACAACGGTAACTAAATAAGACTTACTCATCTCGTAGTGTAAGTTGTTTAAGTTGGTTTTCTTGCTTATAAAACTATAAGTACGGTCTTAAGCCTATGTGATTTATAAACCACTTTATCATCTAACCGACCTTGTTAAAGAAACATGTTTTTTTTTCCTTCTATTTATGTAGATAATCCGTTAGGTTCAGCTATGCTAACATATGCACAATCATGATATATACGACCGTTTCTGAAAACAAGAAAAATCTCACACAAAAAAAATAACTTTATTCATAGTTCTCAGTTCCGAGTTAATATAAGAAATAATTTCGAAGAATATCCAGACCGACGAGAAACGGAGAATAAAAATAACACATTGTTTCATTATTTTTAGAAATACAACCGATGTGAAATTAAAAAATTAAATACAATGTCATCCAAAGACCAGATCGATTAGAAAATATATTTTGTTGAAAATGCTAATCAGTTTTAATTTTTCAATGACAGGAAAATAACATAAAGGCTGCGAATGTTAGAATTTAATCCATCGTTGTTGTTTTTTTGTTTTTTTGTTGTTGTTTTTTGTTGTTGTTGTTGTTTTAATTATTTTGTATGGCTCCTGTATTAACTCCAACATGTCTTGTGGGAACAATAGGAACATTCAATGCGTACAAACGTAGGGATAGGATTACCAGGAGAGTGTCGATCCTTTGTCCTTTGGGATATATAAGTAAGAACAGTCCATGGTCTAGACTTGTTTTGATAGCATTGCGCTATTTCAAAATTCTGCAGATGTTTTTGTTTTATTTCTGGAATAGGAACCACACAGTGATATTGAATCGTGCAATTTCCATAAAAAATAAAAATAATCCTGACTATTGAAAATGCACAACATTGACGTTGTGCTTATATCGCATTCTTTTGGCTCAAGTTTCACATTAACCTAGTTTAGTTTGAAGTTGTCAGAAAACTGTATGCTGAAAAGGAAAATCATTTTTATTTTAGCTAAGCTTATTTTATTCAACCTGGAAAAATTGGAAAAGTTTTGCGATTCACTGACAGTTCCTTGTCTACAAAGACATAGATCAGCATAAGAATAGGACATGTAAATAACGTCCTGTATATGTATGACAGCTTAACATTTTGGGGGTCTTTGAAAGACGCCGTTTGTTTAACATTAATATATTAGATGTGATTACGATATTGAATTAATTTTCTTTTGATACTTAAGTCAGGGAATGACAGCCAATTTAAATTTGGAATAGTATTGTGTATATCAAATATATATTGCAGATGTTGTTCGTAGTTGCCTGATTTCAGACCCAGCGACAGTATTTCAGTACTTTTGAAGTTATTTGTACTTAAGTAAAGTACGTAGCAACGTTTCCTCCAGGAACAGATTCAGTATTTCCTAAGGACAAAATTTTCCAAATAACGCATTTCAAAGATATTTGAGAGATAGCTTTTATATCTTAAATCACAAATATAATTATTTACTATAAAGCAATATTCAGCGATTTCAGGATTGTGATAACGATTGATGTTCTGATCAACAATTTCTTATCGTCAATTCAGGATATAATTTTTCGTAAATGTTGGTTTTATATGTCCAAGCCTACATCTGTTCTTCTGCAAAATCATTAATTTTCGAGGTGTACTTATCTTCATTTCTGCCGCGAATATTAAACCCCACAAAAATCATTAATTTAACAGACTTTCATTTCTAAATGTTTCTAGAGCATGAATTAATGGAAAAAATACCAAGGCACCGAATTCCTTGTAATACATAATCCATGAAATTTCATGACAATGAATATTACTTAATTAACAGTACGTTTTTTAAGATTTTAAGGAATTGTTCAACTACTAACACACTTTGCAAGGAATAGTCTTCTTCTAGACAGTAAAAGATTTAGATTGATTGCCTACAGAAATTTTCATCTCAGGAAATAAAAACAGTAAATAAGTTTAAGCTAAAACCAGCAGCAATTATTTTCTACATCAATTACTGTATTACGAAACATTTTTTTTTTTCATTTTCTAAAAGTGAATATGCACGGAAAGCCTGGTATTACGCCAATACGTGGAGATATAGAAGACATTCGTTGTTTGTAAAAAAATAATAGCAATGTTCTTCCTGCAAATAGAACGAACTTAACATGAGGCTAGTATTTTCATTGTTGCAGAAGAGAATATCCTTTCAGATTTAGAATATATTTTATTCTAAGCATTCAAAGTAAAAAGTCAAGCAAAAACACCAAATATAAATATGGTCATACCACCAAACATAATCAAAGCTCCTTTTTTGCATAGGTAGCCATAAGGACGAATGGAGTATGTTTAATCAAATGCCATGATTCAAATTTGCATCGATATACAAATAATAATAAACAGTTAGGGAAAATCCCTTGTTAGCTGCAGATCATATAACCGCCCTTTATGAGTGTAACGTTCCAATTGTAGCGTACGTAATTGCTCTGGGTTAGAAACACATTTGTAGCAATGAAATTTCAATTGTCCTTCAATGTGCTAAGAACTCTGTCTAGATAGACTGGTTTCAAATTCGACATAAAATAAAATCGTTTAAGTAAATTAGTGCATTTTACGGCATTTTACTTAATATTTGAGACCCCATTATTCAACATGATGCAATGTGCTGCAAGCCCAACCGAACATATGAAGTCACGTAGCATTCCAAGCTGTTTTCTGTTCTACTGACTTACGGCAGTAGACCAAATTCTCGCGTTAGGGAATTGCTTTCAGACAAAAATGTTCCACTGTTTATAGAGTCTGTCTTTCCGAGAGATTTATGGCTGAATTCCATGTTACGTAATTCGAACAAAATCACTCAGAAAAAAAAGCTAAATTCGTTACTTGTTTATCTATCCAAAGTCAGTCTTTTTGCTTTCACTGATATCTGTAATTAGCAAGTCTGCAGTGCGTAGACAAGTGATTATTAATATAAAGGCATAAGGAGTTATTTTATTTCATTTCGTTTGTGTGTGTTTAAGAGTGAAAAAACATACATATGAAGTGCCAATGATAAACCTAACAATGAATTTAATGCCCAACAACTAAGACAAGACAAAATAATGATATTTTTGGCTGCACAGAGAGTTGCCTAATGATAAAAATTATATATAATATGTGATATTTAAGATACTAGTGTGTGTGTGTGTGGATTTTTTTGTCCATTCATCATATTATAGCACTTTCTTTTATTCTTATTTCTTAGATTTGAGGGTTGGGGGGTGGGGGGGGGGGGCGACACAAAGATAAAAAGAGAGGGCACAGATAGACAGGCAGCTAGAAAGAAATGTCATCTGTTATATCAAGATCTCACAAAACATAGTTGATTTCTATGGTTACATAAAATATGTAACTTAAAATTCATTTATGAATATAATTATCAAAATAATTATGTGTTTTGTAATTATTGCGTGTAAGGAGAAATAAAATAAATATCATCAATTATAAAAAAAGATATTTACACAAATAGAATAATAATACTTTATAAAAAATCTATGAGCGTGGCTGTTACATTGATAATAGTTTATCATATTATATTATTTTTGCATATATCCTTAGTACAAACATATATATTTTTCAGCTATTGAAAGCTAAGTTCTTGAAATTACTGCTACGGGTCATGAAAAATTCTTGCCCCCACCCCTCCTCCCCGAAAGGACTATAACCCTTGACCATCGGATCTACAGTTGGGCATGTTATGGTTTTAGAAGCCTAATGACTTTTTCCGTTACATAAAAATAACGATCATAACGTACAAAAACTTTAAAATACTGACTTTTGATGATTTGAGGGTGTTTTGAATAAATTAGACTATAGCTTTTATTCCTGCTGACTTATTATAAATCAGAATTGTCCAATGCACATCCTTAAATAATTCATGGAAATTTTTTATAACTTGTCAAAATGGCGGCCGCCGTTCGTGACAACCGCGGTCGCTTCAAAAGGAGAGTATGTTTTAAAAAGCATTACGGAAGTAGATTATTTATGAAGGGGCATAACTATAGCCAAGTTGATGTCGATATTGAAATTCACAGTGAACTCGATTTTCCGGGTCAGAAAACATGGAAGGTTAGAAGGAGATTAATAGATGTTTTGTTTCAAAAAAAATCTTCAGTCGTTTTAGTCCCATAAATGATCCGCTCGGCGCGACATGCTATTTTGGTACTAGTTGTCACGCCTCTGTGTCTCATGACAAAACCACCTAAACTGGTATATAGAAGAATGCCAGTATGTCAAGAATAGCGTACCTCTCTCTCTCTCTCTCTATCTATCTCTTGGCGTTTCTTTTTTGATCGCTGATGAAACAATCAAGAATAATTTGATGTTCTGTATGTGGCTGTGTTATTAATAAATACAACTTTTTATTCCTTAATTAAAGCATTTTCTCTTTCTCTCTCTCTCTCTCTCTCTGAAAATGTAAAAGCGTGAGACAATTCATAAGTCGTCCAAAGATACTTCCCGAAGATCTTCCTCTCTCTCAAGAGGGCTGAAGGTGCTCCTCTCCCTTTAGTCCTATATAATATGCCATCGCTTTGTGATATTTTCTTTATGGGACAAAGCCCTTACTAAAAGTATCACAAAAACGACGGAATATTCATTGAACTACTCTCATAGGCCTGGTCCCCGCTCCTTCCATCGGTGGATATAGGATCCCACCTAGAAAGCCCCCCCCCCCCCCCCCCCCAACACTGAAAAAAATAAAATTCAGAATTGTATTCTACGAGGTATATCCAAAAGGTAAGTGGACTGAAACAATTGTTTCTTATTCAGCATAACAAAATAAGTTTATTTCATATGGTTCGAAAGGGCAACTTAAGAATTTGAAGCTAGTTTTAATCAAGTTTATCCTGAGTGTTATTTCCTTTGCAGATTATACGTCACTTTACAGTAACCATAGTAACGAAATATTGATGCACACCTTATTAATTATTACTTAATCCAGCTTATAGAAACATATATTTTGTGTTAATTGAAACTCATATAATCTTTTTATATTGTAGGAATTAATGAAGCAGTTATTGAAATAATCTGATATACTGCCCATCTTAATTTTTTACTTCGCGGCTACGGGCACCACGATAGCATTTTATACGTTGACGTATCTTTTTTTTTTCGTCTTTGTGATTTATTTATTTGAAATCTTATAAGATTTTATATATCTCCTTTAAGTAAACTACTTCCCAATTGGAAATACATAGTTTGATAGGGCATGAGAAATCTTTGCTCATTTTCAGTTAATTCTTCATACAATGCCATTTCCACAGGTTTTCGAACTACATATATTTTTTATATATCTAATTTACCTTATTTTGTTTAATTTGATATAGAGGATTATGTACATGTGATTTTAATTTGTCGTTTGTGTATAATTCTTCTTTCAAAAGCAAATCATGTGCTTGTGTTGTATGCAAGATGGATGTATAAAATAGAGAGACTTTACTGAAAAACCCGACAGTAAACCTTTCCAACAGTGTTATATGGTGTTCATGATATGTCATGGAAAATTATTATATCACTCTTTTATTTTGTTTTAATCCAAATAATATTTTTTACGATTTTTAAGTTTGCAGCTGTCGTTGAAAATGTCAAAACTTTAAGTCGGCAAATGAAAAAAAATAGGTTTCATTGGCAATAAATCTTGAATAAAAGATGAAAATGTCTATCTAATGTTTCTTTTTTTATTCTACTATTATTCTTTATTTATTCTATTATTAATTACGGACCGTTTGATGTCTTTCTTTTTTTTTTTTTATGACTAAAATTGTGAAAAATAATGGCATTTTCATGTCATAGGTATCGGAACAATTTGTTGTTGTTTTGTTTTTTTGTTGTTTTTTTTGGTGTTTTTTTTTTAGTAATTTTGAAAAAAATAATCATTTAAAATTTAACTGACGGTAGAGATCTAAAAAACTACATTTACGTCTGGTCAATACATGTAGTTCATATTTAGCACATTTTTTTTTGTCAAATCTCAAACCTTGCCATTAGGCTATGGATTACCTAGATTATACATGTAACGTAGGTTTCTGTAGACAAAAAACCTGTATTAGTATAAATCAATATAATTTATTTTTGATTGAAAAATAATTCAAATGATTTATTTTTATGTATATTGAAATAATTTTGTAGACATGTCCAAGTCATTTAAGTTTTAATCAAGTGCAACACGTTTTCACACTTTTAAATTATCGAGTACTTTATTTGATGAATTCATTACAAAAAGACGTCAGAAAACAAAATGTAATGAGAGTTTTTCAAACTGTCAATCGGAAGGCTACTTCTGCAATATACGGATGTACTGTAATTCTCGGTCTTGATCAATAGTTTCAACTGAAGTTCTCGATGACTGACCAAACTTAGAAATTTGTGTCACATGATTTTTTTTTACAGAAGAAAATTGAAAAGTGCTGCCTTCCAATGTTGAAGTATTAGATAACGTCCACGAAACACCTAAATATTAATCATCATTTGTATCATCGACACACCAACAAACAGTACTTCACTCTTGCGGCAAACCTTCATCATCTTGTTCACTGACTATCTTTGTATCGTTATTTTGCATAGAAGAATTACCGATCTTGCTCTCTAATAATTACGCATTTAAATGGGGACTACTTTTTAAGTATTTGTTGCCATTAACCTATTTCAAATTTGAAGCAATTCGCAACTTTTCAATCCAAATTTCAACTCAATTTACTGTAATGCAGATCAATTAAATTCATTTGGAACCGTCCACCAAAGCCCAATTGGTTTTAGGGCTATAAATTACGCAATTAGTTAAAGAGCTTTCATTCACCAGTAAAATAATTATTCTCAGTGGAATGCGTTGAAAAAAAGACAAAGGAATGTTTGGATATAGAATGTATCAGTAACGATTATGTTTTCGTGTTTAACTTTGCCTCATATAAAGGTGAAGGAAGAGATAGAAAAACTGGCTTGAACTAGTGACCAACCGCAAGTCAGCTGAAGGCTACCGCACGTGACAAATCGAGAGATTCTGTCAAACCAGAATTCACACCGTATAGGTGCTAAGTGTTTGTAAATAAAGGATTCTTACCACACAGCCACAATGACTTTTTCCCAAAGCGGACTTTATATATAAATCAATATTGTTTGTTTCTTTCGAGGGAAAACTTTATACATATAAACACAAGCAGTATTTTGGTATAGCTATTGATATGTCGCTCCCAGATGCAATCGCGATGTAATGAAATCCAAATGACGATGCCCATTTGTGGAAGCAGGTAATTGTAAAGCACTTGTATCTAGCTTTAATAAATGTCATTATTTTGAAAAGGCATCATAGCAAACAATATAAGACTCAAGTGTGAAGAAGATGAGCCTTTGAGATCAGTTTTCTGGGAAAGTGACAGATTTATTATACGCCGATCCAAACGTATTGATCAAACGTTCCGAGTTAAGACCACGTATGTCTAAAAGATCCTATGGTGCTGTCCGAAATATGGCCTGTCGGAATCGGTTTATAATAAGAATGAGGAATTGCTAAAAGTGACCCTGCATTTTCTACAGACTAGTGTCTAAGCCTGTTAGTTAAAACACATAGGACAGAAAGAACAGTCGCTCTGTATATGAAAAAGTCGTCTTCGGGATAATTCTAATTTGTTAGAATATGTCTATGCGTAAGTACATGCGTTCTGTAACCAGAACCAACGTATTTACGTTCATTCGTGTTGGGTGTTTTAGATTATTCTACAGCAAAATTCGAAGTCTAATAGCTAAACTGAACTGAAAAAAATGCGAGGCAAAATTACAGACCAGAGTGAGAACAACAACTAAATAAAATCGGAGATTACCTGTTAAATTCTTTTTATATTTTTTTTACTTTATTTAAACGATGAATGATATACTAGAATAATAATAATTTTACAAAGAACTTTTTGAACGTAACAACGATGACTAAGTCTGATCAGAAAAACGCACAATGGCATTTGATAAATTACAGAGCTTTAAAAAAGTTCATTAGCAAAATATCTGTCGAATTATTCAAAAAGTTTTGAAGTGAAACGATTCTGTAATCCAGTATTACATTTTATATTCTATGTAGATAATTTTTATTTTATTTTTCGGTGTCTACCAGTTCCGTCAGAAATCAATATCATTTTGATTATAGAAGTATGCAGAGTAGTACTAGCACATTAAATCAAAATGTGATGATAAGAAATGTACATAGAATGTAAGACAAAGCTCATCAGAAATCACTATAATGTTGATATCATTTTTGATTATAGAAATATGCAGAGAAGTACTTTATAATACCAAACTCGTGATAAAAATATATAGAGAGAGTATACGACATAGAAACGCGGTCCTCATAACGAACATTATTACAAATATAAAGAATGACAAAGTTTACACTATAAAAGTATAAATTCGTTAATGGCATTTATTTTCCTCTTTCTCCCTATCCTCATCTTTATGATTGTTTGTCTTTGCTAAGTCTTCTCCTTGATGTATCTTAAGATTTTTATCTCACCTAAAATGTGTATTTAATAAGGTATATTAACTTCACTGCTTCATGATATTTTCCTATAGATAGTACTAAAACATTTTAGATGTATGACATGGAGCTGAATCACCACGATGTCTCTTTGAGATATGAAATCCATTTACGACATCTTGAAACCATGCCAAACAGTCCAGGACTACCTAACTCTGTTATTTTTGTAGATATAATTACATATCAACAATGTGACCTTTTTACTAGAAATTTAATTTGGAACGTGGTCGGCATCGTTATACTTGGGAAAATGCATGAAATAAATATATGCTAAAATTGATATTATTATTAATAATTATAATAATACGTATGATAAGCAATTTGATAAGAAATACAAACTTGAAAGTAATATGATAAAGTTGATAAGAAAACCATATTGTCTTTTTATTTGCTTTTGTTATTTTTCTCATGCCTAGAATATCACTGTTTCAAACAGTTTTACTCCCTTTAGACAGGTAATATTTAAGAGATCCGTCTGACTTGCCTATTGGCTTTTACACGGATGCAATGAGCTTTCATAGATCCAAGTCAAAATTGGATGATTTCTAACGTCATAACCTAGCTTAAAGACCGCTCGTCCAGGAACATACAGTCATGCAAAACGGTAAATTTAAGTTATAAGATACACACTACTATTGGCCTTCTGGGACCCTAACGATCGCTTTGAGTATCAAATGCCTGTATTTGATTGCGAAAAAAGAAGCGTTACAATGACAAAAATATCGGTTACTATGTTTTGTGAGATGAGACGGGCATTTGATATATAATATTAGTTATCTAAACGCAAAATGTTTACAGTTTAAGAAATAAGATGATTATTTCTTGCAAATGTATTGATAATAAGAGGGTTTATCAATTATGCCGGAAAGCAGTTTGACTAAAATAATTTTGAAAGCTTAATCACCAGACTGCAGTGCATGTGATTGCATCCCTCTATGGAAACGTATCCGAATAACAAAGCAGTCACAAATAATATCATAGGAGGTCGAGGCACTCATAAAACCTTCCATGAAACTGAAATAAAAAGATCAGTTGTCAATTTTATAAGCCAAAAATAATTGGCTATAGTCAAATCATATTTACATTTTGATATAAATGTAATGATTTATAATTAAATTGCAATTCTCTGAGGAGATATTACTAGATCACCATGCTCTATTCGAAGTGTATTCCCAATCTTATGAGGGGAAACGCATCTATTTTCCGGGCATTTTCGTTATACGCGCCTCCATGTTTCCTCTCAGCTCTCGGAAAATCGTTGTTTTGTTTTTACATCTACAGTAAGACATGTGAACAAATGCCACTTTAGGGAAAAAATAGCCTTTATCTTTCATTGTTTATTTTTATGGAAGTTACTGGTATATGGAGGTTCAATTATCTATAAATTCAGTGCTAGTAATCCAGCTCTATACATATTATAGAAATAATGTTCTTTCCAATTACACGCAATGACAAAATGAACACAATGAACCATCTCATGTGTTATGAAATTGTTTATGAAAAATGTATACATTTTGAAACTGTAAAATATGTTACAGATAGAGTAATTTATCATAAAGAACAACGTTTTTTTAGGACCTTTTTCATTTCCTTGTAATGCATGTCTTTTAAAAGTTACCATCATTATAACATACATGTAGAAATGTTGTCAGAGCATGTCAGAACATAAGACATTTATATATTAAAAATGTGCATCATTACAAGAAGTCAAATGAAAACATAGATATACTACATAGTAAAGCAATATGTGTTTCCACGGAAGGGGCAAGTTGGACTGCGGTAATTAAATAGAGTCATTTTAAGGGAGTCATTCATCTCGTTGCTTAAGCAGTGTAAGTTAATTTTCTTGCTTATAACAAGAAAGGTAGGGCACTTAAACACAAGCGTATTCTTAACCACTCTATAGTCATTTGGACTCATCGACCTTAACAAAGAAACAATGTAATTCATTTTTTTTTTCAGATGGTTCATTAGCTCCAGCTGCAACGATGATCGTGTAATATACAAAACATGTCCCATTATGATACATGTGACCGTATCAGATAATACAAATCTGACATAGAAATTACTCTATTCATACTTGATATAGTGTATTACAACAAACTTCATTAAATCATGAGGAAAAGGTTTCTGTTACGTGGTTCTCAGTTCAGGTTAATTTCAATCGTGCAAAACATGTTTTTCATTAAAGAAAGAACTTTGAAGAATATCTAGACCGATGAGTGATTGAAAATAAGATAAATACAGATGAAACTCGGCTGCTAGAAATAATACCGATGTAAGATGGAAACTTGATAAATGCAATGCAATCCAAAAACAAAATCAATTTTGTAATAGCGTAACGGGACAAAATGTATTTTATGCAGAATGTAAATCCATTGCTGTATGGGTTTCAGAAAATAACATTTTACCATGACAGAAAAGTAATATAAGGACTGCGAATGTTTGAATTTAATCCATCGATTTTTTGGAATTCATTTGTATGGCTCTCGTGTTAATTTCAACATGTCTTCTGGGAACAATAGGAACATTCATTACGTACAAACTTGGGAGTGAAATTACCAGGAGAGTGTCGATAAGTGTCTTTTGGTATACATAAGTAAGAACAGTCCATAGTCTAGACATGTTTTAATTAACATTGCACTATTTCAAAAGCTGCTGATGACTGTTCTTTTTTATTCTTGGGTAGGAACCACATAACGTAATTAAAATAATTCTGATTAAAGAAAAAGCACAACAGATCAACATGGTGAAGTTGTTTTATTCTTTTGGCTCACGTTTCATATTAACCTAGTTGAAGTTGAAGTTGTCAGGAAACTGTATGATGAACAAGGAAAATCAATTTTTATTTAAGCTTAGCTTATTGGATTCAATCCGCCAAAATTAGAAAAGTGGTGTGATTCTGTGTCAGTGCCTTGTCTACAAAGACATAGATCAGCATAAGAAAAGGAAATTTAAACAGTATGTTATACATGTATTATAGCAAGATGCTTCGGGGTCTTTAAATGACGTCGTTGCTTAATATCAAATATCATTATGAGCTGAAATCAATCATGCTGTGACACTTGTGTCTGAAGATGACAATCAAATTATGATTAGAATAGAACTGTGTATTTCAATTATATATTGAAGATGTTTTTTCACTTTGATTTCAGTCATACCAGTTTTTGAGACAATTCCTTATTACACCGCCGATTCCTTATTACACCGTCTAGTCACGGAATTAACCCATATCCATTCATTCAGCATCATAATATTCTGCTTTGTCGCGGCCTGTGACATCCTTCTCAGGACACGGGGTATATAGTCTTAAAACTTAAACACACTGGTCAAAAATATTAAAACAAAACAAAAAACATTTGCAAAATGATTTGCTCGTATACAGTCTGAAGTAGTTAAACATCCCAATTTTAGCTCCATAATTCATAGGGATAACTCATTATCAATAAACGCATATCAATGATAATTGAGTAATACCTCTATACCACGAGATATAAATGTAAATCCAACAGTATTCCGTTTTGCAATAACGATTAAATTTCTAAATAATTTATCCTCACATAATAGAAAATGGTGGTCGCATATAGCAGTATCTTCTCACGTTGTCATCGTTTTTTGTTTTTTTTTGTTTTACCAAAGGCCTGTCATACTACGGACTCATCTTAAAGGACTTGCCCTCACATATACGCATTTTATTAAAATGGTTATCACCTTTTTCATCATAAAAACTTTGTGTAATAACTCAATTAGATCTACATTTATTTTCCTACTTTTACAGAAAATTTCATTTGATGAAAAAAAGTAAAGCTTACAATGACTGTTTCTGTAACAGAATCGTTGTTTCCTAAAGTCAATATGCACAAAAACCTGCGGCAATATTTTAAAATATAGAAGAAATATGAATTTTTGCCGGCGCCAGAAGAAAATTAACACCTCAGACATAGAAATGACTTTCTCCTAATCTTTAAAATTAAATAATACGAAACAAAAACAAAACTAAAAAAGCACAAATAATAATGTCATACGGCAAAATTTCAAAGCTCTCATTTTGCATATGTAACCAGAAGGACAAATGGGGTATGTTTCGTCGAATTTTAAATTCAAAACTGTTTTTATAAGTAAATATTGATAAACGGTATGGGAAAAAAATAGGATCATTTAAAATCTGAAGTTTCAAAATTTACTTATTCTTTTATTTTGATGATAAATGGAAACACAAGTTTTTATGCAAGATGCTCACGTAAGCTTCATAGTGTTAATCGCCCTTTACGCCATGGTCCTGTGATAGCGTTCATATTAGAGATCTGAACGTTCTTGGTTCGAACCAAATTAGAAGCAAGGATTGTTCATCGCCTTCACATGCGACAATTACTGATATGAACGAGGCTCAACTGAGAGGAGTACTTGATAAGTTGTAAAATTTGTTTCCAATTCGACGTAAAAAAATATAAAAACTTCCTTTCACGCCATTTTCGACATCATAGAGGGGTATTTTCATCATGCAATATGTATTTGGAAAAAACATATACAGTCGCGCTGAATTCCAAGCTGTCCGCCTTCTTCTGAATCATGGCAGTAAACAAAGTACCAGCGTCAGCGAATTATATTCAGACAAAAGTGTTACATTATTAATAGAGTCTGTCTTTCCGAGAGATTTGTGGCTGATTTCCATGTTATGTAGTAAGTAATTAGAACATATTTTCTCCGAAAAGTTATACTACATTCCTTATGATTAATCCATTAAAACTAAGTCCTTTTACTTTCAGTGATATTTGTAATTAGCAAGTCTGAAAACTTTCGTGGACTTGTGATTCTTATCGACGCAACAGCATATAAAGGATGATTATGTGCTTGTTTTGAGTTGACATGGAACATATGTCATCGAGAAGTGATATAATTTTAATGTTTTATCAATGTGATAACTGAATCACATCGAGATGAGCTTTATTCTATTTTCAATCAAATAAACAATTATCTTTGTATTTATGATAGCTGCTGCTATCTTTTTAAGTAAAAAGAAGTAGTTCCGGCAGATCTATATCACTCAAACTGTGGGATATGGAATTTTATCACCGTTTGCATATGTGAAACAAGCTACAACATGTCTTTTCTTGTATGTGTGTTTGAGAGAGAGGAGAGAGAGAAAATCATTTACATACCTAAGCAGGAAAACTATAGGCAGGATAAAATAGAGATATATTCTACTTCATAGAGAGTTGGCTTATGGTAAACAATATGAACTATATATGTTTTTAGGGTAATATTATATTCATTTGAGTGTGTTTGTGTCCATAAATCATAGCACAGTGTTAAATATTAATTACATAGTCTATATGCGTATATAAGTGATATACTTTTACTATATGTAAATGAGTAGAACATATCAATATGCTTCTGCATATACTTAACAAATATAATAGGTGGTATTATTGTTGGTATATTTAGTAAAAAGTTTATTCAAGAAGTCGATTTTCCCAGTGCATATTCATTCATTTTAGGTACCAGAATTGCAAATAATGCAATTGTGAAAATAAAAACGTTTATC
Source organism: Solen grandis (assembly GCA_021229015.1). Classification (NCBI taxonomy): domain Eukaryota; kingdom Metazoa; phylum Mollusca; class Bivalvia; order Adapedonta; family Solenidae; genus Solen; species Solen grandis. Next base: position 56,830,776 of record CM037777.1, read on the forward strand.
TTTTTAAAAACTTACTAAAGAAGGCTTAGCCTCAATAAAAAAGGAAACATTTAAATTTCTTTTCATACAGTTCCCACCATAAGGATATTTTTAAAATGCACCAAACATACAGAGAGAGAGAGAGAGAGAAAGAAAGAAAGAAAGAAAGAGAAGGATAGAAAGACAGTCAGACAGAGATGTCATTTATTATACATATGTATCAAGACACCAAAAAACACCGTTTATAAGACGGTTCCTAGTTGGGAACAGTACTTTGCGCCTGGATGGTCATGCAAAATACGCATTCCCAACGGGGTTCGAACCCATAACCTACGGATCCACAGCCGGGTATGTTACCGTGGGACAATGGTGCCTTTTTTATATAGATATATATGTTGTTGTTTTTTATTTGTATATGCTACGAAATATAATTAGTGTATGTTTCTTTTAACTAAATGCAATTATATACTATATATTTGCATATAGTTACATTTAACATTTTCTGAAACTTTTTGCTTAATTCAATTTTGAAGAAAATAGTGAGTTATGTCTTAAAAGTGGGGTTTATAAAAACAAATATTTTCAAATAATTTTTCTCCTTTTGTAGCAATTGAAAACTAAAGCGACTTTTGAACTCAGTTTAAAATACAACATATGTCTGGGAAAAAAAACAACTATGATCATTGCTATTTTGATAAAGATGGTGTCCCCTGTGCAATATATAAAATAAAGGTATATTTTATGACTCCTCAGTATGTTTAATGTTTACAAACAACAAAGTCTATACCCCAGCACTATCATTCACATCCCCGGTCACAAAACTGAAGGGAAATTCTATCATTAAGTAGAGAGACAAAAATCACTGTCTCAACCTATTACAAAAGAGTATAATTGTCTTGTCTTGTATAGGGGTTTATTGTTTTGGAATCAATTCATCAGATAACATTTCTAGCATCAATTTTAACTTATTAATATATTATGGCGATCAAATAGTTAATTATTGGCATTTCTCACGCTTAAAACATGTTCCCTTTATTAGGATTTAAGAAGGGTAAATGAAGCAATAATGGGGCTTTCCTTTGGTGAAGTAATAGAAAATACCACAGAAATACTAGGAACTGGAACTATACCTTGTAATCTCGTTTGTAAACATTACTATCGGCATGCATTTAATATATTAGATTCATCATGTACAATGTCCCATGTAATGTTCTGAGCTTGCAAAAGGTTATGTCTACAAAAAAAAAAATTGATAATAGAACAAGCCAGATATTCGTCATCCATCCATTTATCTTATTTCTAATGTGAACTTTAAATGTTGATGCTTACAATGAAGACAGATTCGTTTATTATTAATAGGTATATAAGTTTATATTTTTCCACTGCATGTTGGCTCCTTTTTTAGTTTTAGTCAAATTGGAGACAACGAGTGTGTGTTGGGGTGTGTGTGTGGGGGGGGTAACATTCGCTGAATTTAGATATGTAAAAACATCTTGAAATCTCGTATGCATGTTCTAATACTCGTTTATAAATGTTTTATCTCTAACTTATTTTTAGATCAGCATAAATAATAATAACACGCATGTCCATCATGATGACACATTATTTGCATAAGATACCACGGCACATGTCCGACATTATAACACGTTTTATCATATGGCATTGTGCTCAAACAACTGTTTACGGTTTTGTATAACCATCGCATATTTTTCTTATATTTAGCACGTTACATATATTTTTAGGCCGAATTGCATCCCTCCGCGTCACGCGCGTATATTCTATATATATGCATAGTGTGCTGAACTCGAACAGCTGGATTAAATGTGTTTGATGCAACTTACTTTGATCAAAAACATGCATTATTCATTTGATTTTAAAATTATATGAGAAAGTCAATCGTTAAAACGTTATTTTCAGTTATTAGTTGAAACTTTACTTTTTTTCTTCGTGTTAGATTATAAATAGTAACGGTTCGCAGTCCGTTCTTTCACGTTTTTGTTTTGTTGTTTGTTTGTTCGTGACTTACTGTCAGGACAGGTCATATGATATAAATTATCTGACATAATTTTCATTTCATATCAATTTTACTTAATTCGTTCATGAATATGTTATTAAGCTCGCCAGAGGCTTGCTCAATATCATTTTCATGAACTCTTATTTATGTGCATAAGATACCTCAATATTTTGACATAAAACACACATTTCGACATGATAACATATTAAATGTACAATAATCTAGTCACTTTGACATAATTACTTACCACTTTGAAAAATATGAAACTTTAACAACAAATATCACAGTTAAGACTTTGGCAACATCAAACGACTATGGCGTTTCATAGTATGATCATTATTCAAGATATTGTCGATAAACTGGTTTATGATGTCATTGATATAATCAGTCCGGTTTCTCTCAGTTTTCAAATAAAATGGCTCAGAACAAGGTTAATACTTCATACTTGAAGAATAATTATCTACTTATGTTTGTTTGCTAGGATAAAAAAGTTCTGGTACTGTTTTATATGCTTGAACGCCAGACTTGGGAGATATACACTTGTCGCTGTAACCGTTTACTTCACATAGATTCATCCTGGCGCATTATAAAACAGAGCTGACCCAGAAGCTATCTAATTAGAGACATCTCTGTGTACTCCTACGATATTGAAGCTTAGAAACTACACAACCTGCAAGGCAACGAAATCACATCATTTAAAGTTCAGTAAATATGTATACAAAGCAATATATAGGTACATGAACATGCATAAGGTAAAGGCTTAATGTATTTTAAATGTGGCGGCTGGTATAAAGTTTCGTCCTGTTGCTTACGTGGCGATGGCTTTAAACAATTGACCAGTGGAACCAGTACTATCCCTTTTTAGAAGGATTCAAACCTATGTCAAAGTCCATTATTTATTTATTTATTTATTTATTTATATTATTTGATTGATCAATCTTAATGTCAACCTTCTATTTTATTCAGGTATTAAAACATATACAAATTTGTTGCGTGCCATCAAATCACCAATTGTATCATCATTTGAACGATACACAAATAAACAGTACTTCACTCTTGTAGCAATCCTGCCTCATCCGCAATACTCTGATTACCTTTGTATCGTTATATTGCGTGATAGAATTAGCGATCATGCTCACTAATAATTAAACATTTAAATGCGGTACTACTTTGTAACGATTTGTTTCCACTAAAAGTATTTCAATCATGAAGCAATTCGCAACTTTTCAATCCGTCTAAAACTACTGTACGGCAGATCAATTGATTTCATTTGGAACCGTCCACCGAAGCCCAATGAGAGTTAGGGTTATAAATTACGCAATTAGTTAAAGGTCTTTCATTCATCAATAAAAATAAAATCCCAACGGAATGCGTTAATAAAAAGAATGAAATTGAAATAGAACCCAGTTTCTTGGTGAAGATTTAAAAAAATGCCATTTTTGAGTTTACCGTTGCCGCGAAAAGTATTTTGATAATATAGTGACCTCAAACTAATAACAGGTGACACATAAACACGGCTAGAACCAGTGACTAAACACCAGCTGCAAGGCTACCTCACATGACAAAACTGAATGACCCATTCAAACTCGAGCCAACACAATGTAGTAGGGATAAGTGTTTAGTAGGTTAGCGATTCTAACCGTTTAGCCAAGAAGGTCCCTTTATCAAAACTGCCTTTAAGTACAAATTAACAGCGTTTGTTTCTTAACTCACTACGACAAGCGTTATCCAAATGAAACACTGCTAGTACTTTGGCTTTCCAAATTACATCTCGCTCCCAATTGCAGTCGCCGTTAGATTTAACCCCCAATGACGATATCTATTTGTAGGAGCTGTTAATAACAAAGCACTTGTATCAAGCTTTTAATAAATGTCATTATTTTGGAAAGGCATCATAGCTAACAATATAAGTCTCAAGTGTGAACAAGTTGAGCCTTTGAGATCAGTTTTCTGGGAAAGTGACAGATTTATTATACGCCGATCCAAACGTATTGATTAAACGCCCTACGTTTAGACCACGTATGTCTAAAGGATCCCATGATGCTGTCCGCCCTCTCGGTATCGGTTTATAATAAACATGGGGAATTGTAAAAAACTTTCTACAGACGAGTATCAAGGGCCGGTTAGTTTAAACATGATACAGGAAGAACTGTCGCTGAGTGTATGAAATATGTGCACATTAAAGACGTCCTCGGGATAATTTCTAATGCATTAATATGTTTCCATATATGTAAATACGTGTGCTCTCTAAACACTTTCAACATGTTTACGCTCATTCGTGCCGGATAGTATTACCTTCATCAATGGCATGTCTTGACTAATCTATCGCAAAATTCGAAAAAAAAAATAATAATAGTCAAAATGAACAGAAAATTGCGAGGTAAATTACCAGAACAGAGTCGGAACAGACAACTAAATGAATCTCAGATTCACTGCAATGGGTGTAATTATATCAGAATGTTTTACTTCATTTAGACGCAAAATGGTTTGCTAGAATAATGGTGTTTTCACAAGGAACTTCAAGATTAAACAACGTCAACTTTAGCTGATTATAACCACGCACAGTGGCTTTTTATTAATTACAGTGCTTTAAAAAAGCTAATCAGCAAAGCAAAAACAAATTACTCAAACGTCTAAGATTTTAAAATGGCAGACTTTGTAATCTAGTATTACTTTTAGTATTGTATGAAGAGGGGTTTTCTCTGTTTATATCAGTTCCATCAGAAATCAATATAGATATTTTATTATAGACGCACGCAGAGTAGTACTGAAACTTTATATCAAAATGTGATGATAAATTATAATATAAAGAATGTAAGATATAGGTCCCCTTTACGAATGTTAATACATAGAACGGGCGCAGGTCCTTGATTTGGGTTTCCAAAAATGATATGAGTCATATTAACTGACTCTAATTGCCACGTATTAAGCAAACATGTGGATTAACGTATCAAATAAACCTTGATCGATTTTACTTGAGCGTACATCACTTCAGCCCGCTTAAAACCGATCATGTGAATGAACTCTAATTCGCCCTTACCTGTTTGTTTGTTTTTTGTTTTGTTCTCTGGTTAGTCTTGTTCTAGATGTACTACAATGGTACTACAATCATTTTGGACTTATGCCATGGTGCTGCCTCACTACGATGTCTCTATGTGATATATGATCTATTCACGATATACTGAGTCTATGCCAACAAATCCAGGAACTACCTTACTGCATAATTCCTGCAGATAAAAACACGTAATAAACAGTGTGTCCTTTTTTACAGAAAATTTAACAGGAAATGTGGTAGGCATCGTTTTACTAGGGGAAAATGCGTGAAATGATAACAATAAGTATTAATATTATTATTTCAATTATTTAATAATTATGATAATCAATTTATTGAAAACATACACGCAAATATGTTGGTATATGATGGAATACATGACAAAATTTGTAAGTTTAAACTTATTTATTTTTACGTCGATCGGAAAACAAGATCTTGAAACTTATAAAAATCTCGACGGTTCCTGAGTTGGACCAGTACTTTGAGCCCGGGAAGGTCTGAAGATTTCTTGCCTCCAACGGGGTTCGAACAAACAACCTTCGGATCCGTAATCGGATACGTAACCACTGGACCACGGCGCCCTATCAAAATTTGTTAAAAGTACTTAAAGAAAACAATATTGCCTTTCTTGCTTTTTTTAGATATTATTATCTTAAAAAAAAAAAAGACCTCTCTTTAAGGATGGGTAATCATAATGTGATCCGCCTGATGGTCCTTTATCTTTTTACACAGATACAATGAGGTTTCATAGATCTTAGTCAAATTTGATGATTCCCAAACGCCATTACGGTGGTACAAGACCGCTCGTCTGGGAACCTTACAGTTTTACAAAACGGTATATTTAAGCTATTAGATATACTCTACTATTGACCTTCTGGGACCGTAACGACCGCTTTGGGTATAGATTGCCTGTATTTAATTGCGAAGAAAGGAAACGTTACACGGACTAAATTATCGGTTACTAGGTTTTGTGAGAAAAGGCGGGCAGTTAATCTATAATATTAGTTATTCAAATGCAGTCTATTTCCAGATTAAAAATTAAAGGGAATTTTTTTTTCTTGCAAATGTATTGATAATAAGAAGGTTTATCAATGATGCGGAGAAGCGGTTTGACTAAAATTATACTGAAAGCTTAATCACTGGGTTGTAATGGATGTAATTATAGCCTTCTGTAGAAATGTTTCCGAATAACAAAGAGGCCCCAAATAATGAAAATTTTACTGAATTAGAGAAGCTCATAAAACCCTCTGTAAAAATGAAAAGAAAAAATCAGCTGGCCATCGCCTAGCAGTTTTTTTTTAATTTAAAACCACAAATATATTATTCATATAGCTATGACAAATTTACATATCGATATCAATTTAATGATATAAGATAATAATGTAAACGTATGAAGAGCTATCATCCAAGCACAAGTCATTATTCGAGGTATATTTCAAAATCCCGAACAGTTTAAGGACAAAAGCTTAAAGGCATACGTGTACCATAAGATATTTTCTATAAAATCAAAGAAGGGAAATTAAAACTAGCAATGGCAATTTTCTAAGACCTTTCAAGATTAAAGATAATTACATTAGATACTGATGTTTTGGAAAAATTGGAGGTCGCCGATATACTTTTTGAGTTATTTGCCCAGTAAGAAAGCTTTTTGATCTTTTGGGTCATTTTCAAGGGCTAATCATTTTCATTACTAGTTTTAATTTTCCTTCTTTGTCTATATACGTAGAAAATAACTGTATTGTACACGTATGCCTTTATGAGGCGAAAAATCATCAAAATCTACGAATTTGATTTTCCGAACTTTCCTGTCTCCCTTTCAGCTCGAGGAATGTCGAAATTTAACTGTATTTATACATCTACACATTTTCATGAAGGTTGCTGTTATTCAGGGGTTATATTTTCTATAAATTAAATGCTTGGAAGCCAGTTCTGGCCTTTGTTCATAGGATGGCTGCTAACATGATTTTGTCAAGCATAAACAGCTCATTACATATAAAATTATGTATTTGAATTGCATGGAATGACACAATGAATACAGAGTATATGTTGTGAGACCGTTTTATACTTAAAACACATAGTTTAAGTATTCATCAGGATAGGAAGTAAATAATACAATTTAAATGATATAGTAATTAATCAATTATAATAGCGTTTCTCTCATTTTAAACATTTTTAGTACAAAAAATGCTTATGTTTATAATATGTACTAAGTCAAACTCGTTATCGAATACATGAAACAATGTTGTATGACAGAATATTGAATAATGAAAATCATTTACGTGTGTTTATTACAAGACAAAGGAATAGACAAATGTTCCACATACTAAAGCAATATGGTCATGTGTTTCCAAGGACTGTGCAATTTGGAATAATGTAATTAAATAACTCATTCATCTCGTAGCTTAAGTGAATTTCCTTGCTTATAACACGATAAGTACTGCACTTAAACCCACACGTGTTCTTAACCACTCTATCATTATTTAGATTAATCGACTTCGTGAAAGAAACAAGGTAGTTCTTTTGTTATTTTTGCGGATGTTCCATTAATTCCAGCTACCACAATGATCTTTATACAAAACATATGCCCTACTAGGATAAATGTGACCGTATCAAATAATACAAATCTAACAAAAATAATTCTATTCATACTTGATGTATTGTATTACAACAAAGTTAATCATGATAAATAGTTTTTGTTGCACGTGTCGCCTTTCAAATTAATTTTCGTTGTCTTCAATCAAGCATTAGGAAAAATATTTTGAAGAATATCCAGACCGATGAGAAATGAAAAATAAGCAAAAAATACAGATGAAAACACTGAAGCTATTTAGAAATAATATCGTTGTAAGAATAAAATTTTGATAAATACAATGTAAAAAGCACAACAAATAAATATTGTGCTCTGGTTTCCTTCTTTCGGTTCAAGTTTCACATTAACCTAGTTTATGTTGAAGTAATGAACAAGAAAATCATTACTTTATTTAAGCTTAGCTTAGTGGATTCCATCTGACAAAATTGGAAATGTTGTGCGATTCACTGCCAGTTCCTTGTCTACAAAGACATTAATCAGCATAAGAATAGGACATGTAAACAATATACATGTATAATAGCTTTGAGATACTGGGTCTTTGTAGGACGTTTGCTTATTATCATTTTTATCTTATATTTCAAATGTATTTACGAGATTAGATTAATTTGTTGTGATACTGAAGTCAAAGGACGACATCCAAACTTAAATTGGAATAAGAATGTGTATGAAAAATATATATCGCAGATGATGTTTGTTTTTGATTTCAGTCCCAACGACAGTATTTCAGTCATTTTCAGACTATGTGTTCTTAAGACTGATAGATTGCACCGTTTAGTTCAAGGACTACCCTACCTATATTCATGGAGCACCAAACATTTTACATATCTGATTTTTGTATTTCGCGGCCGGTGTTCGAATCCATAATATCCGGCTTCAGGGACGGACGCCCTATAAACTGTGCCACCAGGGGCGCCACAATCTCGTATACGATCTTGAAAATAAAATATTCAACAAAATTTAATGTAAAAAAAGCATAATATGAGATGTGAATGTTTGGAAAATGGTTTGCACGCGTTAAATTTTAGTATTAGGAAACTAGGTCTACAGCAAAAATTATATTACGAGGAAGAATAGAACAGTTATATTTTTTATTTCTACCGATAATCTTTGAACGAGCTGCTTAAAACCACACGAAAATATTTAATTTTATAGATCGTTCATTTCATAAACGTTCTCTAAAACAGGAATTCGAAAATAAATGTACCCAAGCACGATATTTCCTTTATACATAATCAGCGAAATTTCATGTCATAGAATATTAGTGATTGAAGGATATTTTTTTAGATTTTTAAGGGCTTACTAAACTACGAATTCACTTTGCAAGATATTGACCTCACTGTCTCACACAGCCATTTATTCTACTGGTTGATACATTTTTCTTCTTATAAAAAGTGAAAATGAAATTTTGTCTGGCAACTTAATTAGATCTAGATTGATTTTCCTTAAGAAATTTCTTCTGAAAAATAAAAACAGCAAACAAGTTTTAACAAAAACATTCAGTAGACTTTTTGTTCATTTTTTACTGTGATACGAATCAAAATCTTTGTCTCTCAAAATGCATTTGTACGAACACAAACGTTAATGTTCTTGTTGAAATAAACATTTTATGAACAACATTATGACTGGATAAACTTCACATTGGATGATAAATGACTTTGTGGAAGAAAAAAATAACAAATAACAAGGAGGTTTTTTATGACAACAAACTATAGACAGGAAGGAGAAAGAAAAATATGAGGGATAAGGTATCTTAATTCATTAATGTTAAGAGAAAAAAATAAAAGAGACAGCGAGGCATATATTAACATATTACAACAAAAATATTTCGATTAAGATTAGAACTATATGTTTTTTGAATTACACAAAATAATCACATTTCAAACATAGCAAAATTTTTGGTTTACATTGTATTTTTATATCTTTATATTTACTTCTATTCTCCTTCTAATTTAGCAAATCATATGCTTCGAAATTTGTAAGACAAATACGATATGTTTTAATCACGTGTTATATTGTGTTGTATGTAAAATGATTGAATACATGGTAATATGTAAAAGTAAATGAGTAAATAAGAATATTTTCTGTTCTGTTCTATTCCATCGCAAAGCAATATTCATTTCTTTTTAATAGCATTCGACGTATAGTAAATAGAGGATATTATAATATGATATATTCTATTTTGTTATAATATTACTTATTCAATTTTAGGTAAAATTTCATATAAAAAGGAGAAAGTAGGGCTTACTATTTATTTATTTATCTATTTATTTATTTATTTATTTATTTCCCCACGAGAGAGCCTATTTTAACGTTTCAATACATGAATAAATTGATACTAAATTAGTGAACTTTAAATGGTATATGAAACATTTGATTTCGCCATGCCGTGCTGACAGTTACGATATTATATGAGCAAACAGTGGAGACTCTGGTCAGACACCTCATAGAAGGAGCTATCTGATCTTGGGATGCTCTGTTTGAAAATGCGCTAAAACGCGTCATAATGAGGTAAAAGGTTAATCAATTTTATTGAGCGCCCTCCCTTTAATCGTAATGCCATGGGTTCGTTCCCAGGCCGCGAAATATCAAAGTCATAAAAAAAATGTTGCTGGTATAGCTCCCTTTCTTGGCACTCAGAATACGAATAATAAGTTTCAGGGTGGCTAAGTGTCAGGATAATTTGACTAGATGCGGTGTTATGTCATATGTCTTTTGCAGTGTGGCATCAGTATATCTGTCTCAAGTAGACATAGTCCCCAAACGAATTTTCCTTTTTATAACGTTCCTTCCTAGCTAAAAAGAAGTAACATGAGTGTTGATAAAAGCAATCAATAACCTCGTCTGCCATACCAATTCAGGCACTTCCGGTCGGCCAATACTTTCTTCCGGTTCCAGACACAGAGCAAAATAAAGGCCCAAATTGGAACAATATCACGACAAAAGAATGATTATGAGATGTATGTTCAGCTTCGCAATTTTATGTGCAAATCATTTTAAAGCCTTTTTTTCACAATTTTCTGGGAAAAATATTCAAAATATACAACTGAAATAAGCTGGCCATAGATATGTCTTGTCTTTGTTAGTTTGGTTTTTGGTTTTTTTGTTGTTGTTTTTTTTTTTTTGTGAATCGTCGGCGAATCGTCAAACCGACAATATTTCAGTCATTTGGAGACTATATTTACTTAACACATACTTAACGCTGCCAAACTGCAGTATACAACTGAATAAATGCGAATATACGTTTGTTAGTTGATGATTCATGCGCAATGCATATGGTCAAATACATGAACGGAGGTAAAATATCACCGAAAATTATCATTTAAATAAAAGCAATATATAGCCGTGAAGATAAAGCTGTTTTGCGTGCCGTTACATTGTATCAAAAAGGCATAATCTTGCGGAAAAAAAAGAAGAGTTGTTTCATATTGAAAAACTGAAGTCAAAGGGACACAACTCGTAGTCGTCGGTATGAATAATCCTTCTGTAGCTATTCCAAAACTTCTAATCTGTATCAGGTTACAAGATATGAATAAATCATCAAATGTTATACTATTTTATTTATTATGTTAATTTTGATCTAGCGTCCGCGAAAATGTGTGTGCGTCTATTTCACACTCGTGTCTTTAGGTGCTCCCGTGACAGAGATATCATGACAAAGTCGAATTAGGACCGCTTTGATCCCTCGCCGCGGTTGCCTCGTGTTCCATACTCGTCAAATAAACTTTTCATGTAAGGAAGAATTACTGAATTTCTCTAGATGGTTCTACATTGATGGCTCTGTGCATACTCGGAGTTTTCCGGGACCTGTAATTAGGTGGAGGTCACTATATAGCTGAGAAGCAGACTCTGTGACGGTACATGTAACCTCTAAAACAACAGCATCACTTTAAAAAAAAAGTTCCAAATATTTAATAGCATATACTTATATGTGTTTCAACGTCGAAATTGAATAAGGCAATATGCATACATAAATATTTTTGTCTGAAAACAGGAAACCTTATCTGTTTCGAAGAGCTAATTTATTTTTTTCACTATGACCGTGATAATAGACCTGATCCCGTCTGAGTTAAATAACTGCTTTAAACAAAGAAGGGATGAACAAAGACATGTGTTTAGGTACAAAACTAACACAATGAAGTTTATTTAATTTGCATGTTTGGCAACTGTAAAACTACAATACTTTGATATTCAGATGTTTAGAAATATATGTTATAAATTAGCTAATATTTTGCCGAGTTCAACATTGTTTTCTTAATATTTTCAAAGATATGATTCATAATGAACAATACACATAGAATGCGTATACCAGACACACATAAAATGTTTCAAATTCCCCCAAACGGATCGCAGAAAATGGCATAAAATCCTATTGTGCCGATCGAAATCCGCCCACAGCGTTGCGTGTGCTTTTAAGACAACATCAAGATGTAGAAATGATATATAACATAAAGCGCGTAGCTCCATGTGTTAGTCAATTGCCCGAGAAAAAAAGTTTTTCTTTAGGCTCGTCTGAAATGCACATTTTCCCAATATCTGCCTTGGTGGTGAATCCGCACAGTCACTATCGCTTTCCGGGAGGACTTTTTTTTTTTTGATCCATATTGATCAGATTCTTTCGGCACCATTACTGCTGTAGCCTTTTCTGCAATTACTGTCCGTATGAGCTGATCGTTGACATGCGCCTTTGTTAAATTCGCCTCCAATTGCCGTCACGTGCGTTAATTATTAATAGCTATGCGTTGTGAGACACTAAATATCCAAGCAATTCTCGGGGTATTTGTTATAAACAAATTCCCGCTTTCACCCTGAATATGTAAATAAATATCTTCCTTTTCGTAAACACGATTATGTAGCACTTACTGCTTTTCAATCATCCTCTTTCTTTTTCTTATCGAAAACACGAGATAAGTAAATAATATATTTTGTGGAAATATTTAATTATACATCTTGGTATTTGCTGAAAAGATAAAACTGCACAAATAGCATTTGAAATATTGCTTTTGCGAGAGAAATGCTCAAAGCAATCAAAAACTTTGAGAAATAACTTAGTTTCGTTCATTTGAAGATATTCTTACGCGTAATTTAACCTCTAACCGAACATAAAGATATATAACCAAGTGTTAAGTTAGACTACAGTGATTTATCGTGTCTAGTCTAGCACCGAGCACTGACGTGTAGTTTGGCTTACTGCCGCCCTGAAGTCACGTTGAAAACAGCGGAGTCTAGGAGAGAATGGCTCCTTTCTTATATGCAGATACCTAAAATGTTGTCTATTAATCTACAAATAGAAATGTATTGACATTTGCCCTCAGCAATATCAAATCTTTATACAGTTAAATATACATTATACTGTACCCTTATTCGTTCGTTCCCAAAATACTCAACATACAATATTGGTGTATGATATTGATGTGACTAGGTTATGGTCTTGATTTATGTTTCTGTTTTGTGTTATTTTTATCTGTCAATCATAAATCCCCATCTACTTAATCACCCTGGCAGGTTCTTCGTGGCCAGGCGGATGCTGTCTTTGACTTAGCATCACTTAACAGAGTCACTCTGTTGTTTCATGTAAAGAAACCTTTCAGCTTACTTGTGGTAGGTCAGTCGTTCTATCCAAGTGTCACTGTACACTCTACGTCTTCTTCTACTACTTCAACTACAAGGTATTCCATCCATCATTGGATTATGATTAAAGTCCATCAAGTGTTCATTGGAATTCTTTAGTAAACGCAAAGCCAATAGAGACTTTCAACAAAATAGCATTTAACTCCAAGTCATTCGATGCTTGCATCTGCTCTGAAATATTTTTAAGTATTTGAAGGATCATGTACATAATTCAATAATGGATGGATTTCTTAAACTTCGCTATGTGACTGAAATGATAATATGAAGAGATGCATGACAATCTTTGAGTAAGTTTGAACAGTAGACCATTTCACCAGGTGTTCGGCAATACTCGGTATTATTCGCTGATTTAAACTGACCAATCAAATGTATGTTTATTTCCCGTGTGTTGAATTATACACCAGCAGGTAGATTAGGTGTTCGGTGAGTGCTCGTTGATTTACGTAGGTTTACGTCTCATTTCGGAGTGAAATAGTCTATTGTATATACAGTCGCATTTTTTAACCAATGTTGATAGAAGCATAATCACATGAAAACGTGAGACGAGGTTTCCAGTTGAGAGGGCTGGTCACATGAAGTAAACAACAAAATCGAATGACCAGTACTTGAATCCGGCTGCTGTCGTATAAAACGTTGCTAAAATTGTGGCCCAATTCCATATTGATTTCAATTTTGAATAAAATAAAACTATGTCCATTTTAGAAATATACCTTATTGTATAGATTTGATTAACACCACCAATAAACGGGGTATACTGAAATATAGGTGACTCTTCTGGGAGACCTTTGCAATATTTACGCGTTTCTCGTTTGGATAGAGTATTTGGAGTACCGCCACGCTCTTGGTAAAAGACTGAGATTATTTATGAAAGATAAGACTGATCATACACTATGTAATATAACATTTTGGTTAAAAAATATCATCTTCATGTCTGCATAGAAATCGATCTTTTAGAATCATGTAATATCTCGATTTATTACACGGGCAGTCATAAACAACTATTTTCACGATAGTGTTTTTTATCCCCGTTTTTATATTTCCTCTGATTTATTTTCCTTCATACCTTAATTCCTGGATACATGTTCTAGAAGGCGTGAGGACTATATTAAGAACGATTTTCATGGGGATTTATATTTATGGACGAAACTTAGTTTTCCGAGGAAATTAATGATTTTTTTGTATAAGATTTTACGTATTTTTTATTTGACGTTATTTGTTATTCATTTAAAGTTTGGTCGGTCAACGTGACGTCATCTAAAACACAATCAGCATACAACAAAATTTAGAAAATGATTACATCTTATCTCTTATGCTGTGAGATATGATTGATCATCATGGTATTCCATAGCCCTTTCCCCAAAAAAAATCATAGTATAAAAACATGTATAATACGTGCTTTAAAATTATGTAAAAAAAACAATTGACGTTAAATTAAAGAGTGACGCCGCCAATATGATTGATAATGCCAATGGGAAAGTTTACAGGAGGACAACTACTTTATTTTTTCATTCGTTAATCGTAATCACATGTGAAAAAAAAATGCAAATTTGCAAATAACATTTTTTCTCCATATCATATCATCAAGCTAAAGGCCCCATTGTTAAACACTGGCAGCAGGGCCTTTATTTAAATTATATTTTTATATAAAATAATATCTATACTGTATATACATATAAATTAATTGATAAATTACTAGATAAATGAATTGATTTATAGACATATATATTAACGAAATGATGGATTAATCATAAGTAATTTTTAGATAGTAGATTAATTAATTAACTAATTTATTATTATTTTTATTTGTTTTGAATTTTCATTAAAAACTGAAACTTTAAATATTACTAGACTTCATTTGCCAGTTACGTAAACGGACTTATATGCTTAAGTAGATAGGCAATATCAACTTGCAAAATATCTCATAATACATAGTGTTATTCCGTTTACTACATTCCATGTGAATGCAAAAATCATTGTTTGCAATAAACAAAGACTTAACCTTTGATAATTACAATAAGATTTGACAATGAAAATATAATGAAAATTCAATGACAGTATCTTCACATATTATTGCTGCAAAGAACAATCTCACAGTAATGCAAAAAATTACGTATTTAATTTTTTAATAAAAAGCTAACCCAAATCCATAAAGAAGAGAATTCCCAAGACCTAATTGCTTTATAAATTGATTAAACTTGGTATTAAGCTACGTTATATTTGTTTGCCTTGGTTTTGCATTGAACGAGGGAAACATACTAAATGTAGATTTTAATTATTGCGGTGATCTGCGACCGCGGTTCATACCCAAGACGCCTCTTTTACACTACGGGGCGGTGTCTCTAAACTCTCCATTTCCGAGACACATGCTCAGATTTCACCAACAATACTTAGTGCCAAATTATACTTGAATTCTTAAATTACCGCCATGATGCCGATTTGTTGGATTTTTTATGAACGTGACTAAGTTGAAGTTTTCACCATTATAATATGCAATATTTGCTAAGAAATGAAATATATGGGCATCTTAATATTATTAAACAAAAATGATGAAATTTGCCTTTAAGGCAATCTATCCATCATTAAATTGTGATCATGGTACATGAAGTGTTTATGGAATATTTATAGTAAATGAAAGCCTTTATAGACTTTGAGCAAAAGAGCCTAAAATACCAATGATACTTGCATCTGCAGAAAAGGTTTTTTTAGGCATTTGAAGGACTTTGATTATAATTTGATGATAGAATGATTACCTGAATTCTTAAAGCATTACGTAACGCTAAGTATGTTCGGTGAAATTCAAGCCAGTCCTAGTATTACCAAAGATATAAATTTTGCCCGAAACATTGGTATGGTATCGTCACCTTGATTGCAAAATTACTTTAATACATGTAAAAACATTTTATGTTGTGGAATTTGAGCAATATTATGGATTCCTTTTTAACTTTTTTTTTAATCTGACAAAAGTACAGATCTTCTTATTTGTACATAAAGCGTAGCATAGCAAAGTGGTTATAATCGGGTTGGTCTTTTATATAATTTTTAATATGCTAAAACCATTTAAAGCAGCTCGTTCACAGATGATCGGTGGATTTTTTTTTTTGTCTATCCTCTCTCGTTTGTGTTGAAGTCTTTGTTTCCTGACAAATAAACTCGGCAAGTGTATGTCACATTACAACGGAAAAAGTTGTTTTTTTCGTTAACACAATTTCGGGGAAATCAGTTAATTATAGAACACTGTAACCCAGAAGCGGATGCTTGCTGTACCACTTGACACATTCTGCAAAATGTGACACGCTACAGATCGGGGTAGCAAATTTGTAAGTTCAGTCTGTGAAGTGGATCTGGTGCTACTGCCTGTGGTGGAGAAGTTTACAATCACGGAGGATTGCAATAGTTGGCCATGTATCTATAGATAGGTAAGTAAAGACGCAATACACACAAATAGTTAAAATAATCAGACCATATGTGAACGAGCTGCTTTAAAAAGACGTCCAAAAACTCTGGACCGTCACGTGCGCAGCGTTCAAACTATCCAATAAAGAATGTTCAATAACGGACATAATGAGAGACCAACTGCGAGGACGCGAGCATAAAATGTGACACATTTAATTCATGATTTTCTTCCTCAATTTAAGTTCAATTTTCTTAATCAAAATGCTATTTAAAAGAGCAAGGAAAAATGTTAAATTTCATGCGTCTCATGCGTGGGCAATGACACGATTCGTAGTTTTTGAATAAGATTGAGTTTCTTCTCAAAATAATTTTCATATTTTGATTCTGTTACTTGACATAAAAACTGCAAAATTTTATGAAAAAGTATTCGGTTTCAGGCATTGTTTTAACCTCATTGACAAAAATCAGATTGATTTCAAATTAAATCAATTATAATTTCAAGGATGACAGTAATGAGTCCAGATGATGACTTGTTTCAACAGCTGCTCAATAATTGGACTTCAAAACCTTTAAATATATTTCATATGATATGAGTTTGTTTCTTCCTCATGTATCGTTAGTCCCCTACCGGTGTTTAAACAGATGGGGACTATAGGTTTGCCCTCCGTCTGTCTGTGCGTCTGTCTGTGCGTCCGTATGTCCGCCCGGATGTCCAGAAATCTGGATCCCGCGATAACTTAAAACCTATTTAAGATAATATTATGAAAGTTGGTATACAAATAAATTACAGTATGGAGATTCTGCACGTCACTTTTTTTTTCTTGGACCAAAATTCTTTTGCTTTTGTAACGGAAAAATCACGCACCCCACCGGTAGGGGACTCTTGTGTTGCGTTCAACACCAGGTACTTGTTTGTATGTTGGATTTAACGTCCCACCGACAGAGTTTCAGTCATTTAGAGACTAAGTCCACTCGAAACATAGTACCGCTACATTGCAGTATCACGCCGTAGACATGTGACACGATACTACACTCATAACAGGATTCTTGCATACATGCTGAATTACAGGCAGGGAACTACATGACTGTATTCTTATCAATTTAAAAAAATGATTTCATTATTTTCGAAGGTATATTCTGAAGTAATTACAGGTCAAATTGTCAAAACAATAAAACAATTCTTATACTGTATTCTTTTGATTATATTTTCATAATTATTATACATACTTTTTTTTGGTGGGGGTATCATTATTATAATTATCAATGTTTTTTCTTAGTTATTATCACCATTACCAATAATGTCATTATCGATTTTGTTCAAAATACTTGAACGCCAATGATTCAAGGGTTTTTAATTTGATTTACGTAATGCAGTAAATCCCGTCTTTCAAACCCAAGGGAACAAGAGAAAACGACAGCTTGATTGAAAGCTTTAATGTTGTTAACCCATCACCTAATGAATATTCATGGAATGGGGGCTTTTGAAGTGACGTTCATATAACATAATCTCAAATGTTTGTTAGTTAGTTAGTTAGTTTGTTTGTTTGTTTGTTTGTTGGATTAAACGTCCCACCGACAGTATTTCAGTCATTTGGAGACGATGTTTACTTGGGACTAATATAATGCTGTCACACTGCAGTATTACGCCTTAGACATGTGGCATGATATCACACCCAGTGACATTGTCCTGACATTGAACCAACCAGTTCTGGAACTACCATTATATGCTGAGCGCCAAGCGAGGGAGCTATACCAGTACCTTGATTTTTACGATTTTGGTATATCGCGACCGGGGATCGAACACACGACCTCCCAATTCCAGGGCAGACTCTCTAACCACTCGGCCACCGGGATGGGTCAGTTTCAAATGTAATATTTTTAAAATATTGCAACACGGAAAATTAGGTGTATCTATGTAACAATTAAACATTATTCATATGTCTTTTATTCAGTCATGTTCAATTTTATTTTGAAATATATAGCTGTTTTTAATATTTGATCAAAATTAAAATCAAAATCACATTATTAAGTTATTTCTTACTTACCATCAAATACAAACGTAACAATTACAAAATGCACATTATATAAAACGTATAAATACTGATTATTGTTGTAGTGTCAAATTAGTTTTTAAACATGATTCTGGACATTATATTTGTTTTTTACACAATTTCAACGTATTACACTAAGTCTTTATTTTTAAAAAGAAACGGAAAAGAAACGTTTCACAATACGGCTTATTAAACTGGTTATGATATTTTGATATCTTTTGCATAACAGTTTAAAGCTCTGTAATTTTTATAAGGACTTTTGTATGACTATGCACTATGTGTATTATTCTCATATATTGAAGATGTTAAATGGTCTCTCCCGGTGAACTTTCAAAATTACGCTCCCATGAGAACTTGCGAGAATTTACATATGTAAAAATGAAGATATATGCCATTCCTCAAGCAATGTCTTCCTCCACCTGTAATTAGCTGGACGTCGCTATATGACTGAAATACTGTCGAAGCGACGGTAAACTCAAACAGTCAAGTCAAGTTTCAAGCAATGAAGATAAGTTATTCACTAAACCAATATGTGACGTTTTTTCTGATATATATATTCCATCGATTGTCAGAGAATCTGAAGAAGCGCATTCACGATACTATTCACAAATATTTCATCTATTACACAGTGTTAAGAAAAGATAGTTCAAGTTTGTTTTTGTTTTGTCTTTTATTATTTCGGGGGTTTAGCTTTATATAGCTGCGATAGAGAGAATCGAAAGTCAATATGAGTAAAGAAAGGTTGTCTTCCCGATATACGCGAATGCCAGAGAAAATCAGGGGTTTATCTTTACAGATTAGTAGTTTAGGACAATTTTAGACACTTCTGATTTATTCAAGATTTTCTTCAAAGGGAGTACGTCGAGTCATAACTATATTGGAAAAGGCACAGTCTATTCTCAAAACCATTTTGTACGTTATAGCGCAGAACAATGCCAAACAACCGGAAGTTATATTGATTCTCACTGTGTGGGGAAACTGCCTTGGAACCCGTCTAAAGAACTGAGAAGAAAATTGAATAGAACACATTTTGACCACGATAATCTGTCTGTGTGTAAATGGAAATTTAACATTACTCTGCACTACGCCTGTGATCAAATTATTTGTGAGCTTCTAGCGGCTTCGGTACTCGGATTAGGAACTATACAGACATCAGAAAATGGTGGAAGGCTCACAATTAAGGCTGAAATGCGTGAAGAGACGAGAATGCTTTTAGTTTTCTTAAGATACATCAAATTGTGGCTAGAGCTATGACGAACATAATAAGTAAACTATCAATTATTCGAAATACGTCTCATTTGTTGACACTGCATAAGTGAGGACATTTCTGAGATAGACGTTCTCCATGATGGGGAAAACTGTGCTATTTTGGTGTAGATAGCAAACCGCTGTGGATTCCTTCCGACGGTTGAGAATTTTGATAGGATAAAATGGAGTGTAATTCACGCATAGTTTCCCTCCTGTTTCTTTGTTTACAATTTGTCAATATGCAAGGATCCCGTGGTCCGCTGAAAATAGGTAAGTGTCGAAATGAGTACTTCTTCGAGTGTTTTAAAATAAAACGAATTTTACACAAACACTCAAATATTATATTATGATGCATGTTTCATTATCATATTTCATCATGTTGCATGCAATTTGGATATGATATCACTTTTTTTTTGCAATTAGTGTATCGAGAAAAATATTAATATGACAATAGTTTTCACAGAGTGTAAGTACAGGGTATAAGTAGACACAAAATTTAAATATTATGCAACAATGCAAATTATTACATAATATGTTTGTTCTCACATGCTACGTTGGTGCATTTTGCATAAGCGTTCCAAAACAGATTGCATATGTAGTATTTAATACTTTTAAATATAAAGTCAAAACAATATGCTATTCAAAAAGAACCCCAAAGCAATGGCGTTTGATAAACATATTCAGTGTATACATACAATAAACAAGAAGCAAAATGTATATCGCATTGTATACTTTTAACAAAACTTTTATGAGACAATTTATAAGAATTATATGCTAAAACAGGTTTTATTTTTGTATCATATTTTTAATCATTTTCACCTGTAGTCGGTAGTACATATATACAATATATTATTTATATAATGATATAAAATATAAATATATAGACTATTACTTTCTTCCATGTACATGTATATATGTATAACTTGATATGGTTTCAAACATTCTATAGTCACGTGATGCCAGTACAATACATTTCAGATAACTCCCGCGTATGACCATTTTAGAAATAGTAAGTGCAATACATGAGTTCATACACATTTATTCAAGTGAAATTATGGTTAAAGAGTTATGTGAAAACAATCGGTCAAAATACAAATGAAATATATATTTTATATAGCGAGAGTCTAGGAGACCCAGGCCGGGCATCAACACTCGTCTATACCGCATGTTTATACTGTATTGATTTACATAGAAAGTTAAGTGTATATATTCTGTTCTATTCTGTAGTATGCTTATTACAATAACATTATCATGCAGGTTTGACGGGATCTACATAGCGACAATTGGAAAGCAGTTTGGCTGACAATAAGATATTTTCAAGCGGCAGACATTAGCTTTTCTAATTTATTTCTATTGAACTGTTTGACATCTCCTCAGTTATCATTCACGAAATACTATGCACTATTGTGCAATATTATGTTTACAAGCAAAAGATGTATGTAGACGTGGCTGAGAGTACCTGTAGAGAAAAGGCAACGTGTTCGTTTCTTTAAAAAAACTACGCAAGCGTCTATGACTTATAAAATGATCTTGACATGTCACTGTTGACACCGTTTCTGGGCTGAATACACGCCTGTTGACACCGTGTCTGGGTAAATACACGCTGCTGACACAGTTTTTGGGGTAAATGCATACATGTTGTCATTTTATGGGGGAAATTTAATGCGTGTTGACACTGTTTATGGGTTAAATACTATTTCGATTATAATTCATTAAAGAAGGGCCCTTTGAAGGCTAAAATAGCATAGTGATCGAAAAAATCATACTTATATAACATTTATAACGATATGGGCGACATCCTTTGAGCTTCATTCCTGTCTAGGTTTTCTTAGATGACAAAAGTTTGAAATTGACTTGTCTGTATTTGATTAAAAAAACACTTAATATAATGTTACTTATTTTCGCTCGACAAATTAATATACATGCGAATCAAATCAATAGACCGTTGAACTATACAGCAAGCAATTCATTGATACAGACGGTGCAAGTAATATAATCAATATTTGCTACTATCATAAACATTAGCAGGAGATACATCGTCCATACTGACCGCTTACTTGCTCATGTTACAGAAATGAATCGCCCGCGGAAAGAGATGGCACTTAACATTGTAACATACGTTTTAGGTAATAATGGGTCCTGTCCATGCTCTAATAACTATGATTACTGAAAATGATAATAAATGATGATAATGATGATGAAGATGATGACAGTGTAATAATTCCTGTCCAAGCATTATCATAACTATTGACTATGATGAAAAAAGTAATGATGATATCATACAATTTTTAAGTTCATGAAAAAAGTATCATGACTTGTATCGAAAAAAGATTTATTTTCCAAGGCAACAAAAAAAAAGGGGGGGGGATATATATATCAGACATATGTAACACTTGTTTTCAATTCAGCTATAGAAGTTATGTAAGCATAAATATCCAGCCGCTGCTTTTAAAAGATATCTACAAAGATGTACATATTGATTACCATTATCACGTTGACACGAAGGTATATAACTTTAAGACTTTTTGGCGTTTCCTGAACTACCAGCTGGCCTCAGCCTCAAGTCTTCAGGGCCTCTGCTCATCATTTCTGTAAGTCTGTATCTTTGTTTGCTTGCAAGGGATATTGTCTTACCGACATTGTTTCCCAGTAATTTCGGGGACTCTTTGTCTACTTGAGACAGATATTCGAGAAGTTATGTCTCAGTGCGATTTATAGACAAGTGACATGATAACATATACAATGTCATATTATCTTAAGGACGAGTATCGCATTTTTGTGCTTAGCGCAAAGCAGGGGATATATGTCTGTACCACTTAAGGACTTTGGTTAATCTCAATGGATGATTGAACCAGTGTTATCACGGTTCAGGGGCGAACGCTCTAACCTTTCGGCAATCGAAACCGGTTTTATTTGTTTTAATATCGGTATTTAAAATGTTTTATTAATAATTTACTATTTGTAAAATTTGAGTGACTAAATTGGCAATAAGTGAACACGTACAGGGATTATGGATATCATTGACCTTCCTTCTGTACGTAAGATAATCACTGATTAGTTCATAGATACAGTAAATCATCTCACCGACTACTTAATTTAGCTTGTCTTGCATATGGTCCTAAAACATAGACTAAAAATATTGATGATTTAGTACCCTGGCCTCCGGCTGTCTGATCCGCGTTTCCGATTTATCCTTGTCTGCCTGTCTGTCTGTCTGTCTGTCTGTCTGTTCGTAATTCATCTTTGTGTTGTTATAGAAATCTTCATTGCAAAATTCTTATGATAATTGATCATTTTGGCTCGAATTTATTTCATTACTGGGTTGCTGATCACGCATCGATCTAAACCCCCATTGTTTACCTATTATCGTATATTGCATAACGCCAGATCGAATTATGTACACGCTGTCGGAAACTCAATAGAGAAACGATTGGGTAGTTTGAAAATGCACTTCAGATATACACAAGAAAACTTTTGACGCAAGCGCCAAAGAATCGGGTCGAAGGGCTATTTTTGTTGGTATGTAACATCTGTTTCGCTGCCCTTCTGGTACTTGCTTCTTCACTTAACGCAGTAATACACTGGGAACCGGCATGTAAAAAAGATTGCATTTATTGGTGAGATGGTTCCTATAAATGACGTTCTCACCTACTGGTTTTCGAAATGGCTGGTGAGGTTGATTTTAGCATAATTACAATAGGTCAAAATCGACGAACATAACTGTCAATACAAAAAGTTTAAATAATAAAGTAGTGTACTCAGTTTCATAACCTGTGTTTCCATGCTCAAATGTTATTATAGTCAGCAGAAAAAGTGCAAGTATACATGTACTTGATTTTGTGTAAATACAATATAAGACTCCGTAGTTAAAACCTAATACGTTAAACTAAACTTTGAATATCGGAAAAAATATAGGCATCTTTTATAGTCATTATTCTAGACAATATCAAGAAAGGACGAAAGACATATCTCTATATAAATAGTAGTTTTTGTTTTTGTTTTTTTGTTGTTGTTTTTTAAATACATCATGTACAGACAGGCACTGAGAAATGCACAACACTGTTCAGCAATTAAAAACCGCCGGTTCCTTCCGTTCCGGAATAATACTGCTTGAATTGCTAGACAATGAAAACTGAAATCATAAGAGAGATCGGAGATAACTGGACGGTTTTACAATAAATATATGGATGACAACTAAATTAAGACTATAACAACTTAAACATTAAATCAGATGTACCAAGAATATATTGATACCGGTTCTTATTAAAGTTATCTCCTAGCTAGACGTGCATGCGTCAACCATCAAATTTGTGTTATGACAAAAAGAACTAAAAACAATACACTTTTGAATGTTATAACATATTTCGACATAACTTGTTTAGATGAAATTGTTTTAACAATAATTGCTTAAAAAAAGGCGATGTATCGCTTCAACATATGTATATCGATAAGGAATATTTACATGCATGTTTTCTTTTTTCTTTTTTTTTTCCTTCAGACCTATTACTCTTGTCCTCTTGACTCTGTGTCTAAAAACATTTTTAGAGCACACCTGAATGAACTGACGTTTATCTTTCGGTCATAAATAGCGATTTTGATATGAGAATCCATTTCAATATTCAAAGCAAGACGCTTAATTAAATGCATTTGTCAACGTCAAATAACCTGGTCACGTGACACATTTTGTGACAACTTATTTTGTATTTTGACGTCCAATTAGTGATACCGCCATTGTCTTGAACGTATTCTGCCAGTGGTGTTTGTTTTTAGCTATCTGAAATGAGGCATCATTCATTAAAAGAATAATTCTATTTATTTAGCAGCGTATCATTCGTTGTTAGAGGAAATTATAAGTCAAGTCATAAACACCGTATTTCTTTTTCCTTCTAAATCTCTTAATATTGAAAGAGACTCATTAATAATAAATGTGATTTTTTTTTGGTCAATGTTTACTGCATGAATCAAATTAATGTGATATTAATGTACGTAATGCTTAAGAATCACTGATACCCAAACTACTCATACTTGCACACACAAACATATACATAAATACAAATAGATGTTGAATAATGAAGAGTGTTTCTCTTCTTCTTATATATGAACCATTTGACTTAACTGTTTCATTTTACCTCAATCTTTCATGGAAAGTGATAGTCAGTAATAGTTCATTTCTATCGGATGTCTTTGAGCTTACGCAAACTAAAATAATCAAATCGTTGTTTATCCTCATAATTATATCCCTTTATATATAGAACTTTCAAGTATATAAACAAAGGTCTTTAAGCGATAAAAAAATGAATATATTTTACTTCATCAAGAAAAAAGGGGAACGGTGCAATACACCATGGGGTCTTATAACATAGTCATGATACATTTCAAGGTAATGTTATGGTGTACGATCATATCGAATTGCATACTATAACTGACATTATATAATGATCAATACATTTTAGGGCTAAACATTGTGTATAATTAGCTTAAAGTGCTGTGTCTGTGATGGGAAATTGCATTGTACAGACGTTTTTCCGTGATTCCCATCAAAATGATCATAAACTGTTCAATAGAGAAATATACAAAGTCATGGTAAACTGTGTAGTTTGATAAGAATTATGTGCAGAAAGGGAGAACGGAGGAAGCAAAAATAAATGAAGTATGTCAACGACGACGATGATGATGATGATGCTGATGATGATGATGCTGATGATGATGATTCACGGTCTAAATCAGCATATGGTGTGGAAAAAAACACACAGCCGTTTAAATTATTAACATTTATAGAGTAAAAAAAGATGTTTTTAAGTTAAATTTTAAGAATATCCAATAGCAATACTGTGATATAATAAATCAATGGTTTACTTCGATTACAGACAAACAACATATGGGCGTTTGTAAACTGATCTAGTCATGATTGAAAATTATTTACCATATCGATAGGTAAAGGAGGGGCTAAGATTATGCCAGACAAAAATAAGAAAACAAATGAAAAAAAAAATCATAGGCCTTCAAACTTGCTTTCTGAATATTGATACATGTAATTATAAATTGATAATTATGTTGATGTCAGCTAACACATTTGATGAGATGGCAATCATACAATAAATAAAAATTCTGGTTACAGATGACTGGTAACATCACTTTTATTTTACAATAACCGTTTTAAGGTTGTTTGTTGTTGTTAATGTTGTTATTTTTGTTGCTGTTAATGTTCTTCTTGTTATTGTTTTTTTTTTCTAAATCCTTTGCCAAAGTCAATCCAATGCTTTCTTTGGTGTTCTTATTTTCATATTGCCTTTCTCTGTCGGGAAAGCACGGTATATCCAGATCTAAACCTTCGCGTCTATTCTCTGGGTGCATGAGGATTACAACAACACCATATTAATAATAATAATAATAACAAAAGGTGAACGGGACTTGAACGAGATTTCGCTGTTGCAGAGGCTTAACAGACGGACGATTTACAGTATCACTCATAAAAGAGATCTGTGATCTATTGAGAGAAATACATATTTGGCAACTGGCACAAGAACAGCAGAAATGCCAATTTCATTTGAATGTTGATTACGATTTATTTTGTCCCTCTGTACTGTATATTGTACATGGTAAGGAACGGAATCTGACATGACTTGGTCGTAACTTTGCACATATGTAATCTACCATTATATTTTATGCACGGTTCGATCATTCTGATATTCAATTAACACATTGAATATAGATTCATCGCAAAAAAAAAAACTTGACGAAGTAATGACACCATATGTCAACAATTTGTACATTTTATGTCTGCTTCACTATCAGCTCCGTTTTGTTTTTTCAGCGATTTTGCTTGGATGATTCAAAACATCAAACAATTCACAACAAAAGCAATTACCCACAATCTGCGATGTAATTTGGATTAATCATAAGCAGCAAAATCTTAAACACCAACAACAACCTACGCCCCCCCCCCCCCCCAAAAAAAAAAAAAAAAAAAAAAACTAAAAAAAACTGGATGTTGATCGTTGAGCAGACTTATGAAGATGTAGGGCTCGTACAAATTGTTGATATACTGAAGATGTACAAATTGTTGATATTTCGCGTTATTACTTCATTAAGGTTGCCTGTTGACAATGATTCGTTATTGCATGTGTTAATCGGATATCAGATTGATCGTACCGTGCATAGAATATGATGGCAGCATGTATGTGTACAAAGTTACGTTTTCGTAATCAAGTAATCCGTTCCTTACCATGTTTTAATATGCAGTACCTGAGAAAAAAATCATACATGTTTATTTTTTACAATCAAGACTACAATGAAATTTGCGGTTCTAGCGCCAGTGATATTTGGCTTAATCGGCAAGCAATAAATTAAAGAGAAAAATCAATATACAGTATATATAATTGATACCAGCAATTTCACACATTTCACGTTATCTCGCCATTACATGATTGTACACGTACTTTAACAAGAGCTTCACTTGAGTTGCTCTTTACCTAAATAAGAGTTGCGTATCTCTATAAGGTTATTAGGTCTTTTGGTATATTAATCTACTTCAACGTTCTCTGTTATCATGCTTAATGCTGTTTTCCTTCTTTTAGATGAGTAAGGACAGCGTTGAGCAAAAATGTAAATGGCACAGAAAACTGAAGACATCATGTGTTCCTGAGCTGTGTTTGTTCATGTCATGCGTTCTTAAATCTTTAATATCTTTTCAGGATGCTAGTCGGAAGTTTCCAAGTATGCTATAGTGGAGTTTTGTATGCCATAAATCATCATGTGTTACACATATATATTTCGTAACCATTTTAAGCTCTCGTCCCAGAGGGCATCGCGGTGTTGTGAGTAACGTATTTCGGTTTCAATGTTACATTTTCGAAGCGGTAACACTGAGAAACAATAAATTTTGAATGAGATTATCCGGAATAGAAATCCAGCAACCTTTTAGAAATGGAAAACCGATACCTCAGTAAAAGTAAATGCGGGGAAAATAATCTAAAAATATGATTGAAGAAGATTATCGTATATTGAGAGTAACCATTATCTTGTCAATAAATGATGGACTAAGTCTTTTTTTTTCCATTTCGATTTCTTTAAAGTTTTGTAATGTATTCCCCTTTTCAGATGGTGCTATGCTTTTCTCAATTGTTTTAACGTTGTCACACAGGCAAATAGAAGAGAATCAGATACCCCCATGATTATGTGGTCCATAATATATGGTTTTATTGATTAACTCTGGTGACCTCAAGTGCGGCATGATAAATAACAATACTTTATAAGTGAGATAGATCGCATGTATACATAATTGGACCATGTATTTGCAATAGATGTATCATACAATAGATGTAGGCCTCCGAGGCCGATTTCTCATAGATGCTGACATTATTTCATGCAAGAGAGTTATCCTTCTACTTGACTTTCAGTATGTCTATAATATTAGCCAGTTTCGAATCCTGGTCTTTAATTCGGATTTTTTTAACGAGTAAGAGACTTTTTACTAAATGAGACTTATTTTCTTCCAATATGACAATTATTGGTTATTTCCGGATACCGTCCGACCTCAAGAAATCGCGAGACCATTGTATATGACTAAAATACCATTTTTGAATAGAGACTGTGACGTCACTAGCTTGCACTAGTCAGTCAGACCGGTGGTGACACATTGATTAAAATAATGCGCTATAGTGATTCAGTTTTAACAAAAACGACCTACAAAAATACCAGTCCAATATTAAATTGTATGATTCTTTTTAATATTGTATAGTATAGTGGCCGTCTGGAATGAATTTTTACTAAATGAGTCATTGTATTAGCTAGATAAAGTGAGATATTAATGGTTAATAGAGAGTGAAATATTTTTCCCCAGTGGACATGAACAACTCTGTTTATAGATAAAAGCGAGGCTATAAGTCAGCCGATTATGTTTCTATGGTAACATGTGGACTCTATGATCAATTATTTTATTACATTTCTTTATTTTCTCTTTCATAATGTTTTCCTGCATAATGTCACGTCATCTTTACATCATTTTCATATTATCATATCCATTTCTGCATACCTATTTTGAAGAATAGACGAGTTCCCTGAACAAAGTTAAAAGAATGTACATAAAATACATACATTTATGTGTGTCAATGACGTCAAATGCATACATTTACGCATGGCATTGACTTTTAATATACGAATAACACCGTGACGAATTATTGCTGCTTACCGCTGCGAATTTAATATACACAAGATGAAAAAGGAGAAGAAACATATGGAATAGATGTAATAATTGCATGAAATGAATAGAAAATTTTGAGGCCATGAAATGGTTCATATTTGTACACATGGCCCCTCTATTCGTAGTCATAAGAAAGAATCGTTTAGCGATATAAAATTAAATGTGGTCTACTAGTATCTGAAACAAATCTACAAAGTATCATTTAAGTCTATTTCAGTCATTTTACAGAAAGCATGAAATTAATGTTTCCTACTGGAAAGGAATAAAGAAATTAATGTCATTTATGTAGGTTTTCCAAAACATTTATCCAATTTAGTTACCAGACCGCAATTTATGGTCCAGGATGAATCGGAATAGTCGCATTTTAGCTCTGGATCAGGAAAAAAAAACGAATGTAGATACCTTTTGATGCTGAGTGTTTGAACACCTCCACACACACACACACACACTTCATTCATTGAGTGACATGTGTTTACAATTAGTAACACTTTGTTAGGGTCTGTCGAGCTTTATTTATTGGGTTTATGTAAGTCATTTGAAGATAATGTCTACTTGAGACAGATGTAGTGTTGCCAGTAGACATGTCACGTGACACAACACACCCAGTCACATTATCTAGACCTTTGGCCACTACCCTCAGTGCCATTTTCTGTTGTGTGTGACGTAGTCACTCACAACTATAGGACCTACATTCTGAGGGTCCAATTCTCTACATTTAAAACTGATTAACCTCTTAATTTTGTATGAATGATCGAACGATTGAAAAGAGTTCTACAATACAGGTATGCTGAGATTAAGCCAAAGTGTTGAAAACTCAGCTTTGAGTATTTCTATAGCCAACAATGAACAATCGTTTATTATTTTAATATGAGTTTAATATTTGGAAAAAACTAAGTAACACTGCATATCTGCAGCTCATCAAACCCTCTTCCACACACACAACTTCAGTGCCTTCAGCGCTATGATTAGCAAAAGCTATGATTTCGTCAGTTATTTTTTAAAACCCCTTTGAACCTTATCATTCGTTTTGCTTTTTATTCTGTTGTTTTTTCCCTCTCCACACGAAAGCCTATTATGGCAATGAAAGTTATGAAACGTCTCGGCCATTAACCATTTTCCCATACAAAAAGAGCGTTCAAAATCCATATCCCATATCGAGTTTGGCCATTATTGTTGGAACTTTCATATTTCTCTACCATCATCGGATCCAATGAAGACTCCGTGCTCAGCCAAATATTGCTAATGGCGTATACATTACACATAAAATCAAGTGGATGAATCGAAATCCTATCAGTCAAGCTATGATATCTTGATGTATGGTAACACAAAAATGTCTCTGCTATTTCGTAATGGATTTGTCGGACTGCTTTCAATCACGATTGGCGTTTTATAACAAACTTAACCGTCTGTCCCGGCATTTTTCCGGACACTTGATATTCTCCATGAGACACTATCGACATGCAATATTCATGCTCTAGATTAATATCAGTCATTGAAAATGGATGAAATAATCGGTTGAGTTCAGAGAAAGAAAAAAAAATGCCTCGCTTTATTTTCATTGCCTGTTATTCCTTTTACCTTTTATTGACATTTCTTTCCTGTAAAATTGTTTTACGAGATGGCGACTAAAGTGGGACATAACACGTTGAGGGCTCTCTCAAGGACCATAGGCGCGATTCCATTTGATCCATTAACGCTGTTGGATACATGATGTATTTCACGTCCAGAGCCAGGGCCGAGGTGAAACCTCAGTGGAGCGTTAGGGGATGTGAATAATTCATCGTGCGTCCATTTGTAGATTAAGATTTGGCTACGGAGGGCAAAGAACCTAACGCAATTGTTAAAACATTTGTCAAGATGTAGGTCTTTGTCTGTAAGGTTACAGTTAATGAAATGATTCAGAAAGAGACGAAACAATGTTGTTAGCAACATTTGCAAACTGTTTGTTCTTTTTTACAGACGAGTATGTACAGAGGGTCAACAAGATAGCAAGCACTGTCCATAGGCGCCATGATCCAGTCATTGTGTTCATTGGGCAATCAGGATATTTTTCTAAAAATGATAAATAAAAACACCGGTGGGGGCTTTTCATAAGAAGATCCCGCAACTTAATCCAGCCATTTTATTTATTGTCTAGACTGCTGTTATTTTGATCACAATTTGTTCTTCCTGGGCGCAAAGAACTTGTATAACACTTGAATTGTCTTTTGCGGAGGATTAAGATTAAGTTGTAAAATAAATAAGTTAAACTAGAAGTTAATTAATTATTTTGTTTGTCCACTCTTGGTTTGGATTTTATTTTAATCGACCTGAATTTAAAAAAAAAATGTATGCTTCATTGATAGTACTCGCTATATTGGATTTACAGAGGGTTCGATCCACATACCAAAGTCGTTAAAAATAAATGACATTGGCGCTCAACACATAAGAGTAGTTCCAGGACTAAAGATAATGTGACTGGGTGTGGTATCATGCCACATGTCTACGGCGTGATACTGCAGTGTAGCAGCACTACGTATATCTGTCTCAAGTGAACATTGTCTCAAAATAAGTAAATGACATAATTTCATCGGGACGTTTAACCCAATAAATAAACGAACAGACATATTATGGTTTTTTTTTTTTTTTTTACAGTTCAAATAAGCCAAGTCTGTTATAGTTTAGCTAAACTTATGTGATCATAAAAGGTTCAACTGAAAATACGTTTAAACTATTCCCAATGACATTTGCCATAGCGATCAGGTTTCCTATGTGAGAAAACCCAACTCAAACATAATCCATATATTTGCAATGAATCTTTACAGTTAACTCTCAAGATGATCGTAAATATCTCTACTAAAATGTACGTCTACTTAAATGTATGGCTTTGCATCACAGCGCTTTAAAGAACAAAGGATATTTGAATGCAATGCGCATAGTCCTTTAGCAACACAGCATAAACATTTTTTTTATTTATCATTTAGCTGGTCAATAAACTAAACCCAACATTCCTATTCCTTTAGAATCTTTTCTTCTTTTTAATGAAAAATAATCTTCGACACGATCGGGTCAATGTCATTATATATATATATATATAAACTTGTACATACATACGAGTCCAAACCTTTACATTTGACAAATGATTATAAAAGATAAAATTTAACACTGCTTTTGAACTTATGACATACAATAAAAGTTATCAAAGTTCAGCTTTTTTTATCAATATATTTATGTAATACTATCTTTTAATTTATCTAGTATGGAATGTTTACAGAAGTAAACTTTTTAACAGCTTGAATATAACGCACAACATCAAAAAATCATCATGACACTTAAAACTTTGTTTAGACAGAGTTTGGGTCGCTCCATAGACTACCAGAAAGTGAAAATTAAAGGCTTTGAATTTTTATCCCTTCATCATAACATTAACACAACAACATCTTAAAACCTATATGGGTTACCATGCTTCTAACTGATGGAACGTATGCCTTAAATAACTAGTTGTTGTCAATCTTTCGGTGAGCTT